>JAJSOF020000038.1:54683431-54699611 GCA_025594305.2 Periplaneta americana | reverse complement strand
GTCCTTAAATTGGCAACATTAATTGTGACAATACCAGCTACGTCAGCATCGGTAGAAAGAACATTTTCTGCGTTGAAGAGAATAAAATCCTACTGTAGATCAACTCATACACAAGAACGTTTATCCGGCTTGGCACTAATATCCATTGAAAAGTCATTTCTACAGAAACTTTGCAAGTGGCCCAACTGTAATTTCAAGGACGAAGTCATCAACGTATTTTCGTCCCAATCAAGACGTCTGGAATTCACATAAAAATGTAAGGAATTTTATTATAGGGATTTTAAAATATATTTTGTGTAATAATAGGGTCAGTGGTAGCCCAAACCCTTTAACCAGTATACGCCACTGCTTCTTCTACCTCCAAGAGTTGGATTTCTTTTACGTCTCCTATCTTCAATTTTATGAGAATTGTGAACCAAAATCGGCAATGAAGTCCATGTGGGAGCTTAGAGCAAACACAGGATAAAACCACGACGAGACATGCATTAGTTCTTACCGGAGGGATTTATACAGGGTGTTAAAAAAGTATCCAATATTTTAGGAGGTGCTGGTATGCATCGAAACAAGAAAATAATGTCTAATAAACATGGTTCCTACAACGCATACTTTCTGAGATCTCAACACTTGTTCATAGAAGGTGCTCAATGTGACGTCTTCTCTCTACTGTCTCTTTCTTCTATCTGCCCCGCTTCGGTGGATCGCTGCCTAACGCATCGCACGTATTTCATATTTTAGAACACAACATAGCACAATATAACGAAATTAATGTGCTTTAGACAACAACCACATGTAATGTGCATGCGACACTGCTTTTTCCTCGAACTAACACATACTTTGAATAAAACTGCCACTTTCCTCCACTAGATGTCACCCCACCCTAAACCCCTATTTCCACTCTTTCCCGCTAGAGTGTTTGGTGAGCTTGTAGGGGAAAAGTGGAAAGGAGTCGTGGGCGGAGCTTAGCGTTCGCTGTTTTACGATTTGCCCTTGAAGGAAAGTTCACAGTTTTCTCAGAAGAAGAAAAGTATTTTCCCAAATGTTTAACACCCTCTTATTCGGTAACTATTGCGAGTAGGATCGCGATTTTTGTCCATGTCGATAGAAGATCTAATACGAAATTATTTATCCCTCTGGCATATTTAAGTAGCGTGGACTTTTTCGTGTAAATATAATTTTAAAACTACTACTTCAAAGCCACTGAACGGTGAAATCAGGTTGCAACATTATAGCCAGAGAGTTTGATGGGCGTAGTTCACCTTAGCAGACAGGTCTGAGTTCGTTGACCTCTTGCATTTATATTACGAGAAGAAAGAGCAGGTTAGCGGCGATGTTGCCAGAGCGCCGAAACTTCCAACTTAACTTTCCATTTAATCACAAAACGTATTATAGGTTTTCTATTCATTTAAGTGTACATATCTCCATTTCAATCCGCAGGGTTGTTTCATTTCCATCCTGTATAGATGCAAACCTAGTCATGTTTAACTAAGGGTAATGCAATGCAATAATGTGCTGTACGGTATAACATGGTAGAATGTGCGTGTGATTACTAGAGTTGGGCAACACGATTCTTTTTCAGAAGTCGATTCCAACGATTCAATCACATATTACGAATCGATTCTAACGATTCGTTCATGAAAGGTCTTCTCAGGTCTGCGATTCCAACTATATCTTTCTGAATCGTCAACGAGTTCACGATTCTTCCCAGTCTGCGATTCCAATATTCTTTTGAATCGTCGCAAGACACTTTCCTTTAATCAATTTTTTTTAAATTCGTCAACTTTTGGATACAGTATCGAAATCTTGGGTGATCTCCCGACTGTTCCTAATTACTTTTACTTATTGCTGATCCCGTCATAAACTTTCCTTTGCAAACCACGCGTAGAACAAAACGTTCTACATCTCCATAGATGGCATAAGAGGCGAGACATTCGATTGTCTTTTCTCATTGGCTGGAACCATTCAGTATGACCTCCATTAGTAACAAAATTACTCCAAGATAATGTCTCAAATTATAATTTATCAACTGAACCTTATTATGAAGTACATTTTTTTGCATTACATCTCTATTTAACTATGCAAATTTCAGGTTTGTGTTCATTTTTATTTTCCATACTTAACAAATGCAGTACATATTTTGCGTTTAATTTATTCTATGTTTAATTTCTCCTGATTTCACTCTCGCTCGGGAGCATTCGACACGGTTCAAATGTCCGTTGACAGGTTACATCAAACAACGAATAGAATCGTGTTTTCGATAATCCGATTCCTTAATATTCTTTTAACAATGACGATTCGTTAGATTCTTTTGAACGACGATTCGTTACGATTCTTTGAACGACGATTCGTTGCTACCACGAATCGATTCTTACGATTCTTTATTATTAGTCATTCGAATGAACGATTCGTTCTGTACGAATCGACCCATCTCTGTGATTACTAACGGATATCTTCCAAAGAAAATAACTTGTTATGCCAACATTTGTCAATTCAAAATAATACTGTTTCCCCATTTGACAAGTGACTTTTATGTCATACAGTATATAAACATACATACAAATGAAAAACACTCTGCAATACATGGTCAGAAAATAATAAAATTCAGATTGCCCAAGAGAATTTTAAATATTAAATACCTATACAAATAGAATGGATATTAAATAAACATTTAATCCATAACGTTGTTTAATATATTTGGACCACGTCAAAACAAATTAGATAAAAACATCTGCACTACACTACACTACTGGAGTCTTTTAACGAAAACGTAACTTTCAGGAAAGAGGAACAATTTAAAACATGCAGTGGGCTTCCAGTACTAACCTCCCTACGAAATTTCCTTCGAGGCATTCTGTGTAACACTGGAATGCGACTTTTCAAGCAAACTGGAATTTCAACAATCCCCGGTCACTGTGTGTGCGTACATCATTACAAGCAAGTAATGAAACCCTGAAGCATTTTACAACCAATTACTGGAAGGTTCTATATTCTTCAAGGGAATGAAATTCCTAAACATATTCGAACCAGGTAATCTCTAGTGCATTACTTAACGATTCTTTGAGCTAACAGTTTAATCAAAGTACTTAAAATTACATAACGTCCATGGAAAAACTATAGACCATAATATTTACATAACACTTGTTCTCATGTTCAATTTGTTCATCACAATTCTCTACGGACTAGCTGGATTCCAGGCCAACAACAGTTGACATTGGATATATAGGCTACGTCAGCGTATATATGCCTAACTTGGAGTCAGGCCACAAAGGGAGTTCGATCCCCGGCGCTGGAGCGAATTTTTCTCCTCAAATATTAAGTGTCAATATTACAGATAAATTCTGTAGGACAAATTAATAAATCTATAATATTCTTTATGCTCGGCCATACCGAAATGTAGTAATTATACACCTGGTAGTGGCCCTTTAATGCACATCATCAAAGTACACCTATTCATTATAATTCAGTTGTTCAGCCAATGAGAAATTACCACTGTAACATTATAAAACCGCAAGTATCGATTATTCTCGGATATGCAATCGAAAGACAATTAGCGAAAAGTCACGGAGGCTGGAAATCCAATACTGTCGCAGAAGGTTATGTTCTGTTATCATAATAATTAGCGTTAATTGTAAATAATATTCAAATAAATTCAATTTGTCATCTTGGTTTTCAATTCTGAATCAATTTTCAGATTATATCCAGACTAATTTTCATGTTATTCTCTAGATTATATCAAGGTCAATGACGTTCGTGCCTCGGAAAAAATCAATACTTTCGCGTCTGCGCACATCTCACAATTCAGGTCAGTTCCGCTCCTCACTTACATAACCATAACATGAATACTTATGAATAATTTCAAGTTAGAAATATGGTCGAGCATAAAAAGTCGTATGAAACTTGACTATAATGGTAATTAAGATGCTCCTATGAAAATTATGAAACTCGCTTGCACTCGTTTCATAAACAAACATACAAACATACTCGCGTCTTGATTACTACCATTATAGGCTCGTTGCATAATGTACTATTTAGGAACTGCTCTTACGTAATCCTCACCATAGCATCGACTTTCATGTCCAGGAGCACCAGTTCAAATCTTGGCGAGTCAAAGTAGAATTCGTGATGGATAAAGAAGGTGTTAAGGAGGTTATCTTCGGGTACTCCTTCCCCTGATATCGTTCTAATAACGGATAGAACTGTCTTACTGCGACGTTAAGTTTCCATCGATGGAATGATCGACAGCAAACGCAACAAATATCCATCCATCCATCCATCCATCCATGAGAGATTAAGACAGTATATAACTGTTCCAATGGACCACTCAGACACACACACGGGCACCGAAGAAGAGGGCCTTGAAAAGTATATGGGCTCTGGGAGGGTCAAGAAAAGTGCTAAGGTATAGGGAAAAGCTAACAACTCTCAGAGAAACCAAGCGAGTTTCTTTCAAAAGAAGAAAATACTTCTCACCGCACTGGGACGGTAAGTATTGATTGGAGGTTTTCTTTTCAGTTCTTCTGGATCTCACCAATTATGAAACATATGGCCGAATAACGATGCTGGTACGGTTTAGGACTTCTCCCAAGTGACTTCTTTCAATAAACTGTACGAGAGGCAATAGATCCGCCTAGCTTCTTCTCACTGTCGTATTCGATCCATTGTAATCCTCCGGAGTGAAATACGAAAAGCATCTTCACACTCACAATGCCATTGACTTGAACAATATCAGAATAAACCATCTCACTACAAGAAGTAATCAAGTCAGAACCACAATAAAATTGTACATATTTTTCGTTAGTTACGTGATTAATTATAGGTTCTAGTTGTAATTCTTCCATTACATCTTCATTGCGTTTTTGATCCCATTTCGTATATCCCGCTGTATATCTCATAAATTTAATTTCATTAGACGTTATTCTGCTTTCGTCTTTCTTCCTCAATGTCCATCTCTCACTGCCGTAACAAAGTACAGGTCTCACCAAGGTCTTGCATAGGCGAATTGTAGTATACTTTTGTAATGTTGTTAATTATTCCCATTTTTTGGTGTAGGCCTATTTAGAAATTCTCTGTGAAATGTCTACTTCATCCAAAAAAAGATAATGTGTATCCGAGATAAGTAAAATAATTTACTCTTTCTAATATTTTTGAATCTAAACATATTTTGCTAGGCACAGGGTATTTTCCGCAGAAGGCCATAATTTTAGTTTTTTCTTTATTGATTTTCATATCATATTTAATTCCAATTTTGTTAAAATTAAAAACTGAACGTTGTAATTCATCTTCTGAGGATGCCACCAGAGCTAAATCGTCTGCAAAAAGTAATGAACCTAGTTGTAAACATCTATTGAGTTGTAAATAATTTTTTAATTCACGATAAAATACGAAATGTAAATCTTTCTGCGAAATAGGAGCGAAATTACATTTTATGAGACTTTTTTTTTTGTAAAAGAAAAACAGCATTTATCTAAAGACCCCGCCACACAGAAGTTCTCGCATTTTTACGATTAGTTTGATGACCCCCTCTATGTTAGCTTTTAAAGTATAAATAGCACATAGCACAGGAATGTGACCTCTTATGGACACTCTTCGTGGTAAAGAGTGACAGTGATTCAGTAACCAGATGGATTGGGATAAAATCGCCATCAAGCAATGAGCGGATGTTTATAAAAGCGAGTATTTCTTTATCATCCATGGATGCTGTCATTGTTACAATCGATATATACGGCCAGTTCGTTTCATAATTGTACTAACAAAAAAGTATCACTTTTATTATAAACTTACTTACTGGCTTTTCAGGAACCCGAAGGTTCATTGCCGCTCTCACATAAGCCCGCCATAGCATAGGTCCCTATTCTGAGCAAGATTAATCCAGTCTCTATCATCATATCCCACCTCCTTCAAATCCATTTTAATATTATCTTCCCATCTACGTCTCTGCCTCCCCAAAGGTCTTTTCCCTCCGGCCTCCCAACTAACACTCTATATTCATTTCTGGATTCGCCCATACATGCTACATGCCCTGCCCATCTCAAACGTCTGGATTTAATGTTCCTAATTATGTCAGGTGAAGAATACAATGCGTGCAGCTCTGTGCCGTGTAACTTTCTCCATTCTCCTGTAACTTCATCCCTCTCAGCCCCCAATATTTTCCTAAGCACCTTATTCTCAAACACCCTTAACCTATGTTCCCCTCTCAAAGTTTTTTTAATTTTTATTTTAGTAGGTTATTTTACGACGATTTATCAACATCTAAGATTATTTAACGTCTGAACGAGATGAAGGTGATAATGCCGGTGAAATGAGTCCGCTAAAGCGTGAGATTCTGCTTTCTCCATAGAGTTGGCGCTGACATCACACCAGCTAGCAGTCGACACAGCGGAAATATAACACATACAATTAATACATCTAGGTACATTATGTACTCAAATAAAATAAACTGGATCCATAAAATAATAAATCCGTCATTAACTGTAATGCCTAGACTCTAGAGTTCCTTTATAATGAGAGTTGAGTCGTTGACCCCAACAACAATTAAAATATGTAATGATGTGATAGCGCTGAAAATGGAAAAACAAAACTCTTACGAGAAGTAAAACCATATACCTATATTATATTATACTGTATACAAATATTAAACCAATTCGATACTTAATTTTATAATATAATTTATTATATCTGAAATATAAAATATTATTATTACAGCTAGTTTGCCACTGAGAAATAAGGAAAAGCTGTTAACTTGAATTTATTTGAAGCAAAGCGTTACTGGATTATACAATAAGGTAGGCGATGTTTGGATCTTGTGTCTCAACTCTGTACTCAATTATTATCTTAGCGTGTGCTCGATTACGCTAACCTCTAGCGCTTGAATGTGGAACTATACGCTGGCGCACAGAGAAACAAAACACAGGAAAATTCGCTCAGTGTCCATTCTTTATAATCCCTATTCGCTGGCTATACTGGAAAAACTTCTTCAATTATAAATCTTTTCCGAGTCGATATACAACTTGCGTTGACGACTGCTTCTACCGTTTTTATGTACGGATTTTCCTCAGTCTCTTGGATGTCCATATACGTGGAATGTATGCCTGTCCGTCGTGTATTGAACACAGGAATAAGGCTGCGTGGACGGAATCCATAATAGAACTCTGGAACAATAGGGTGGCCGCGAGATGAACATTCCCAGACTAATAGCGAAAAAGAAACAAAAAAGGAGTATATGAACGAGCTTGAGTTCTTCTTGCTTTGTAACTATTCGTGTGGAAGGATTCCTACCTTAGAACCTTAACGCATGCAAATAATTGCATAAAACTTGCTTATCTTTGGTCGCTGGTTGACCGAGTTAGCAATCTTAAATAGCATGCAGTAACTACACGTAGACACGATAATTTTCAGGTCATTTCTCCCACAAATGCATCGTGAACTGCATGCCATAGTTTCACATTATCATAGAGTATTCTATTCTGCAGAAATAATCCAACTCTCATAGCTAACACCGGAACCGAGAAAATGGTAGTTAACATTAATGACTAGGACTACGTTATTGATCTGGTAAATCAGAAACATAACTGCTATAGTATCTACACGTTTTATGATTTGAGTGTTTTAAGACATATTTGTTAAGACTTTTTTTTACAAAGATTTTATTGCAAGCAAGAATTACATACAATAACAAATATTTTGTGCCAGATCGTGCGTATTTGCTTGCTTTCCGCACAAAACCAATACGCGGTAAGTGTAAAATACCACATTCAGTATTCCCAACGTAACACACAGAACAATTTCCCTCTTCTTACCGCTTAAGCGCCATATTCATTTTACTGCTTTAGGCTTTTAACATATTATTTTTAGAGACGTTTAACACAGTAATAATTATAAATTGGAAACTTACCACTGCAATTTCACCTAAATTGCACTGTTAATTATTGTTTTTAAATATTTGCAAAAATTAAGTAAACTCTACAACACCACAAAAGTTACTGCATTTGTAATGCAAGTAACATTAAGGAAGCCGTGAAAAAATCAACAAGATTCCAGATGCCGATGTTATTACTGCAATATGTTATATAAATAATATTGTTAAAATATTAAAATGAAAAATAAATCATTACCAGGGAAAGGATTTATATGTAAATACATATTTACTTATAAAGCTAATATAATTTATATTTTGCATTATCTTTATGTTTCACAATGTGTAGGGTTGAAAAATCCTACTTTTATTTTCCATATTTTTCCATATTTTAGAGTTTAGTACATATTTTCGTTAATTTCATATATTTTCCATATTTCATATAAAACAGTCCATATTATATTAGGTTTAACAATAAAACAAAACAAAATTCCATTAACTTTTAAAAATACATTTCAACAATAGAGATTTAAACACATGTTCAGTAATCCCTTTAACATCAGAGTTATTTGAAAATTAGCAGTCCTATCAACAATGGGAAAGTAAGTTACAAAACTGTTAATTTAATTTAAAATTTTTAACAGACTTCAGTTGTGCAGCTTTAAATGCCAGTCAGAGTACACATAGGTTCAGTTTTGTAAATCATACTATAAAGACGGTAAATATGCCAAAAGTACGTCATTCAGTCAATTTAAAATCAAAACTAACAAGTTACATTTCAGAATTTAAAGAAGATGGTTTATCAACTGACAATAAAATATTATTTTGTAATTTTGTGTCAGTGTGCAGTATCATCTACACAAAAGTTCCTGGTGCAACAACACATTACAACTAGTAAACATCAGGCCAACAAACAACTAAATTCCAAGCAGAGACAATTGTTTTAACACAACCAACAACATCGAATGTAAGATCTGAGTTTAACATCGACCTGTGCCGTTCTCTCATCTCTGCTGATATTCCTCTCTACAAACTAAAGAATAAGGTCTTCAGGGAATTCCTTGAAAAATATACTCAACATACAATCCCGGATGAGTCAACACTTTAGGAAGACGTATGCTCCATCCATCTACGATGAGACAATACAGAAGATAAGAGATGAAATTAAAGATAGTTCAATTTGGGTTTCCATTGATGAGACTCCCGACAAAGAAGGTAGACTTGTTGGTAATGTAGTTATCGGTTTGTTAAGTGAACAATATTCTGAACGAATTCTTTTACATTGTGATGTTCTAAACAAAACTATAGTTAAACTGTTCAACGAAGCTATGGGTATCCTGTGGCCAAAGGGTATTATGTACGATAATGTGTTATTCTTTATTAGCGATGCTGCCCTTTATATGGTCAAAGCTGGACAAGCATTATCTGTTGTATATCCTAAATTGACTCATTTTACTTGTGTGGCGCATGCATTTCATCGTGTGGCAGAAATCAGAGACAATTTCCTAAAGTAGATTTGTTGATTTCATCAGTGAAAAAGTATTTCTCAAAGCTCCCAGTAAACGTGTTGAAAGAAATGTACCCGGAAATTCCATTGCCACCAAAGCCAATTTTAACTAGATGGGGTACATGGCTAGAAGCAGTTGAATATTATGCCGAACATATAGACTCTATTAACAATGTTCTCCTTGCATTGGACTCTGAAGATGCAGTCTCAATTGATACTGCGAAAACAGTTACCTGTGACATAAGTGTGAAGAATGACTTAGCTCACATTCAGCATACATTTTCATGCATCATAAAACGCTCAAAAGTCTCCAAAATAGGCACCTTTCACTATCTGAAAGTTTTGAAATTATAAATAGTACTGTGGAACAACTGAATCGTGGTAAAAAGTTGCAGATGCAGTAAGAGCTAAGGTGGACACTGTACTTTCAAAAACCCTGGATATGAAGAACTACAAAAGGTTGTTGCTGTGATGAGTGGTGAATCAACAGTGAAGATTAACTTGGACTTATCCCCAGCAGACATTGTGAAATTGAATTATGTACCAGTTACTTCTTGTGACGTCGAACGCTCTTTTAGTCAGTATAAATCTATCCTCAGAGACAATAGAAGAAGATTCACTTTTCAGCACTTGAAAGAAATGTTTGTAACCTATTGTTATGGTAACAGACAATAAAATTGTGTTTTGTTGAAACTACATTGGAAGATAAGGTACGTCCATTATATTTTTTGTTTAGTTTGATTAAAAATGTACCAATATTTAACGTACATAGTCATTTTTTTATAATTTTAAGTCCATATTTAATTCCATATTTTGGTAAAAATCCATATTTAATTCCATATTTTGGTAAAAATAACTACATATATATTTACATATTTCATATATTTTTAGTCCATATAAATCCGTTCCCTGATCATTACATAACCTTACCGTTTGTTTTAAGTTCACATTTATAGACTGGGGGAAGACAGACATATCACGGCCTGCTGGAGTATAGTAAACACAGAAAACATTTTAAAGCAACAATGTTGAAGATAGATATTTTTGTTTTGCAAATTTGCCGTCATTGAACAGAAACCAAGATGGATATTTCATTGCAACTAATTAGAAATTCCTCTTTCAGGTATGTAATAAACGATCTTCGCACAAAATAATGTACGATACACGAGCGGTATGTTTTCTTTCAATTCTCGGAAAATGAAAAAAGCTCAACTACGTTTCGCTTTTTCAAACTTTTCCTCGAACATGAAAACTTCAACATACCGCTCTTGTAACGCATATTACTATTACAATACTGTTGTAATACTCGTATATGAATTTTCTTCAAAATTCGAAATTGATTACCAATCTCATAGTAAAATAGCCTACATATTACAATTTATTGTATAAATACAATGTAACTGGGTCACACCCGAAAAAGCAAGATGCTTGAGGTCAGGTGTGACCAAGAATGAAAACTGGACAGAAGAAAAAAAAAATAATAATAATAATAATCACAACTGTGATTAAACTGTTAAATGTAATTACACATAAAGTTTAAAAAGAATAAGAATAAAAACAAAAACAAACAAACGGTACTATAGCCTACAGTTGTACATAAACATACTAAGTTACGAATACAACATTGTTAAAGTGACAGAAAAAAATAAATGAATAAATAAGAATTTGTTTTGAAATCCTTCCTCTTAGGAGCATTTTATTGTTCAAAGCAGTCATTTTTGGGGTATTCTCGTTAAATTTTGGTTACATATCCACATTAAGACCATTATTTTGCTTTTATTTCCTCACTCGCCATTCCTAGGCAACGAGAACAAATGACGTCAGATGATGAAAGTCGTTAATAATAATCTGTTTGTTTACTATGTTTATTATATGCTATTATCCTTCCTGTTCTTCATTTCTCATTTTGTTCGTTCCTACGTTTCTCTTTTGTGATCTTTCCTATCTAATTTTAATTTTGTTTTAACTCTGTAATGCTTTGTTCAATGAGGCAGTTTCGTTATTAGGAAAGCTGAAAGAGTGTCTTTCTAAATGAATGTTATTAATATACCGCTGCTTTCTCCGCGGTCCGAGCCAGTGCAGACAAATAATAATAATAATAATAATAATAATAATAATAATAATAATAATAATAATAATAGTATTATTATTATCATTATCTCACTAGTGTAATATATAATTAATATAATATATGTATATATATATATATACATACAATTAATAATCACGTCTTGGGTTTTTGCCAACATGGAGAATTGCTCCGAATCAACAGACATAATACGGTTCGTTCTCTCATCGCAGCTTCAATCCGTCAGAATGCTTTCTATGAGGTTTATGAGGAGGTTGGTTGCATCTCTTCTGATGACTCTACTAGACGTGCTGATATCATAATTGATCGGCAGAAGGATAAGGGTGTCATTCTTGATCCCACAATCCGTTTCGAGATGCATGAGCAACAGCCACAAGAGGTGTGTCGTGAAAAACAAGTCATCTATGAGCCTTGTTGTCACCATCTTGGAGCACAATACCACATCACACATTGGACAGTTTTGGGCTCATGTTCGGTGCCCGTGGCACGATCCCACGTGAAACTTTAAATCAACTTAAACAATATAAAATTTCTGATGCAACGATTGATGCCATAGGATCTCACGTGTTAAAATCATCCTTAGCTATAATTAGTAATCATTTGTACCCAACAAAATTTTTGTTGTAAAGGATTTCCTATGTTTTCTTATCTTAATGTTTTTTTTTTTTCTTTCCAAGTGTCACAAAATTGTTTTGTTTACTTATTATTCTCTATGAATTGATTAGTAGGCCGATCTATCGAACCCTTATTTAGGGCGGCTTTTGTTTTACAAATTATTATTTATTATTATCTTACTAGTGTAATAAATATATATATTACACTAGGACCGGTTTTGTGCAGCAACTTGTCCACGAACATTCCCTTAATACTTTGACGCATAAAAACCGATCTTCGTCTCGCTCAGTAAAATTGTAATAAATTCTCAAAAAGAACTATCACAATATTACTCGTATCACAATATTACCAAGTCCACGCCTGTGGAGTAACGGTTATCGCGTCTAGCCGCGAAACCAGGTGGCCCGGGTTCGATTCCCGATCGGGACAAGTTATCTGGTTCAGGGTTTTTCCGGGCTTTTCCTTCAACCCAATATGAACAAATGCTGGGTAACTTTCGGTGCTGGACCCCGGACTCATTTCATCGGCATTATCACCTTCATCTCATTCAGACGCTAAATAACCTAAAATGTTGATAAAGCGTCGTAAAATAACCTACTAAAATAAAAAATAATATATATTACCAACCTTTACCCTACTAAGTTTCCATATTTTCTCCGTGAAGCAGAGTAAGAAGCAGCCATTGGGAACAAAAACATTGGCCACAAAGAATATCCCTTGAACCTCTCACAAGGAGGAAAGCAATTAACGCAACTTAAAGAGAAAAAGGCGGTATAAAAAATTTGATTAAACGTGAGTCGTTAATTATGACAATCTAATAGTTTCTGTAAAATATACCTTTAATATTTTCTACAGAATATCTTTCACTTCACCACTTTTCCATATTAAATTCAATAACGCTACATTCACATTGCTAAAACTGTCAATGTATGTTGCGTAAAAATGGTACATGATAGAGAAAATCTGAGCTCAGTTTTGGATTAGGCATACAATTTTAGAAAAGTTTTTATGATCTTTAATTTTGCAGGCCTGTGTAATTAAACAGAAAGCTAATCAGGGCAAATGGCTTCACAAATGAGTACTTGGCAAAATGACTGCATTGCTCTTTCAAAATTAACATGGGGACATAGTCAAATACTCTATCTGTCATTAAAAGTCACTCATTACGGTTCTACTATTTTATTGAATCAACAGTGTAACCAGATTTCTCGAATGTCAAACGCATAAAGGGCATAAACGTTTGACGGTAAAATGCACCGGAGAGAAGTAAAGCATTTCGAAGCGTTGTTCTAATTACTTTCAGTCGGAATACTAATGTTGCAAATATAAGGTTATTGTTTTCTTTTGTATTTTATGCTCGACCATGCCGAAATGTAGTAATTATACACCTGGTAGCAGTCCTTTAATGCATGTCATTAAAGTACACCTACTCATTAAAGTACAGGTGTTCAGCCAATGACAAGTCAGCTTTGTACCGTTATAAAACCGCAAGTATCGATTATTCTCGGATATGCAATCGAAAGAGAATTAGCGAAAAGTCACGGAGGCTGGAAATCCAATACTGTCGCAGAAGGTTATGTTCTGTTACTATAATAATTAGCGTTAATTGTAAATAATATTCAAAGAAATTCAATTTGTCATCTCGTTTTTCAATTCTAAATCATTTTCCAGGTCATATCAGACTAATGTTCATTCTTATTCTGTGCCAAGGTCAATGACATTCGGCCTCAGAAAAAATCAATACTTTCGCGTCTGCGCACATCTCACAATTCAGGTCAGTTCGCACATAACCATAAAAAGACCTAATTTTCAATATTTTCAAGTTAGAAATATGGTCGAGCATAAAAAGTCGTATGAAACTTACCTATAAACTTGCGCTCGTTTCATAAACAATCATACTTGCGTCTTAATTACTACCATTATAGGTTCGTTGCATAATGTACTATCAACTCAGTGACGTTCTTCAAGAAAGAGGTGAATAAATTATGTCAGAATAATGAATCATTATTATTGTCCGATTACTTTTGCGACACTCGTTATTTATCACAGTTCACATTATTTATCTCTATCTTGCAAACAGTTTATTTCCATATGAAAGAGCGCTACACACCTTTGAAACTTCTAAGATAAGATAACAAATTGCAGTACTAGTGCATTTAAATTCTTACAACAGATTTACAGCATATTTTAAATCAGTTCATGAAATGTATGTCAGTTGATATCGTTCCACGTGCCACTTATTTTATCAAACGCAAATATCACGAAGTAGGCCTTTAAAGGAAAAGTAGAAGTGTCATTAGAGACTATTCCTGAAGTTCCTGTAAACCTTTTTAAGGTTAATCGAGCAGAAAGTAAGTGAAAAGTACTTCCCTTTGCGTTGACACAATATTGATTTAACTTACAAAGTTCTATACTGAAACGTTGAAGGAAAAGACGCGGCTATAGGATTTTCCTGTGTTCTCAATAAAATGAGGGGTAATTTAAATGCCATACAGTCGTTGTATAACACGTTTCAGTTTAAGTCATGAGCGACTGCATACATTGAGGTAGACCCCTAAGCATATTTAATCCCAGTCTTACATGAAAGTGGATGGCCAGCTTACACTATGACCACAGTAACCCCGGCGACCATTGGACGGAAGGTTGAGGCCACATTTATTAAGAAATCATGGATGTTCTGACGCCAGTATCTGAATCAGTGCTGTTCCACTTTTCTAGGCTAATTTACTAACGATTAAGGAATATTATTCACCTTGCATTTTTTTTTTTTTGCCTCTTTCGGAGAGACAGATTATAAACTGATACCATAAAACCCTTTCTGTCGGCCATAGATTTTGTAAAAGTAACTGTAGCAGGATTATAATTGAGCCGTTCAGAGCAGAAGTGGTGTAAGTCAAAATTGGATAATGAGGTTTAAAGTAAAAATTCTGTAAAATACATTGCAAAGAAATAATAATATCCCTTCGTGCTATCCATTGACTACTAATAGTTTAAACAAATTAAATATTAATTGCTACTTTGCGCTGTATTTTACAGAATGTTTACTTTAAGCCTCATTACTCATTTTTGACTTACACCACTTCGTCCACACCTGTGGAGTAACAGTAAGCGCGTCTGGCCGCGAAACCAGGTGGCCCGGGTTCGAATCCCGGTCGGGGCAAGTTACCTGGTTGAGGTTTTTTCCGGGGTTTTCCCTCAACCCAATACGAGCAAATGCTCGGTGCTGGACTCCAGACTCATTTCACCGGCATTATCAACTTCATTTCATTCAGACGCTAAATATCCTAGATGTTGATACAGCGTCGTAAAATAACCCAATAAAAAAATACACCACTTCTGCTCTTAACGGCTCAATTTATACTTATTTCACAGAATGTTCATTTAATACTATTAAACCAGCAATAATTCTTGTATTTCTGTAACTTTACTTTTGAAAACGGGGCTACAGAAATGGAGTGAATCTATTATTTTCGCTAGATCTCGACTTTAGAAGGTTAGATGTCCACATTTAGGAAGTTCTATTTTAGGACAGATTTCAATTTCGAATTCAGATATTTCATAACTCATGTGCATTGTTGCCAACATTGCTGGCTTCCCACTAAATCTGATGATTTTAGATAGTGTTCAGAGAGAAAAACTGTCGGTGGTCTTCGATAGTACTAGAGAAAGAGCTCCCTAATGTCTAATTTTATGACAGTACTATACAAGAATTCGCAAAGAAAGATAGTAGAATCCAGCTACACTTCAAATAAGAGAAGGTAAACACTGCATTTTTACTGCGTTTTTGTTACAGACTTAAGTGCGGGGTGACGCTAAAATCTGCAAGTACAGTTATATTACATCAGACATGAGCTTGCTTACTCTAACAGAATACTTCAACACTCGCCACTTATTTTACATTTTTATAATATAAAAAATGCAAAGTCTACTTTTTCTTCCGTGAGCAACAAAGTGTCTAGTAAGGGAGAGTTTCAATGGGTTTCCAGGTTTCCGTTACACTGAGAGTGTATAATAATCCTTCAATCTAGTTCAGTAACATTAATTACTTTGTTGTCCAATTTATAAGCTTTGTGTCAATAAATAACATACAGTTCTTCTCAGTAAGTTCCAGGAACATTTT
>JAJSOF020000038.1:54669360-54683331 GCA_025594305.2 Periplaneta americana | reverse complement strand
ATGGGAGATAAATCTCTTCCATTGCCCCCGTTGAGAATCGAACCACGGATCGCACGAATGTGAAGGGCATACGCTATCCATATAGCCAAGACAGCGAAGGCAAAAGAAAAGGCTACTTTGAGGCATGCAGTACAGGATTACAACGAATTCCATTACCTCATATTTCCCTCTCATTTTTCATGTGTCAGTATTAATACCAGTAGAAAATGTTCCTGGAACTTACTGAGAAGAACTGTATGTTATTTATTGACACAAAGCTTATAAATTGGACAACAAAGTAATTAATGTTACTGAACTAGATTGAAGGATTATTATACACTCTCAGTGTAACGGAAACCTGGAAACCCATTGAAACTCTCCCTTACTAGACACTTTGTTGCTCACGGAAGAAAAAAGTAGACTTTATATTATAAAAATGTAAAATAAGTGGCGAGTGTTGAAGTATTCTGTTAGAGTAAGCAAGCTCATGTCTGATGTAATATAACTGTACTTGCAGATTTTAGCGTCACCCCGCACTTAAGTCTGTAACAAAAACGCAGTAAAAATGCAGTGTTTGCAGCCTCTTATTTGAAGTGTAGCTAGTTCTACTATCTTTCTTTGTGAATTCTTCTATGGTCTGTCATAAAATTAGACATTAGGGAGCTCTTTCTCTAGTACTATCGAAGACCACCGACAGTTTTCTCCCTGAACACTATCTAAAATCCATCAGATTTAGTGAGGCCCAGCAATGTTGGCAACATTGCACATGAGTTATGAAATATCTGAATTCGAAATTGAAATCTGTCTAAAATAGAACTTCCTAAATGTGGACATCTAACCTTCTAAAGTCGAGATCTGCTTAATAATAGATTCCTCCATTTCTGTAGCCCCGTTTTCAAAAGTAAAGTTACAGAAATACAAGAATTATTGCTGGTTTAATAGTATTAAATAAATTCTGTGAAATAGTATAAATTGAGCCGTTAAGAGCAGAAGTGGTGTATTTTTATTGGGTTATTTTACGACGCTGTATTAACATCTAGGTTATTTAGCGTCTGAATGAAATGGTGATAATGCCTGAAATGAGTCCGAGTCCAGCACCGAGCATTTGCTCGTATTGGGTTGAGGGAAACCCCCGGAAAAAACCTCAACCAGGTAACTTGCCCCGACCGAATTCGAACCCGGCCACCTGGTTTCGCGGCCAGACGCGCTGACCGTTACTCCACAGGTGTGACGAAGTGGTGTAAGCAAAAGAGTAATGAGGCTTAAAGTAAACATTCTGTAAAATACAGCGCAAAGTAGCAATTAATATTTAATTTGTTTAAACTATTAGTAGTCATGGATAGCACGAAGGGGTATTATTATTACTTTGCATGTATTTTACAGAATTTTTACTTTAAACCTCATTATCCAATTTTGACTTACACCCCTTCTGCTCTGAACAGCTCAATTATAGCCTCACAGTTACTTTTGCAAAATCTATGGCCGACAGAAAGGGTTTTATTGTATCAGTTTATAATCTGTCTCTCCGAAAAAGGCAAAAAAAATGCAAGGTGAATAATATTCCTTAATCGTTAGTAAATTAGCCTAGAAAAGTGGAACTGCACTGATTCAGATACTGGCGTCAGAACATCCATGATTTCTTAATAAATGTGGCCTCAACCTTCCGTCCAATGGTCGCCGGGGTTACTGTGGTCATAGTGTAAGCTGGCCATCCACTTTCATGTAAGACTGGGATTAAATATGCTTAGGGTCTACCTCAATGTATGCAGTCGCTCATGACCTAAACTGAAACGTGTTATACAACGACTGTATGGCATTTAAATTACCCTCATTTTATTGAGAACACAGGAAAATCCTATAGCCGCGTCTTTTCCTTCAACGTTTCAGTATAGAACTTTGTAAGTTAAATCAATATTGTGTCAGCAAAGGGAAGTACTTTCACTTACTTTCTGCTCGATTAAGCATAAAAAGGTTTACAGGAACTTCAGGGAACAGTCTCTAATGACACTTCTACTTTTCCTTTAAAGGCCTACTTCGTGATATTTGCGTTTGATAAAATAAGTGGCACGTGGAACGATATCAACTGACGCCACATTTCATGAACTGATTTAAATATGCTGTAAATCTGTTAGCAAGAATTTAATGCACTAGTACTGCAATTTGTTATCTTATCTTAGAAGTTTCAAAGGTGTGTAGCGCTCTTTCATAAGGAAATAAACTGTTTGCAAGATAGAGATAAATAATGTTGTTAATGTGAACTGTGATAAATAACGGGTGTCATAAGTAATCGGACAATAATAATGATTCATTATTCGGCATGAATTTATTCACCTCTTTCTTGAAGAACGTCACTGAGTTGATAGTACATTATGCAACAGACCTATAATGGTAGTAATTAAGACGCAAATATGATTGTTTATGAAACGAGCGCAAGTTTATCTGACGTCTTAGACTGAGTTTCATACGACTTTTATGCTCGACCATATTTCTAACTTGAAAATATTGAAAATGGGTCTTTTTATGGTTATGTGCGAACTGACGTGAATTGTGAGATGTGCGCAGACGCGAAAGTATTGATTTTTCGAGGCCGAATGTCATTGACCTTGGCACAGAATAAGAATGAACATTATTCTGATATGACCTGGAAAATGATTTAGAATTGAAAAACGAGATGACAAATTGAATTTCTTTGAATATTATTTACAATTAACGCTAATTATTATAGTAACAACATAACCTTCTGCGACAGTATTGGATTTCCAGCCTCCGTGACTTTTCGCTAATTCCTCACTTTCGATTGCATATCCGAGAATAATCGATACTTGCGGTTTTATAACGGTACAAAGCTGACTTGTCATTGGCTGAACACCTGTACTTTAATGAGTAGGTGTACTTCAATGACATGCATTAAAGGACTGCTACCAGGTGTATAATTACTACATTTCGGCATGGTCGAGCATAAAATACAAAAGAAAACAATAACCTTATATTTGCAACATTAGTATTCCGACTGAAAGTAATTAGAACAACGCTTCGAAATGCTTTACTTCTCTCCGGTGCATTTTACCGTCAAACGTTTATGCCCTTTATGCGTTTGACATTCGAGAAATCTGGTTACACTGTTGATTCAATAAAATAGTAGAACCGTAATGAGTGACTTTTAATGACACATAGAGTATTTGACTATGTCCCCATGTTAATTTTGAAAAAGCAATGCAATCATTTTGCCAAGTACTCATTTGTGAAGCCATTTGCCCTGATCAGCTTTCTGTTTAATTACACAGGCCTGCAAAATTAAAGATCATAAAAACTTTTCTAAATTGTATGCCTAATCCAAAACTGAGCTCAGATTTCTCTATATGTACCATTTTACGCAACATACATTGACAGTTTTAGCAATGTGAATGTAGCGTTATTGAATTTAATATGGAAAAATGGTGAAGTGAAAGATATTCTGTAGAAAATATTAAAGGTGTATTTTACAGAAACTATTGGGTGTCATAATTAACGACTCACATTTAATCAAATTTTATACCGCCTTTTTCTCTTTAAGTTGCGTTAATTGCTTTCCTCCTTGTGAGAGGTTCAAGGGATGTTCTTTGTGGCCAATGTTTTGTTCCCAATGACTGCTTCTTACTCTGCTTCACGGAGAAAATATGGAAACTTAGTAGGGTAAAGGTTGGTAATATATATTATTTTTTTATTTTAGTAGGTTATTTTACGACGCTTTATCAACATTTTAGGTTATTTAGCGTCTGAATGAGATGAAGGTGATAATGCCGATGAAATGAGTCCGGGGTCCAGCACCGAAAGTTACCCAGCATTTGTTCATATTGGGTTGAAGGAAAACCCTGAACAGATAACTTGTCCCGATCGGGAATCGAACCGGGCAACCTGGTTTCGCGGCTAGACGCGATAACCGTTACTCCACAGGCGTGGACTTGGTAATATTGTGATACGAGTAATATTGTGATAGTTCTTTTTGAGAATTTATTACAATTTTACTGAGCGAGACGAAATCAGTTTTTTGCGTCAAAGTATTAAGGGAATGTTCGTGGACAAGTTGCTGCACAAAACCGGTCCTAGTGTAATATATATATTTATTACACTAGTAAGATAATAATAAATAATTACACTTAAGATAAAAAGAAAAGCCGCCCTAAATAAGGGTTCGATAGATCGGCCTACTAATCAATTCATAGAGAATAATAAGTAAACAAAACAATTTTGTGACACTTGGAAAGAAAAAAAAATTAAGATAAGAAAACGTAGGAAATCATTTACAATAAAAATTTTGTTTGGGTACAAATGATTACTAATTATAGCTAAGGATGATTTTAACACGTGAGATCCTATGGCATCAATCGTTGCATCAGAAATTTTATATTGTTTAAGTTGATTTAAAGTTTCACGTGGGATCGTGCCACGGGCACCGAACATGAGCCCAAAAACTGTCAATGTGTGATGTGGTATTGTGCTCCAAGATGCTGACAACTAGGCTCATAGATGACTTGTTTTTCACGATACACCTCTTGTGGCTGTTGCTCATGCATCTCGAAACGGATTGTGGGATCAAGAATGACACCCTTATCCTTCTGCCGATCAATTATGATGATATCAGCACGTCTAGTAGAGTCATCAGAAGAGACAAACTAACCTCCTCATAAACCTCATAGAAAGCATTCTGACGGATTGAAGCTGCGATGAGAGAGAACGAACCGTATTATGTCTGTTGATTCGGAGCAATTCTCCATGTTGGCAAAAAACCCAAGACGTGATTATTAATTGTATGTATATATATATATATATACATATATATATATAATTATATATTACACTAGTGAGATAATGATAATAATAATACTATTATTATTATTATTATTATTATTATTATTATTATTATTATTATTATTTTGTCTGCACTGGCTCGGACCGCGGAGAAAGCAGCGGTATATTAATAACATTCATTTAGAAAGACACTCTTTCAGCTTTTTCCTAATAACGAAACTGCCTCATTGAACAAAGCATTACAGAGTTAAAACAAAATTAAAATTAGATAGGAAAGATCACAAAAGAGAAACGTAGGGAACGAACAGAAATGAGAAATGAAGAACAGGAAGGATAATAGCATATAATAAACATAGTAAACAAACAGATTATTATTAACGACTTTCATCATCTGACGTCATTTGTTCTCGTTGCCTAGGAATGGCGAGTGAGGAAATAAAAGCAAAATAATGGTCTTAATGTGGATATGTAACCAAAATTTAACGAGAATACCCCAAAAATGACTGCTTTGAACAATAAAATGCTCCTAAGAGGAAGGATTTCAAAACAAATTCTTATTTATTCATTTATTTTTTCTGTCACTTTAACAATGTTGTATTCGTAACTTAGTATGTTTATGTACAACTGTAGGCTATGGTACCGTTTGTTTGTTTTTGTTTTTATTCTTATTCTTTTTAAACTTTATGTGTAATTACATTTAACACTTTAATCACAGTTGTGATTATTATTATTATTATTTATTTTTTTTTTTCTTCTGTCCAGTTTTCATTCTTGGTCACACCTGACCTCAAGCATCTTGCTTTTTCGGGTGTGACCCAGTTACATTGTATTTATACAATAAATTGTAATATGTAGGCTATTTTACTATGAGATTGGTAATCAATTTCGAATTTGAAGAAAATTCATATACGAGTATTACAACAGTATTGTAATAGTAATATGCGTTACAAGAGCGGTATTGTTGAAGTTTTTCATGTTCGAGGAAAAGTTTGAAAAAGCGAAACGTAGTTGAGCTTTTTTCATTTTCCGAGAATTGAAAGAAAACATACCGCTCGTGTATCGTAGATTATTTTGTGCGAAGATCGTTTATTACATACCTGAAAGAGGAATTTCTAATTAGTTGCAATGAAATATCCATCTTGGTTTCTGTTAATGACGGCAAATTTGCAAAAAAAAAATCTATATTCAACATTGTTGCTTTAAAATGTTTTCTGTGTTTACTATACCCAGCAGGCCGTGATATGTCTGTCTTCCCCCAGTCTATAAACTTTTGGGTAAAACAAACGGTAAGGTTATGTAAATGATCAGGGAACGGATTTATATGGACTAAAATATATGAAATATGTAAATATATATGTAGTTATTTTTACCAAAAATATGAATTAAATATGGATTTTTACAAAATATGGAATTAAATATGGACTTAAAATTATAAAAAAATGACTATGTACGTTAAATATTGGTACATTTTAATCAAACTAAACAAAAAATATAATGGACGTACCTTATCTTCCAATGTAGTTTCAACAAAACACAATTTTATTGTCTGTTACCATAACAATAGGTTACAAACATTTCTTTCAAGTGCTGAAAGTGAATCTTCTTCTATTGTCTCTGAGGATAGATTTATACTGACTAAAAAGAGCGTTCGACGTCACAAGAAGTAACTGGTACATAATTCAATTTCACAATGTCTGCTGGGGATAAGTCCAAGTTAATCTTCACTGTTGATTCACCACCATCACAGCAACAACCTTTGTAGTTCTTCATATCCAGGGTTTTTGAAAGTACAGTGTCCACCTTAGCTCTGACAAAATCTGCAACTTACCTCTACCACGATCCAGTTGTTCCACAGTACTATTTTATAATTTCAAAACTTTCAGATAGTGAAAGGTGCTCTATTTTGGAGACTTTGAGCGTTTTTATGATGCATGAAAATGTATGCTGAATGTGAGCTAAGTCATTCTTCACACTTATGTCACAGGTAAATCTGTTTTCGCAGTATCAATTGAGACTGCATCTTCAGAGTCCAATGCAAGGAGAACATTGTTAATAGAGTCTAATGAACATATAATATTCAACTGCTTCTAGCCATGTACCCCATCTAGTTAAAATTGGCTTTGGGTGGCAATGGAATTTCAGGGTACATTTCTTTTCACACGTTAACTCTACTGGGAGCTTTGAGAAATACTTTTTCACTGATGAAATCAACAATCTACTTTAGGAAATTGTCTCTGACCACTTCTGCCACACGATGAAATGCATGCGCCACACAAGTAAAATGAGTCAATTTAGGGATATAACAGATAATGCTTGTCCAGCTTTGACCATATAAGGGGCAGCATCGCTAATAAAGAATAACACATTATCGTACATAATACCTTTGGCCACAGGATACCCATAGCTTCGTTGAACAGTTTAACTATAGTTTTGTTATTGCACTTTTCTAGAACATCACAATGTAAAAGTGAATCTGTTCTTCAGAATATTGTTCACTTAACAAAACCGATAACTACATTACCAACAAGTCTACCTTCTTTGTCGGGAGTCTCATCAATGGAAACCCAAACTGGAACTATCTTTAATTTCCATCTCTTATCTTCTGTATTGTCTCATCGTAGAGATGGATGATATACGTCTTCCCAAGTGTTGACTCATCCGGGATTGTATAAGTTGAGTGGCATTTTTCTAAGGAATTCCCCTGAAGACCTTATTTTTTTAGTTTGTGAGGGAATATCAGCAGAGATGAGAGAACGGCACAGGTCGATGTTAAACCCTTGGGATCTTACATTGGGATGTTGTTGGTTGTGAAAAAAACAATTTTTCCCCTGTTTGGGAATTTAGTTGTTTGTTGGCCTGATGTTTACTAGTTGTAATGTGTTGTTGCACCAGGAACTTTTGTGTAGATGATACCGCACACTGACACAAATTACAAAATAATATTTTATTGTCATTGATAAACCATCTTTTTTTAAATTCTGAAAAGTAACTTGTTGGGGTTTTTATTTTAAATTGACTGAATGACGTACTTTGGCATATTTACCGTTTTTTTATAGTATGATTTACAAAAATGAACCTATGTGTACCTGACTGGCATTTAACTGTTGATGACAACTTAAAATCTGTTAAAAAATTTTTAAAATTTAAAATTTAAAACAGTTTTGTAACTTACTTTCCCATTGTTGATAGGACTGCTAATTTTCAAAAACTTGATGTTAAAGGGATTACTGAACATGTGTTTAAATCTCTATTGTTGAAATGTATTTTTAAAAGTTAATGGTTTTGTTTTGTTTTTTTGTTAAACCCAATATTATGGAATTTTTTTTATATGAAATATGGAAAAAAATATGGAAAATTAAAAATGTACTAAACTCTAAAAAAATGGAAAAAAATGGAAAAAAAAGTGGGGTTTTTTAACCCTACACATTGTGAAACATAAAGATAATGCAAAAAAATAAATTATATTAGCTTTATAAGTAAATATTTTTTACATATAAATCCTTTCCCCGGTAATGATTTTTTTTCATTTTAATATTTTAACAATATTATTTATATAATATATTGTAGTAATAACATCGGCATCTGGAATCTTGTTTATTTTTTCACGGTTTTAATGTTACTTGCATTACAAAATGCAGTAACTTTTGGTGTTGTAGAGTTTACTTAATTTTTGCAAAAAATTTAAAAACAATAATTAACATTGCAATTTTGGGAAATTGCAGGGGAAGTTTCAATTTATAATTATTACTATGTTAAAGTCTCTAAAAATAATATGTTTAAAAACCTAAAGCAGTAAAAAGAATATGGCGCTTAAGCGGTAAGAAGAGGGAAATTGTTATATGTGTTACGTTGGGAATACTGAATGTGGTAATTTTTCACTTGGCGTATTGGTTTTTGCGGAAAGCGCAAATACGCACGATGTCGCACAAAATATTTATTATTGTATGTACCCTTGCTTGGCCAAAAATTTTTTTAAAAAAATGTCTTAAAAATATGTCAAAAAAACACTCAAATCATAAAACGTGTAGATCAAAGCAGTTTGTTTGTTTCCCAGATCAATAACGTCCTAGCTTAATGTTAATACCTTTTTCTCGGTTCCGGTGTTACAGGAGTTGGATTATTTAGAATAGAATATTTTGTAATGTGAAACTATGGCTGCTTTCCGTGCTTTTTGGGGAAATGCCAAAATTATCTTTCTACTTTAGTTACTGCTTGTTTTAAGATTGCTAACCGGTCAACCAGCGCCCAAAAGTGAATTTTATGCAATTATTTGCATGCGTTAAGGTTCAGGTGGAACCCTTCCCCCGAATGTTCCCCGAAGAACTCGCTCGTTCAAAATTTTTTTTTTTTTCGCTATTATCTGGGAAAGTTATTCCGGGCCACCCCAGTTCCGAGTTCTTTTTGGTTCCGTCCACCAGTTTTTCCGTGTTCAATCCCCGGGGAAGCATTTCCCCGAAAGGGAAACCGAGACTAAAAAACCGCAAAAAAAGGGGAACAGTCGTCAAGGGGAAAACGACTCGAAACGATTTATTTGAAGAAGTTTTTTCCATTAGCCAGCGAATAGGTTATAAAGAAAAGACACTGACGAATTTTCCGTGTTTTTTTTCTCTGTGCCCAGCGTATGCCACTTTCGGTGAGGGTTGCGAATCGAGCACACGCTAAAATAATTTGAGTACAGATTGAGACACTCCCAAAACCCCCCTTTTTTGTATAACCAGTAACGCTTTTTTCAAAAAAATTCTTTAAAGCTTTTCCTTTTTTCAGTGGAAAATGTAATAATAAATTTTATATTTCAGAATTTAAAAAATTATATTATAAAATTATCAATTGGTTTAATTTTTTAAGTAAAATAATATAGGTATATGGTTTTATTCTGAAAGTTTTTTTTTTATTTCAGCCTTCACATCATTACATATTTTAATTGTTGTTGGGGTAACACTCAACTCTCAAATTGGAACTCTAGAGTCTAGGCTTACGTTTTACGGATTTAATTTTATGGATCCGTTTATTTTTTTTGAGTACATAATGTACCTAGATGTATTAATTGTATGGTTTTTTTTTTCCGCTGTTCGACTGCTACGGTGTGATGTCGCGCCAACCTATGGAGAAAGCAGAATCTCACGCTTTACGGACTCTTTCACCGGCATTATCACCTTCATCTCGTTCAGACGTAAATAATCTTAGATGTTGATAAATCGTTGTAAAATAACCTACTAAAATAAAAATTAAAAACTTTGAGAGGGAACATAGGTTAAGGGTGTTTGAGAATAAGGTGCTTAGGAAAATATTGGGGGCTGAGGGGGATGGTTACAGGAGAATGGAGAAAGTTACACGGCACAGAGCTGCACGCATTGTATTCTTCACCTGACATAATTAGGAACATTAAATCCAGACGTTTGAGATGGGCTGGGCATGTAGCACGTATGGGCGAATCCAGAAATGAATATAGAGTGTTAGTTGGGAGGCCGGAGGGGAAAAGACCTTTGGGGAGGCAGAGACGTAGATGGGAAGATAATATTAAATGGATTTGAAGGAGGTGGGATATGATGATAGAGACTGGATTAATCTTGCTCAGAATAGGGACCTATGCTATGGCGGGCTTATGTGAGAGCGGCAATGAACCTTCGGGTTCCCAGCCAGTATAAGTAATTTATAATAAAGTGATACCCTTTTTGTTAGTACAATTATGAAACGAACTGGCCGTATATCGATTGTAACAATGACAGCATCCGTGGATGATAAAGAAATACTCGCTTTTATAAACATCCGCTCATTGCTTGATGGCGATTTTATCCCAATCCATCTGGTGACTGAATCACTGTCACTCTTACCACGAAGAGTGTCCATAAGAGGTCATATTCCTGTGCTATGTGCTATTTATACTTTAAAAAAGCTAACATAGAGGGGTCATCAAACTAATCGGAAAATGCGAGAACTTCTGTGTGGCGGGGTCTTTAGATAAATGCTGTTTTTCTTTTTACAAAAGTCTCATAAATGTAATTTCGCTCCTATTTCGCAGAAAGATTTACATTTCGTATTTTATCGTGAATTAAAAAATTATTTACAACTCAATAGACGTTTACAACTAGGTTCATTACTTTTGCAGACGATTTAGCTCTGGTGGCATCCTCAGAAGATGAATTACAACGTTCAATTTTTAATTTTAACAAAATTGGAATTAAATATGATATGAAAATCAACAAAGAAAAACTAAAATTATGGCCTTCATGGAAAATCCCCTGTGCCTAGCAAAATATGTTTAGATTCAAAAATATTAGAAAGAGTAAATTATTTTACTTATCTCGGATACACATTATCTTTTTTTGGATGAAGTAGACATTTCACAGAGAATTTCTAAATAGGCCTACACCAAAAATGGGAATAATTAACAACATTACACAAGTATACTACAATTCGCCTATAAAGACCTTGGTGAGACCTGTACTTTGTTACGGCAGGAGAGATGGACATTGAGGAAGAAAGACGAAAGCAGAATAACGTCTAATGAAATTAAATTTATGAGATATACAGGGAATACGAAATGGATCACAAACGCAATGAAGATGTAAGGGAAGAATTACAACTAGAACCTATAATTAATCACGTAACTAACGAAAAATATGTCAATTTTATTGTGGTTCTGACTTGATTACTTCTTGTAGTGAGATGGTTTATTCGATATTGTTCAAGTCAATGGTTTTTGGAGTGTAAGATGCTTTTCGTATTTCACTCCGGAGGATTTGAATGGATCGAATACGACAGTGAGAAGAAGCTAGGCGGATCTATTGCCTCTCGTACAGTTTATTGAAAGAAGTCATTTTGGGAGAAGTCGTAAACCGTACCAGCATCGTTATTCGGCCATATGTTTCATAATTGTGAGATCCAGAAGAACTGAAAAGAAAACCTCCAATCAATATTTACCGTCCCAGTGCGGTGAGAAGTATTTTCTTTTTTTGAAAGAAACTCGCTTGGTTTCTCTGAGAGTGTTAGTTTTTTCCTATACCTTAGCACTTTTCTTGACCCTCCCAGAGCCCAATACTTAAAGGCCTCTTCTTCGGTGCCCGTGTGTGTGTCTGAGTGGTCCATTGAACAGTTATATACTGTCTAATTTATGATGGATGATGGATGGATGGATGGAGGGATGGATGGATGGAGGGATGGAGGATATTTGTTGCGTTTGCTGTCGATCATTCCATCGATGGAAACTTAACGTCGCAGTAAGACAGTTCTATCCGTTATTAGAACGATATCAGGGAAGGAGTACCCGAAGATAACCTCCTAACATCTTCTTTATCCATCACGAATTCTACTTTGACTCGCCAAGATTTGAACTGGTGCTCCTGGACATGAAAGTCGATGCTATGGTGAGGATTACGTAAAGAGCAGTTCCTAAATATGTACATTATGCAACGAGCTTATAATGGTAAATCAAGACGCGAGTATGTTTGTATGTTTGTTTATGAAACGAGTGCAAGCGAGTTTCATAATTTCATATAGGAGCATCTTAATTACCATTATAGTCAAGTTTCATACGACTCTTTATGCTCGACCATATTTCTAACTTGAAATTATTCATAAGTATTCATGTTATGGTTATGTAAGTGAGGAGTGAACCGCCCTGAATTAGATGTGGCGCAGACGCGAAAGTATTGATTTTTTCCCGAGGCACGAACGTCACTGACCTTGTTATAATCTAGAGAATAACATGAAGATTATTTTGAAAAAATCTGAAAATTGATTCAGAATTGAAAACCAAGATGACGAATTGAATTTATTTGAATATTATTTACAATTAACGCTAATTTTTAAGTAACGAAAAAACCCTTTCTGCGACAGTATTGATTTCCAGCCTCCGTGATTTTTCGCTAATTGTCTTTCGTTCATATCCGGAATAATCAATTGCGGTTTTATAAATTACAATCGTAAAAAGGTGTTTTCTCATTTGAACAACTGAATTATAATGAATGGTGCTTGATGTGTGCATTAAGGGCCACTACCAGGTGTAAAACACATTTGGTATGGTAAAAAGAATATTATAGATTTATTAATTTGTCCTGAATTTATCTGTAATATTGACATTAAAGGGAGAAAAATTCGCTCCACCCCAGGGATCAAACCCCCTTTTGTGGCCTGACTCAAGTTAGGCATAAAACGTTGACGTAGCCTATATATCCAATGTAAACTGTTGTTGGCCGGGAACCCAGCTAGTCCGTAAGGTGATGAACAAATTGAACATGAGAAAAGTGTTATGTAAATATTATGGTCTATAGTTTTTCCGGGGTTATATTTTAAGTAATTTGATTAATCTGTTACTCAAAAAATCTTAAGTAAAACTAGAATTACCCGGGTTTGAAAATTTTAGAAATTTATTCCCCTTTAAGAATATAGAACCTTCCAAATTGGTTGTAAAAGCTTCAGGGTTTCATTACTTCTTTAATTTAGAACCCGGGGGGGTTGTTGAAATTCCCGTTTTTTGAAAAATCGCATTCCCGTGTTAAAAAATGCCCGGAAGGGAAATTTTGTAGGGGGGGTTTGTACTGGAAGCCCCCCCGCATGTTTTAAATTTTTTTCCTAAAGTTATTTTCGTTAAAAGACCCAGTATGATGTAGTGCAGATGTTTTTATCAAATTTTTTTTGACGTGGTCCAAATATAAAATGTTTTGGATTAAATGTTTTTTAATATCCATTCTATTTGTATAGGTATTTTTTTAAAATTCCTCAATTGAATTTTATTATTTTCTGAGCATGTATTGCAGAGTGTTTTTCATTTGTATTATGTTTATATATTTTGACTAAAAAATCACTTGTCAAATGGGGGAAAAAGTATTATTTTAATTGACAAAAGTTCAAAGTTATTTTCTTTGGGAAAATATCCGTTAGTAATATGAGATGGGTCTTAGGGAAAGAATCGTTCATTCGAACGACTAATAATAAAGAATCGTAAGAATGATTCGGGGAGCAACGAATCGTCGTTCAAAAAAATCGTAAGAATCGTCGTTCAAAAGAATCGTAACGAAACGTCATTCAAAAAAAATATTAAGGAATCGGCTGGTATCGCCCACGATTCTATTCGTTGTTTTATGTAACCGTTTGGACATTTCGAACGTGTCGAATGTGGCAAGTGAAATAAAATATGTACCCTTTGTTTAAATATAAAAAAATGAAAACCAAACCTGTTTGATAGTTAAAAAGGGAAAAAAAATG
>JAJSOF020000038.1:54643093-54669260 GCA_025594305.2 Periplaneta americana | reverse complement strand
ATCAAAAAAAAATTAAACAAAAAACGGGGGAAAGGGGTACAATGAGGCGGGAGTTATTCAATGTTTTCTTCAATAAATTCGTTTTCATTTTCCCATATGAAAAAATCAACGTATGAAATCAAATTACTTTATCATTAAGTTTTTTAATAACAATCTGAATAATTTTTTTAAGATTATCAGAAAACAAAACAACCATTTAACGCATTAACAATAACATACAATACTGCAAATATATGCTAAACATAATACCACACACGTACACACACGATAGCTAAATAATACAGTTTTAAATTTTGGAAATTTGCCAACATTATAGCAAATTATCCCAAAGGGAAAAAATGTTCCTGTCATTTTCCTGGCCATCTGTTGATGTCTATTATTTATTGGGCATCAATCAATACACAGGCGTAATATGTAATCACTAGGAAAGGATTTATAAGTGTAAATACATATTTACTATATAAAGTTACATATAATTTATATTTTATTATCTTTATGTTTGGCTAAATGTGTAGGTTGAAAATCTTATTTATTTTCCATATTTTTTCCATATTTTAGAGCTGTATATATTTTAATTATATATTTTCCAGTATTTCATATATAAAACAGTCCATATTATATTAGGGTTTAACAATAAAAACAAAACAAAATTCCATTAACTTTTTAAAAATACATTTCAACAATAGAGATTTAAACACATGTCTGTGTAATCCTTTAACATCAGAGTTACTTGAAAATTAGCAGTCCTATCAACAATGGGAAAGTAAGTTACAAAATGTATTAATTTAATTTAAAATTTTTTAACAGACTTCAGTTGTGCAGCCTAACAGTTAAATGCCAGTCAGAGGTCATATAGGTTCAGTTTTTGCAAACTACACTAAAGATGGCAAATGTGCCAAAAGTACGTCATTCAGTCAATTTAAAAATCAAAACTAACAATTATAGATTTTCCGAATTCCAAAGAAGATGGTACCAACTGACAACAACACGTATATTTTAATTGAAGTCAGCAATCATCTACACAAAAGTTCTTATAACAACACATTGAACTAGTAAACATCAGGCCAACAACAACTAAATCTCCAAGCAGGAGACAATTGTTTTAACACAACCAACAACATCGAATGTAAGATCTGAGTTTAACATCGATCTGTGCCGTTCTCATCCTGCTGATATTCCTCTCTTACAAAAAGAATAAGGTCTTCAGGGAATTCTTTAAAAAAACTAAATAAAACCCGGGTGAGCCAAATTTAAAAAAAGACGTATTCCAAACCACCTCGATTGACAATACAGAAGATAAAAAAACAAAGATAGTTAATTTGGGGTTTTATTGAAGACTTTAAAAAAGGTAGACTTTTTCGTAATTACGGGTTTGTTAAGTGAAAAAATTCTGGAAAATTTCCTTTTTTCATTGTGATGTTTGAAAATGGGAATAACAAAAAAAAGTTAAACTGTTTTAACGGGTTATGGGGATCCTGTCAAAGGGGATTAGGAAGATAACGGGTTTTTTTTATTTCGGGCTGCCCTTAAGGGGCAAAGGGGGAAAATTTTCTGTTTTATATCCTAAAATTTACTCATTTTACTTGTGTGGCGACATTTCATCGGGGGCAGAAGGGTCAGAGACAATTTTAAATAGATTTTTTTTATTTCACCCGGAAAAAAAATATTTCTGTCCCCTAGAGTTAATGTGTTGAAGAAATGTACCCTGAAATTCCATTGCCACCAAAGCCAATTTTTAACTAGATAAAAGGCAGAAGTAAAGAATATTATGTCAATATATAGACTCTATTAACAATGTTCTCTCTGCATTGACTTGAAGATGCAGTCTCAATTGATACTGCGAAACAGTTACCTGTGACATAAGTGTGGGAAGAACGACTTAGCTCACATTCAGCAGCATACATTTTCATGCATCAAGTCTCCAAAATAGCACCTTCAACTATCTGAAAGTTTTGGGAGTTATAAATAGTACTGTGGAACAACTGAATCGTGGTAGAGGTAAAGTTGCAGATGCAGTAAGAGCTAAGGTGGACACTGTACATCAAAAACCCTGGATATGAAGAACTACAAAAGGTTGTTTGCTGTGATGAGTGGTAAACTCAACAGTGAAGATTAACTGGACTTATCCCCAGCAGACATTTGAAATTGAATTATGTACCAGTTAAGCTTTTAGACGTCAAACGCTCTTTAGTCAGTATAAATCTATCCTCAGAGACAATAGAAGAAGATTCACTTTTCAGCACTTGAAAGAAATCTTTTAACCTATTGTTATGGTAACAGACAATAAAATTGTGTTTGTTGAAACTACATTGGGAAGATAAGGGTACGTCCATTATATTTTTGTTTAGTTTGATTAAAAATTAACATTTAACGTGACATAGCCATTTTTATAATTTTAAGTCCATATTTAATTCCATATTTTGGTAAAATCCATATTTAATTCCATATTTTGGTAAAATAACTATATATATATTTACATTTTCATATATTTTTAGTCCATATAAATCATCTTATAATCACTAATCATTTTGACTTGGTAACATGGGTTTGAAATAATAATTTAATATATTCTGATAACAAAATTAGAGAGTTCCACTGGTATATGTATGTATGAGGGTTATGTGTGAGTGAGAGTTGTATCCCTTTGTATGCCCAGTATCAAAATTGATAGTAGCCTCCCACCTTTCTCATTAAAATGTGGATATTCTGTGTAAAGTTTTACAGAGATACTTCTGTCAGATTGAAAACAGAGATGAAGACCTCTCAGTAATAAAAGTCGGAATGAAATAGAAATCACTAAAATAATTCAATTTGGCTGAGTAAAACATCTTACTGCCATTATGAAGAAAGTTTGGCCAGATTAGATGTTATAATTGAAGTTTTTAACCTTCAGATTTAGTATAATGTGTTATACATTTTAAAATTACTGCAGACTTATTAGCAAAATGCTATGTTTAAAATATATCTAAAAGAACAATATTCAACGAAAACCTAGTTGTCATTGAATAACATGTACTAAAAAGAGAATGAAAACAAAATATGTGAACTGTGACAATTAGTATTTTTTATTTCCAAACAATTTTCCCCAACAGTAACGTACATCTACTGGTCCAATAAATGACACAAATTTACTCCACATGATCTATTAATCATGGCAAAAGATCATTTTCAATCTGATATATACACATACTGTATCAAAACTCACATATGTAAGTATTAAAAATGCCCAAATTAAATCACAACTACTAAGATAAGGGATCACAAAAAAAAATAAAATCCAGACATACAAAAATACAAAAATTTCTATGTCCGATTCATAACACAGCACACAAAACATGACCTATTATTTTAATACACAAAAAGACCTTAAAATATTGTCATATTTTTCTTTACCTGATTTATACAGTTAATATTAAACTATCATATTCCTATTAAGTGATGTTAAATTCTTCATACTTTCAGTAACATAGCAATTTTATTAAGGACATGTATATTGCTGGGTCCTTACAAGTTTTGAAGATAAAATTTATTTAGAGAAATACACGTCATTAAATTCCTATAGTCTTTCACAAAAATTAAAAACATCACAATACAAGATGTCACATTCAGAACATTGTCTATACTAGAATATGTAGGTAGTGTTTTCACAGAATCAGAAACCCGAATGATTTTTTTAGAAGAAATTTATTTCTAAGGAAATAGAAATAATACAGGTAAATCTTCAAACTGGATAAAACGATCCATATGAAGAGCTGAAAATACTTTTAATATAAAAATATGAATGACAAGCGTCTCCGAGTTATCTAATAAATATCTCTGACATTTCTTGAATGTGAATCAGGACTTCAACTAGGACGTTGACTCGATTATTCCATCTTTATAAAAAACAAAAATTGATTGAATTCTTTAATACCTCGCGTCAAATCGTTATAAAACAAAAATTAGAGATTAAAATATCAAAAAGAGACAGACAGACAAACAGAGAGAAATAAATGATTGCTGGAGGTCCGAAAGAATAATGTTATAATATCATCCATGATAATAAAGTTATCAAGAATAGTAATTAACAGGAACAATCTGACCAGAAAACAAACAAAAAAGTCTGGTACCTAGACTATGGTACTTCTGCAAAAAGAAAGAGAAAAAAATTTTAATCTGGACACAAGGAAATATCGAGAGAATTTCAGATATGTATGAGCATAACTTCCAAATCTTCCACTCAGATGACATTGGTCTACATTGAGATACAATGTAATTTATGTTCGTCTTAATTACGTAAATCACGACTTTTATTTATGAGATGGTAAAGAAATCCTGAAATGTTATATATTACACTCATGTGACGATTATTGTTCTTTTCATAACACTGGAATGAAATAAACTTAGATATAAATTACGTTATTTGGATACAAATTGCTGAAAGATATAAATTCAGACAATGTTAGAAGTTAATTAAAGGTTCCTTATCTTGAACAAGTACAGTATGATTCTGGGCAAAGTTTCAAGAAATCGTTTCACTAATTGAAATATAGGTGATTTATGAAGAATCAGAAGAAAGTAGAAATGGGTGAAGAATTCGGAAGACCATTTCAATGGGTTAAGTTTTGGAAGTTTATTTGGATCCTACAAAACAAATGCAAAATTTCATTTCAATCAAATAATTCTTAAGTGACACTAGTTTGATTGGCGATAAATTATTTTAAAGTCAAAAAATTAATATTTCAGGAGAATTTTCTTTTTAATTTACTCTTAACTAACATAATGTATATAACAAAATGGCATCATCAGATATTAAAATGTTAAGACCTTTTCAAACGTTAAAAGGCAAGAAATTTTTATTATAACAAAATTAGAAAATCATGAGACTTATGTGATTAGACAGAACAGAAAATGGTGAGAAGGTTTTTACTATGTCCCTTTCCTTTCGCCGAATGGTTGTGTGCGAATGATAAAATAAATTGGCAGAGCTGTTGACTGTGACGCTAAAGTCACCAGACTTAACATGAGTTCTATGTAATTTACATTCATATTTTACATTTTGCATCATTCACTTTTCCCATGTGGCGAGACAAGGAGTCGTACTGAACTTTCTCACACCAGAACATCAGATTTACGAAGCATATAACTCATGATTAACTATTCAAATGTTTTTAGAGATATAGTGAACACCGAAATCGACTTACGGAGATTGCTTGTTATTATTTTTAAGGGGGCAGATGATGCCATATTGACTTAGGCTTTCTGACAATAACTCTAAAGATGTTATAGCAATACATATTTTGTAACAATGATAAATAACGATTGAAAACTTTAAAATAAATTTATAATCTTGAACTGATTTATTTTCGATTACGTAAGTTTGATTAAAATTTCAGATTTTCCCATGCTTTGATACCTCAGCTCAAGGTCTGTTACATGAGATTTTAGCAGATTCAACTGATACAGTGAGATCTTCTCTAACAACAAAAATATTTAAATTTAGTCAGCTAACATAAAAGTTATTTACTGAACAAAAGTTTAAAAAACTCCAGTAGGTGGAAAAATTCAAAATCTTGGAGCAACAAACACATAAAATGAAGTCCGAGGAAATTAAACGACTAAATTTGCAGGTATGTTGACGGGGATAAAGGGAGATAAGTCATAAAATGAGTCGCGTAATATAAAATTAAATCATATGAACCTTTATTACATAAATCCACAAATAAAACATCAACTGATAGATATTCTTTTTGAGTCTGTTTGCACACCCACCTGTATAATTTAACTTGTGTAATGTTTCTGGGGAAAGTTCTACTCTAATGTGGTGATGTACTGTATTTTCCCTTTGAAGCTCCAAACACCACTGAAATATGGGAATTTTTGTGAATTTTCTTCCAGGAGCTTTGTCATCTAATCTGGCTGTCAAAAAATCTGAAAGTTAGAATTTATAAAATAGTTATATCTCCATTATTGAAACGTTGAACCAAAGAACTGGAACATACTCCTAACGACACCTTCCTCTCTCGACTGAGAACAGAGATTATGCAATGATTTAGAATATTGTTCTAGGAAAATATTTGGGGCCAAGAGAGATGAAGTTACAGAGAATGGAGAAAGTTACACAACGCAGAGCTGCACGCATTATATTCTTTCACCTGACATAATTAGGAACATTAAATCCAGATGTTTGAGATGGGCAGGGATGTAGCACGTATGGGCGAATCCAGAAATGCATACAGAGTGTTAGTTGGGGAGCCTGAGGGAAAAAGACCTTGAAGAGGCCGAGGCGATGGAAGCAATATTAAAAAATGATTTGAGGTGGTGAGTATGATGGTAGAGATCAATATAATCTGCTCAGAATAGGACCAGTCGGCGGGCTTATGTGAGGTCAGCAATGAACCCGGTTCTTAAAAGCCATGGCACTATTAAGTGTATACTTGTGAAAGAGTATCTTCACTTACTAATAGTTAAAGTACCATATAGTCTAATTTTATCCATGATCATAAGAAAAAATTTTGTTTGTGAGTAAAAGAAGATGTTGAAAATAAGTCCTCATAATCAGGGATATCACAGCGGATTTTGTAAACCGACACACGTACTAGGTAGGTTATGACAAAGGCCATGAAGTAGTAGAACACAGTATCTAAGCCTGATAGAAACAACAATTTATAAAAATTATATATAATTTTAATATAATATATCTATATATATTTAAATTTTAAACATGTATTACCTTTTCAAGATTCAGGATTATTAGAAGCTTATAGGACTAATGTGACAAAATAATTTACATTTTCCTTCTGTAAATTTATTATGAAATGTTAGCAATTAATCATCAATTGCTTAGCCTAGTTGACTAAGTGTACATATAAATCCAAATCCCAATAAATCCAACTGCCGGTTTGAGTCTCTCACTTCCTCAAAGGTAATATAAAATAAATAAATTTTAAAAAAATATATTAGATATGAATGTAATGCATAAATTATGACGTAAGATGGTAGAAAATAGTAGTTGAGATAGAGAAAGTAGGACAGTGAATATATGGAGATATAAGAAAATGGTAATAAAGTGTAGCTAGAATACAATATATTAGTAAATGAAACTAAGAACAGTTTTTATTTCTGTCAGAAAAGATACAAACAATTTACAACAAAACCTGCCAAGGAGAGCTGAATTTCCATAGCCCACTCCGTTGTATCATGAACATAGACGTAGGCCAGTTGTGGACTGCAGAACGTGGAGTCCCACATGTACTCCTCCCAGTGACGCTATGAGTCACGAAACTTTTCTTGCACCAGGATAAGTTCTGGAATGTGGATGCAAAGAACTGGTCGCTGATGGTCGGAGGTCTTGTCTCCATCATCTTCAGAAGGCTTCGTGAAAGCTGGCTTAAGCCTTCTGTGGAAATGGTTTTAGGCTCCATTATCGACTTCAACACGGAATGGATATCCTACGAAGAATTCGCCATACGGTCCTTCACAATGGGCATGATCCTTTAGTCGCCATACTAACAAAGACATGCGCATACGTATATAATGTCTGCGCTGAAAAGCTCTTCTGTTGCGGTGAGAAGCGGATGCCGATCTGATGCCGAGCGACAACTGTTCATGCTGTGTTTTCAGCTAAGGCTTCCGCTGCGATGTCTGGTTTGATAACCTGTCGACGAAAATTCTCCTGGGAAGTCTGAAAAGGCCCGTAAACCATTTCTGCGGCTTAAGCGCTATAATCTTCTTTTGATGTTGGAGCAATCCAGGAGCTGCAGATATCGATCCAGATTAGATCCTGTGACACATGATAGCGGCTTGAGATTCTATGCCAACGCTTATCATGCCGTTTGAGGCGATGGTGGCTGTTTATTTTGTAGAACCGTACGAGATTACAAACGCTGAAAAGAGCAGATTCAAATTGCAGAGCTCTGTCTGTTGTGGCAGGGTAGGTGCAGAATCTGCGATCCAAGTCCTGAAGAATGCGTCTACAATAGTCTCTGCAGAAACTTCAGATCGACCGCTTCAGGCCATCTGCAACTCAAGGTATCATGAACATAGACGAGGCCAAGGTGACTACAGAACTCAGAGCCCTACAAAAGAAGTAGAGGTAGTGACATCTAGTAACTACTATATTAACTTTTGGGTAATAGTTGAATGAGAAGTAGTATATGTGCAGTCTCGAGTAATAGGAAACACTAATGAAGGTAAAGTTCATCAGCATAGTGGAATAAGTAATGTTGAATAAAAGCCTACTTTACAAACGCAAAAGTATTTAGTAAACGTTTTTTTGTTATGGTCATGGATAAAATTGCTAATTAGTATTCCACACATTATTATTATTGTCAACTACACTACTCAAAACAGAAACGTTCCTTCTGTAACGTGTGTTAGTATTTCCTATGTAAAATGACTGAATTAACTGTGTGCCTATTAGTAAGAGCAATAAAATACACAAAATCATGGTATCAGATGCACTAAAGATATTTTTAAAGTCTATTATTTTTTTGTCAATTTCTTTAAGTATTTTTTTATCATTCTAAGTCACAATCAGGGCTGATTTCATGATTCAATTTTTTTTTTTGTCAAGCAACACCTGTGATCACGTTTACCCCAGCTTACTGTATTAGAATTTCTAAAATGAAAAGAAATCAGTACAAATCAGTATTGTTTATTAAGTTTACTGTTATTTTAGCAATGTAATTAATTACTACTGCTAATGACCTAGGAAAGCATCAATGTCACGGGAATTAAAAAGCTGTCTCATGTTGAGGAGAGTCCATTGTAGAGAAAATAACACAAAATCTAACTACCGATTCTTGATATATGTCTATTATTAAAATTCAAGTTTTAATAATTACGATAATTTTGCATACAAAAATGTTTATATAAGAGTGATTGACGAGAAGTTACCACTTACGGAGCTTACTTCTCAAGAAATTCTGAGCAAAAAATGTCATATATACATGTGTTCTATTCATAATACTTTCAGAATTGCACTAATTTGAAGTGTTAAAAATGCCTTTTTTTTGTGAGTAAAAGAATGTTATAAATAGAGAATGAACTATTCAAAAGTATATACTTTCTTTAATTGGCTAGTATTCTGAATCTAAAAGTGTGTTTAATTTTTAGTTGCTTTGTACAGAATTTTATTTTTCAATTTTTAACTAAAAATTATATTATTCTGACACTAATCAATTGTTACAGATCATACGACTTCCAGCAACTCGATTCTTAAAAGTTCAATTTTTGCATTCTAATGTACTGCGTTCAGTTCAAAATGTGTCATGGCTCGCTGTATGCTGTCATGTGCTAGCCCATGAGCCTAGAGAATTCAATCTTCCTACACTTCCGCAGAGGTGTATAACCTATGAAGCAGAGAATTTGCATAGCAAGCACGGCGTTCATTCTGAAGAGTACGTACCGCCACGCACGGTAACGCCGTAGTCACAGGAATGTGAACTGTTTGGAAATACGTACTCGTCGGGATATGGGGAGAGTGGTTAAGACGATTACTTACGATTTGTTAACATTAACTTCGACGGTCAACATGGACATGGAGCATTTGATTTGTGTTGTGAATGTTACCATACGCAACTGATTATAACAACAATACCCTGTGTACGACTAGCCGCGCAAAACACATAGAAGTTCGAAAGAGTGTTATGGCGGTAGCACACAGACCGTACAGACCGCCATCTGTTGCTACGACGTCTGCTTATACCTTGTACACGTTCTCAAGTTCAGATTGAAGAACGCCCAAAGTAAAATTTCTCTGACATAGCTATAAGCTGAAACTCGCTTCAATCGGTGACCCAACAACAATGACGTCATGAGATACTTTGAAATGAACACCCAGTATAGTCTTAAAAAGAGTTTACAGGAATGACGTGATTTGTAACAATTGTTGTCATAAATGCGTAAGAAAATATAATTTATAGTTAAAAATGGGGAGGAAAAAAATCTGAAATGAAGCAACTATGGAATTAACGACATATTTTTAGCTTCAGAATACCAGCCAATTAAAGAAATTACACTTGAATAGTTCATTCTCTAATTATTTTACTCTTAAAACTAAAGAAAAAGAGGTATTTTTAACAAGTTCAAATTAGTGTAATTTGGAAAATATTGAGAATAGGACTCATGTTTATATGGCATTTTTTGCTCAAAATGTCTTTGAATATGTCTGTAAGTGGAGGCAACTTTCGTGAATCACCCTGTAGTATTACATTAAAAGTATTGAATAAGCACAGTACAATATTTTACATTATGGAAAGTGAATAATTTCATCAAACATTTAATATTAGTTGCGCATTTTAAATTTTAAAGAAATATGAAATTTTTATCTGTGTCCTTATTGCGCTCTGAATTGTATTTTCTAAATGCATCTCCTACATCAGAAGTGAGTGTAAGTCCTTGGTATCAACATAGTTTATCATCAGACTAGCTCGATCACATTACAACATACATGGGCACAATTTTCGGTTACGTGAGGCACCTGATTTGAAATAGTTTGTTTACTAGGAGAGAGACTGCAGAGTAGGATGGGAAATATAAACTGTTGTGACCTACGTCACCTTATCGTAATCGCTAAGGCAAACATAAGAAAATTATTAGAAAATGCTTGGTTAGCTTGAGAGACTGTTTCTCCATAGCTGAATTGATTTAAATCACAGGCGAGAAATTGCGTAACTAGCCAATAATATTCCATCACGTTGTCTACGTTTATTTTCTTGAATATTCTGGCGTTTATCAAGATTACTTAATAGATTTGCATGTTCTCGACCTAAAATAATTTCAGAAAATCATATTTCGTTTTCTATGCACATTTGATATTTTTTTATAAATTTCTTTTGAAATAATACGTACAAACAACATTTAATTCCTCGTACCTTTTAATGCAGCGTGTTTAAGGTATAATGTCGTATTTATATACTATGCAAATGTTAAGATCATAAATTTTTCGAATAGTACGAAAAATAACATTTAATTTGTCTTACCTTCTAATTCAGCATGTTCTTTTATGACATAAGGAGTAATGTCGGTGTATTAAATTTATTAATGCCTAATAGGGTTTTCGAGCATAACATACATCGTATGTTCTCCTTCTAAACATAAAAAAACTTTCCATTTCTCATGAAATAATCGTTTTCTAATGCGTACACACTGCTTTGATAATGCCATTATGCCACCACTTGATATTGCTTATGAAAACTGATATAGAACCTGCCCACGCAATGCATAGAGCTATGTGAGGGAGGAACGGGGACTGTGAAGATGATGTCACCAGAGCGATAAGCTTCGTGAAGGTCAGTGAGGCACGATACCCATCTCTGCATTACAATGTGGTAGCCCTGACATGACGCAACACGGTAAAAGCATTTTGTGAGGGAAGCTCTGCGATGGACGACTGTTCTGTTGCGAGATTAGAAGTGCGCGATATGAAGTTATGAATCATTGCCAGAGGCATATTACCCTAAGACCTAAGAAAGTACGAATAGGTTACCAGTCCACACCTATGGAGTAACGGTTAGCGCTGTCTGTCCTTAATTATCTTCTATAGCTCGAGTTTTCGATAACTCGAAGCATTATTAGTTTCCGAAGCACTTCGAGACATCGAAGTTCGGACTGTAACTGAACAATGTTAAAATAAGTAAAGTTACTTACGCATGTTTTTTATGATTTTCCATGATCCTTCGCTCCAAAAAATAAATGTAACTATATTTGTGATCCTGATTTGCACAAACTTGTAGGTAGACAGGTATGTGTGATCAGGTAGTCCTCCACAACATAGTCTCCACATTCAGCTGCACAGAAAAAATAAATGTAACTATATTTACATTATGTTTAGCAGGTTAGTATAATGTCTGCACATCTTCCTAAGCAATACCCATTATTCACTAGTCGCCAAGAAAGCTGTTTGGTGTCCTCCAACAGGCCTACCACGCTCCCCTTTCAAACCTTTTTCCCATCTTTCAAAAACAAGTCTATATTTACATTTTTAGCAAATAACGTCTTCAATCTTCCTGTGCCCACTATTCTCCAGGTTTGTACATCCCTCTTTTCGAACCTTTTTCTCTTATCAGTCTGTTGATTCCTTGCAAATGTAATATAGGTATGTAATTCTGGTAATAAAGTCGATTTCTCTGAGTACCCTGGTTCCCTTGATCCCAACAATTCTCATTCATTGTTAATGTAATGTAGACCCACTGCACATGGTGGTGCACTCTGAATAGTCTCTTCTGATTAACATCTATGAATCACGCTATGAATCAAGTTGACTGCAAGATTAGGCAGTTACGCTGCCTGGAATATTTTTTTAAGTTCTAACTTGTCATATGATCTCCCTACACTTTCTTAAAAGGAAAGGGTCAAGGCAAAAGAAACAATCATTGTTACGGCTCTGACATTGCAAAAGAAAAGTCGAATTAACACACAATGAAAAAGAAAACATATCTGATAAAGAATTTAGCAATCACTGCGAATTTTAATCCAGAATTAAGGGAAGTTTAATTAAGAAACACAATTACAACTGCTGGCTTTGCCAACATTAGCAACAACTTGAATGTCGCGCCATAGCAGTTTCCAGACACGACATACCACTGAAAATGAATAGTCGGAATAATCCACGTGGCAGTCGAACTATATCTATTACAGTATACATTTCTTTACAAAGTACTGTACTTATTTTACTTATAAGAGAATTAGAAAATTATAACTTTGACAGAATGTTTTTTATTTTACTTTTAGTCGATTATTTAACGACGCTACATCAACTACTAGGTTATTCAGCGTCGATGGAAATGATGACAGCAAAGTGGTATTTGACGAGAGTAGGCCGAGGAGTAGCCATGGATTATCAGACATCTGGCCTTACAAACAATTTAGGGAAACCCTTGAAAAAAACCGACCAGGTAATCAGTCCCAGTGGGAATCGAACCCACACCAAAGTGCAGCAAAAGTAAAGTAAAATAAAATAAAATAAAATAAAATAATAAAATTAAAATAAAATAAAATAAAAAATAAAATAAAATTAAATTAAATACAAACTGGTACAATAAACAACTTTCATATAGTAAATAAATAAATAAATAAATATAGCCTTGATGTATGTTATGTATATTTATTATGAACAACTTTCATAGGAACCTACGTTCGGAAATATCCTGTTTGGTAGTTACAACCTAGAAGGTTAATCAAAAGGCCATCCTTTGTTTTTTGCAGACACCTGCTCAAAAGTTAGATTTTCATAAACATGGGATAAGGTGCCATCGTAAATTATATTTTGACTAACTAAACCTTGCAAATTTCCTTCCATTGCCTTTTTACTCTTCCATAAATGAAATGCATATCAGCAAGCTGCGATCAGAAGAAGGAGGTAATGAAAGATTTTAAAATAAACGGTATCTTTTAAAATACCGGTATCTTGTTTCGATACTTATCAATATTCATATTTTCATTACTACTATATTTGTTAATCAGAATATACATGATCAAGTTTTAGTAAATATTTATAAAGGGTGTTTCAGTAAAAGCGTGCAAAAATTAAATATGACATATTATGGGATGCTCTACTGAACATTTTGAGATAGGGAACCTGTGGTCTGCAAAGCCAGCTTAAGGAGATATAGGCTTAAATATGTGCGAGAGAGCCTGAAGACTAGACAATCTACGATGTATTTATGTTCACCTATCGCCCACAAGGTGGCTCTGTCTTATTGTACCATATGACATAACATGCTATGAATTAACAACAGACCCTTTTATACCATTTGAAGAGTCGAACAGTATAATGGCGCAGTACTTGTACATCGAGATGCTACATTTCTTCGTCGTTGGATTGGAAGAGGAGGCCCCATTCCATGGCCTGCGAGGTCACCCGACCTGAATCCACTCGATTGTTTAGTATGGGGATATCTAAAATCACTTGTGTACAGAATGAGATCGCAGTGAACATGAGCAATGACTTAGTTGCCAAGAATATATTCGCCTGAGATGTGATTCGAAATATAAGTGGTTGATAGATGGAACATTTCACAACGTTGATGTAAATTTTAAGACTCCTTTTCTATGTTTTTAGCTTTTATTTAGAGTTAAAGACTGTGTCATTGCAATTTATTAGCTAATAGACAATAATATAATATCGGTACCAATATTAATAACATTTGTAGTGCAAAACTCACCTTGTACTATATAGGATGCCATTAGGGCTGCTGTGTTGTCATTGCACTGGAGCAAGCCCTGAGCTAAGTCTCGCTTGATCTGGAGGCAGAACAGGTATCTCGTGAACTCTTCCAGCTGTTGGGTCCGGAGTGTAGAACTTGACACAGAACCTCAGCAATGTGTCCACCAGCGAAAGCCCCACTTGTCTGGATAGCGGCTTCTCCAGATCTAGCCAATACTGATCAAAATAAAGCATAAATTATTCAGTGTAAATAGAGAAAGAGCTAAATCTGGGCAATGGAAGAAAAGAAACATAATTCATTCAAGCAATTCAGAAAGACTGCCTCTAAATATGATTATTTGATCTGCAACCCAAAAAAGATAAACCATTTTTTTTTTCAGTGTTCGTTCGCAGGTCGTTGAATTTGAGGGGAAGAATATCTTCCTAGTGTACAATATTAATGTTGGAGTTCCTCAAGGCTCATCTTGTGGCTGGGAATCAAACTCCTGCTTAATTTAAAGTTAAAAACTGGTCATTAAGTGAATTTCCAGCCGAATAAATAAAGAATTTTCAACATTTGCTATAGAGATTAGTAATTTCCCAAAGATACTTTACATTTGAGGTATAACAAATTGTGGCTAGCATCATTCGTTTTGAAAGAAAGAAAGAAAGAAAAGAAAGAAAGAAAGAAAGAAAGAAAGAAAGAGAAAGGAAGAAAGAGAAAGAAAGAAAAGAAAGAAAGAAAAAGAAAGAAAAGAGAAAGAAAGAAAGAAAGAGAAAGAAAGAAAAGAAAAAAGAAAGAAAGAGAGAAAGAAAGAAAAAAGAAAGAAAAGAGAGAAAGAAAGAAAGAGAAAGAGAAAGAAAAGAGAAAAAGAAAGAAAGAGAGAAAAGAAAGAGAAAAGAAAAGAGAAAAGAAAGAAAGAAAGAGAGAAAGAGAAAGAAAGAAAGAAAGAAAGAAATAAGACAAGAAAGAGAGAGAAAGAAAAAAAGAAAAGAAAAAGGGAGAACGAAAGAAAAAAGAGAGAGAAAAAAAGAAAGGAGAGAAAGAAAGAAATAAAGAAAGAAATGTTTTAGTTCTATATAAATCACTCTGTATTATAAATAATCATTAAAAGACGGAATCGAAGGGAAATTGAGAGGCGATGAATAATATTCAGGATGATGTCTTTTGAATCCATCTGTAATAAAACAGTTGTCTTTTTCACTAATCACAAATAAAAGACGCTTCATTCAATCAATTTAAGAACAATTTAATTACTAACACGGACTAAATATTTATTACATAATATCTAATTCGTAAAATTCTTTTCAGCATTGACAACAGAATTCCAAACAACGCGGCATGAAACAGTTGAATGGTAGCTATGCAGCTTATAAGGCGAATTTTTGCTACTTACAGCCAACGTCAGGGTGGTCTGAAGCTTCGGTGACAGGCAGATAGCTGATTAGGTAATTACAAGTTGTGACAAAGTTGGCTAGTGATAGGAGATAGCGTTCACTTCAAAAACCGAGAGAGACCCAGCTTGTATTTGTGCTTAGCAGCCCAGACTTCGTCTTTTTCTTGGTTCGAATCTTGTTAAACACATCTAAATTTGTATTTATATTTTTTTATATATGTATATTTATAACAAGCAAGACGTGATAATGATGAAAATTTGAAAATAAAGTTTCCAATATGTGTATTAAGTGCGTTATAATAAAATAATTATTTTGAAGCAACACGTTTTCACATAAGAACTCTATCAATTTCGAAATATCTTCGCATATGATTCAAGTATAGTTGCAGTAAAAATGGTTTACAATAAAATTAAACATGTTCAAAAGTCATGATAAGAGAGTTCAAAAATAAAGTGTTGTTATAACGACAAAATGCCCTTTTCCTATTATCTCTCCTTCGATTCGACTGTTTTTCTGATATTATTATATAACCATAGTCTAGTATATACAGTCGCGAAGCTCAATACGTAGTAAATATGCATCCATAGATAGTTGCTAACCACTAGGATCGCTCCTATCGCCTCATCACAGACAATGTAAAATAGTACCTGCACAGTCTATTGTTTCTAGTACCCTCAACAACTCAAGCTTCGAGACTGTATATACTAGACTGTGTTATAACCTCATATGTTTATTAATATTTGAGGAGAAAAATTCGCTCCGGCGCCGGGGATCGATCCCGGGTCCTTAGTTCTACGTACCAAGCGCTCTGACCACTGAGCTACGCCGAATTCAATCCATAGCACCGGATCGAACCTTCCTCCTTCAATGTTTCCCTTTGTGGCCTTACTCCAAGTTAGGCATATATGTTGACGTATATGTCCAATGTCAACTGCCATTATATTAGGAGCGCACTCAGTTGAGTGACTTGTTTGGCCGGGAATCCGCAGTTATTATGCACTGCTAGCTATGAGAATATTATAGAGTTTTTTTTTTATTAATTTGTCCTACAGAATGATATCTGTAATATTGACAATTAATATTTGAGGAGATCGAACCTGGGTCCTTGGTTCTACGTACCAAGTGCTCTGACCACTGAGCTACGCCGAATTCAATCCACAGCACCTGATCGAACCTTCCTCCTTCAATGTTTTCAATGGCAGTTGACATTGGACATATACGTCAACATATATGCCTAACTTGGAGTCAGGCCACAAAGGGAAACATTGAAGGAGGAGGGTTCGATCCGGTGCTGTGGATTGAATTCGGCGTAGCTCAGTGGTCATAGCGCTTGATACGTAGAACCAAGGACCCGGGTTCGATCCCCGGCGTCGGAGCGAATTTTTCTCCTAAAATATTAATTGTCAATATTACAGATATCATTCTATAGGACAAATTAATAAAAAAACTATAATATTCTCGTATGTTTAGTTATTCAGAATTACAGTTGTTCGCATTGGGATTATCTTGCCGAATACAATTCGAGATAATAGTTATCCTCAGGTAATTTACGGTAATTTTGGTATTTTAACTCATATTTGTTGTCATTAGATGATTATTTCTCAACCTTTCCTCTCCAAATAATTACAATGACAACAAACATTCGTTAAGCTCAATTAAATTACCGAAAAAGTATCAGTACTCTTTGTATTATAGAAAAAAATATCAATGATGTCAATCGAGTGACCAAAAATATAGTTTTATTTGAATCATTATGAATGAAAATCTTGTTTCAAAGTGATTACCGATAAGTGTGGTTCAAGATGAAGTAAAATACGTTTGTGCGAGATCGTGCGTATTTGCTTGGTTTCCGCACAAAACCAATCCGCGGAAAGTCTAAAATTCCACATTCAGTATTCCCAACCTAACACACATAACAATTTCCCTCTTCTTACCGCTTAAGTGACATATTGATTTTACTGCTTTAGGCTTTTAACATATTATTTTTTAGAAACGTTCAATATACCAATAATTACAAATTGGAAACTTACCACTGCAATTTCACCTAAATTGCACTGTTAATTATTGTTTTTAAATATTTGCAAAAATTAAGTAAACTCTACACCACAAAAGTTACTGCGTTCGTGATGCAAATAACATTAAGGAAGCAGTGAAAAATCAACAAGATTCCAGACTCATCATGATGGGTGATGGATTAAGGAAGCAGTGAAAAAATCAACAAGATTCCAGACTCATCATACACTGGGGGGAGGGGGGAGACAGACGTATATCAAGGCCTGCTGGAGTATAGTAAACACAGAAAATATTTTAAAGCAACAATGTTGAAGATAGATATTTTTGTTTTGCAAATTTGCCGTCATTGAACAGAAACCAAGATGGAGATTTCATTGCAACTAATTAGAAATTCCTCTTTCAGGTATGTAATAAACGATCTTCGCACAAAATAATGTATACACGAGCGGTATGTTTTCTTTCAATTCTCGGAAATTAAAATAGCTCAACTACGTTTCGCTTTTTCAAACTTTTCCTCGAACATGAAAACTTCAACATAGGCTACAGCTCTTGTAACGCATATTGCTATTTTACTTCAAGCTTTATGCTACGAGCAGAGACTTCTAACAAAGAAGTCAGGCAGCCCAAAAGCAGAAGTTATACCTGAGTTCTTTGTCTCCTGATTATTATTTTGTTTTAATATCTTCACTTTTGTGCCCCACCTGGTCCTAAAGTCAAAAGCCGCCACTGACTGTAACGAGACTAACCAATCAAAACATTCATTTAAAAAACGTAGTAAGCAATATGATAACCTCGTGTAATTCACTGCTTGTTATAATGGTGGTTTATAGAAAACTACAAAGCTCTGTTTTTGCAGTACCTTGTTCCTTATTAATACACATGTTTTACATGCTGCTACTGTATTTTAAACCTTCCTCAGCTACATTCGCGTTCGTCCCTAATCAAAGAACAGCCTCAAGCACTGTACAAGCAGACAATGAAACGCGGTACATGTGTAGTTATTAAAGAAAAGTTGGCACTCTTGGTACCATTCTTCTGTGTTGCTGCCTCTTTTGCAAAGTAGTGATAAGAACCTTTATGCTCGACCATGCCGAAATGTAGTAATTAAACACCTGGTAGCGGACCTTTAATGCATGTCATTAAAGTACACCTACTCATTAAAGTTCAGCCAATGATAGGTCGCTTTCTGCCGTCAAGTACTAGCCAATGACAGGTTACAACAGTTCAGCCAATGACAGGTCAGCTTTCTACCGTTATAAAACCGCAAGTATCGATTATTCTCGGATATGCAATCGAAAGATAATTAGCGAAAAGTCACGGAGGCTGGAAATCCAATACTGTCGCAGAAGGTTAAGTTCTGTTACTATAATAATTAGCGTTAATTGTAAATAATATTCAAATAAATTCAATTTGTCATCTCGTTTTTCAATGTCTAATTTTATTTCAATGTTATCTCTGTAGGTTCTTATGGCCTAGCAAGGTCAATGTGGACATCTGTTCCTCTCGGAAAAAATCAATACTTTCGCGTCTGCGCACATCTCACAACATACGGGATATTGCTCCAGGTCAGAGACAATAAAATTAATAATATCAAGTTAGAAATATGGTCGAGCATAAAAGAGTCAATGAAGATCCATATACTTGTTAAAACCTTAAAAATTAGAAACGAGCATTTCATAAATATCCATACTCACTTCTTAATTACCTTCATTATAGGCTCGTTGCATAATGTACTATTATGCAAGTTGCTTCATAGTATTGACAGAACACTCACTGTGTTCGAATATAAACTGTTCCATTTTCTCAATTACATTTTACTGAGTGTCACTTTCTTGGTATTTTAAAATGGTAGAGCTATTAAACAATAATACAATGAATTCCATTTACAGAAATTATTACACTTTTACTGTCATATTACTTTTGACCAATAAAACGGTTTCAACCAATCATGACTGCTTATCCTACAATTTTATCACCTTCCTAGCATTTGTTTTTTATCACCTCCGTAGCATTTGTTTGTTTTTATCACATTCCTAGCTTTTGTTTCTTTGTTTCCCAACATTATACTTTCAATAATTGTAACTTTTAAAATGATTCATGTTTATTTCAACATCCTTAATTAAAACTTTTCTATCATTTATCTTGTTTATATTATTTAGGTTATGTTATAACTTCTCCTGTATGAAATTATGGATAGTCACGTATCAGAGATTGTTTAATATATTATTATATTGAGTATTACACTTTTACTATGTCATACTACTTTTGACAAATAAAACGGTACAAAAGGACGTGTTTCAACCAATCATGGCTGTTTATCGCTACAATTTTAACACTTTCCCTGCGTTTGTTTATTTTTATCACTTCCCTAGCATGTTTGTTTTTATTATGATGTACCGAAGTGCATATGATATTTCCATGCAGAAATTCTGCGTCATCATATGATGATGGATGAGTGGAACGGAGAAAAATTCTCTCCGGCACCGGGATTTGAACGCGGGTTTTCAGCTCTATGTGCTGATGCTCTATCCACTAAGCCACACCGGATGACGCAGAATTTCTCCATGGAAATATCATATGCACTTCGGTACATCATAATAATATGATATGCGAAAAATAATCACTTAGTGATTTAAGACGGCGCTTATTCCGTCGAATCCCGGCCACTTAGTCACCCGTAATGAGTGCACCTCTGCACATAATCGTGTTGGACATTGTCACACATCTGTGACGCAGTGCATGAAGGTCGGCCACTAGAGAGAACCTAAGGGGTGGAACTTAAACTGAGAGGATTCTGTCCGGCATCGGAATGGGAATCCGGTATGGCTTAGTGGATAGAGTGTTAGCATATAGAGCTGAAAACCCGGGTTCAAATCCCGGTGCCGGAAAGAATTTTTCTCCGTTCCTCTCATCCTTAATCATACGTTTGTTTTTGTCACTTCCCTAGCATTTGTTTCGTTTGCCAACATTTCAAGTTGCAAATTCTTTACGGTACTATAAAGCATGCTTTGCGATCGTCATTTGTTTTCCGCATTGATAATAGACTGAAAATGGCGGCTCCGTTCAAACGTTTTGGTGAAGGTAACATTAGTGAAATAGAATTTAATAAGTCAATTAATATTTTATTGAATTAGAGTACTTTATTTCTTCTAATCTTTACATAATTTCTACTAATCGTGTGTAATAGTCAATTAAATCCCACTAGAGTTTAGATTTTCTGTAGATAAATCAAACCTCTAATGAGATTACTGTTGATAATGGAATGCAACTGTTTCAATAAAAATGAAACTGAATCAACAAAGCCTTCTTGACTAGTAATCGTCCATAGAGTTCAATGAAGAGTGTATTGTTGTCACAACTGGTAAAAAGAGAACAGCTCATCATAACACACTACTGCCATCTAGCGGAATATTTGTAATGCTGAGATGATACAATAGTACATTTTCAAGACAGTTTAGTATTTCTATAAGTCAATTAATATTTTATTGTATTAGAGTACTTTATTTCCTCTAATCATTATATACTTTCTTCTAATCGTATAATAGCCAATTAAATTCCATAGATAAATTAAAACCTCTAGTGAGATTACTGTAGACAAAAAGGAAAAAGTAAAAGTATCGAAAAGTAAATTATTATAATAATAAGGAAAAATAAAAAGAAAAAAAGTGCATGTAATCCTCAAAAGAAGGGCTTTTCATCTCACAGCTACTTACTTTTGTTCCATTGGGCTCTTGATATTCCAGTCCGAAGTAATCTGCCTCAAGTAGATGAAGCTGCTTGCAGACTTGATCAAACAAAACTCGACCCAGAGCTTTCGCCTGAAACAACAAAAATTCAAGTCTTTTAAAAGTGGCTTCGTTTTCACCTTCTTTGTATGGATATAACTGCATACAGCTTCACTGTAAGTGCATTTCTGTAAGTGTCAAGAAACAGAAACATTAACAATAAAGGTAAATTTATGAGTAATAATAACTTTGGACTTTTCTTACAGTCTACGTTTCAAAGTGTAAAATGATCATAAAAGACTCCGTACAGCTGACATTAACGTTCTCATTAAATCTTTTAATACAACGACTAATACAGACATTGATTTTGCGTTAAAACGTGTCAAATTAATCGCCCATACGCATATATTTACGTTTGCAAATTCACAACCTCTCCTTTTGGATAACCTCTAATTTTCTGTTCATCTCATTCCATAGATGAGTGATGACATCATAAACACAGACAAAATAAAGAGATCTCCAGAAGAATGTGCACACGAATCGGCGGTCAAGCAGATATTTTGTTCCAAAATATGTAGTTATTTATGCAACGATCATATAATGATAGCTATTGGGTTACGAGTACTGACAGAACACTGTGGTCAAATAAAAACGGTTTTCATTTCGCAATGACATGTTACTGAGTGTCACTTTCTTAGTGTTTTAAAATAGGGGAGCTATTAAACAATAATAAAATATCCCCACTATTTTAAAACACCAAGAAAGAGGCACTCGGTAACATGTCATTGAGAAAATAAAACAGTTTTTATTTGATCACAGTGTTTTGTCAATACTCGTGACTCAATAGCTATCATTATATTTATGATCGTTTTGCGTCCTGTGTTAAAACCCTGGACACGCCTTTAAACTGGAATTACCAAGCAACCCATACTATGAAAAGTGCTTTCCATACCATATTCCTTAAACAGCATTCGAAAATTCCTCCCGTTATCACTCAAGAAAATACTAGTGGAAACACTAGTAATGCCCCACTTCGATTATTGTGATTCTCTACTGACTGACCTCAATGTTAACCAGTCGCAAAGATTACAAAGTGTTCATAATTCTTGCGTTCGCTTCGTCTGCGATGTCCGTAGCGCTGACCACATTACAACATCCTTCCAAACTCTAAACTGACTACGGCTTAACGAACGTAGAAATTTTCATTCTCTTGTTCTCCTTTTCCAAGTCCTTCACGCCTCTACACCTACCTATCTTGCCTCCCGTTTCAGTTACCTGTCATCATATCATAATTTCTTCACACGCACGCAAAATAGCCTCATACTAGCCATACCAACACATAGACATCATCGTATTCATCATCATACACAATCTCGTTTTCGCGCTTGTGGAATACCCTACCCAGTGACATTAGAGACTGTCGGAATTTAGTAGCGTTCAAAAGCAAACTTATTAAGCATTTTCTTACTGCGTAGAGTAGATTTAATTTTTACTTAGTTAATAAAAAAATCTCTCTTCTTAATTTCTACAATGAACTGTCTAGCTTTTATTAGTCTGTTAATCTTTTGGTACTTTGATTTTTATTGTATTTGTAAATTCAATATTAATTGTAATTATAATTGTAATTGTATTCTTAATATTGTAGTTGTTATCCCTTGGTAGAGGGGAAGAGAAGGCCTGATGGCCTCATCTCTACCAGGTTAAATAAATAAATAACTATGCTACCTGTAATAAGGTTAAACAAAAATTAATTAATTCATTAAAAGTTAAAATTAATGTTTAGATACATACATATTGACAATATGGAAGTATAAATATGGTTTTAGATAATGTGAAACAAAACAGTGACGTTTGAGACGATGGAAAACAAAAGCATGCAAGTGATTTTTATTTGCAGTTCTTATAGGTACGAAAATGAATAACTTCAATCACAGTTCCTTTTTGTAAGTTTTAACGTTAAATGAAATATAAAAAAATATTGAATAATGTCTGATTCAAGGAGGAAATGTGTGTAGTTTTGTAGTGTTTCCATTTTAATTGAGATTACTACACTTTTGCAGTTTGATTAAAGCATTTAACATCTCGAAATCAATGGTACTTATTGAAATAAGAAATATGTATCGAAATGAATGTCACTTCCATTTTCCAGCAGTTTCCTCTAATGCTCTTTCCTTTCGACAGAAGAGAGCACATTCAACCACTTCCGATTCTTCTCGGACAGATGGCCGGGCTGTCGTGGAATGTAAGATGACATATGAAATTAGGTAACTCAGTCTAAATCGGGTCAATTTCAAAACCCTGTCTCCATATTCAAGCGTAAACCAGTTCAAGCAAGTGCTACCATATATTGGTCAGGAAGAGAACTTCCTGTACACGTTGAGTGCCATTGATGCTAGCTGGTGTGTGTATTCTTTGTGTTGACAATAAAAGAATAGAGAGAATGTAAAGGTGAGTTAAGAGTATTTTATACATTTTAAATAATGCTTTACGGTTCCTTTATTATTTCACAACAACTATTGCAGAGAATTTGTGCGATTAACTTTCAATATTAAATTTAAACTTTTTAGAAGAGATTATGGCTATTAACGCCTTCGTCGAAGCAGTATTCAGTACTACCAACCTCTAGCCCAAAAAAGTTCTAAATTTGGGTTAAATAGGGTCAGTAATATCGGACAAATAGGGTCAACATGTTTCAAATCAGTCCACTGAAATTAAGTATTTATTTTCAATTCTTTGTGATAGATGGTTAAATGTAAGAGGAAAACGTCAAATTCGTGGACTGAGAACGACATGCAGAAGGCATGCAGAAGCATTTCGCGAGGGAAGAAGCCAACGTCATGCTGCTGAGTTGTTGGGAGTTCCTCATTCATGTCTGCAACGACGTCTTCAAAGTGGTCAGGACAACCACTTGAAAAGTAAAGGCCGTCAAACTACGTTTACTCCAGAACAAGAAAATGAACTTGTGTCTAGAATTTTGAAACTGTACGCATGTCCGCATGTTGTTTTGGACTACACTGCAACACAGTTCGTTGATGCAGAAAAGAAAACAGTGTTTGTTTGTGGAAGGTGTAAAGTGTTAAATTAAGTCAATTCAATATTGATTTTAACGTTCCATGCATGTATATAGAGGGAAAAATTGTGACTCGATTTGCCCTAAACACTGACCCCATTTATCCTTACACAGAAGGGTAAAAAGGGTCACTGCAGTGAAATATTTCAGTTCATGTACAGACAGTTAGTTTAGAGTAAAAAAGAAACATTTTTGGGGAAGTAGTACTTACATGTGGCTGTAACTAATGATATGATATGAGTGTAATATATTATGAAATTAACAATAACATGTAACTGATTTTAACTATTTAGGGGTCTTCCTAGGAAATGATAGGACAAAGGATATTAACAGAAAATTAAACCTGTTCCAACATATTTGTGGTACAATTAAGAGAACACTAGGAAGGAAAACCAGTAGAGAAACTTTACTCAAGTTCTATAACGTTTTAGCTTTACCTGTATTGATGTATGGCTCGGAATGCTGGACCGTTAATAAAAGCATGATAAGAAGAGTGGAAGCAGCAGAAATGAGATTTCTTCGATATGTAGCAGATATACTCCTTTAGACAGGAAAAGGAATGAAGATATCCGCAAAGAACTACAAATAGTCAGCATAGTAACAAAAATAGAAGAATATAGAAATAAATGGTTTGAACACGTCAGCAGAATGAATGAAGAAAGACTGCCCCGTATGATCCTAAATTATAAGCCTCACGGTCACAGAAGTCGAGGACGACCAACCAAAAGATGGAGTGATCAACTATACTTTGGAGCCGGAACAGACCAGTAATGATCTAATCCATGAAGGAGATGATGATGAACAATAAAAATTAAGGATTTGTTACTTTTTGACCCCATTTACCCTTGGTTACCAAATATTATGAAGAATTGTAGGACTGGGAAGGAAGCCGGCCATGTACCTTGTAATTCATACCACCTCAGCATTCGCCCAGAGAGACTTGGAAAAACATGAGAAACCCATCAGGATATCCAGCCCCTGGGATCGAACTCCGGACCTTCTGAATATAAGGAGGACGTGATAATGATTAATATCTAACTTGCAATTACACCTTTTAGACTCCATTGCACTTTTTATTACTAAGCTGAAATAAGAACAAATATTCGCTTTTCTGTATAAAACGAAAGGTTATTTCCACGCGCTTGCATCATATCTTAATGAGGAGAGCATCTCCACCATTCGTCAGCTGCATAATGAATTTCTGCTTGTAATAAACACCAGTTAACATGACTATGCACATACACGCTTACATTAAGAGCCCCTCAATTACTGCGTCCATGCTGAATGCTGCATTTTATGCAGTGGACAATCTATCTTACATTGAGAGCAACAGAAAAGTGACAATACTCATCCGCCATAACGTGACTGTTCATTCAGAAACTGTTCTATAAACTGAAGACTCATAAATACGGGGAGGATGTTGATGGCCTAAAAATCTACTTAAAGTAATCAATAAAATGCCCTTAAAACAATGGAAAAATTACATAAAATTAAAAGAAAATGACATTTAAATATTATTCACCGTACTCGCACCACAACTTCTTAAAAATTAGTCATCTTGTTTCAATGACTGCCCTGCAAATGTCGGAGAAAGGAGGCAACTTCCTGGAATTTGAGATAAAGGAAAAGAACATGCAACAAAATTGAAGTTTTAAGGGAAAACTATAGATTTTAATGAGGTTTTACAAAGTGTTTCAATCATTGGTGGTCCATGTCAGTGTCTTCATTCTCTGTCTTCTCCTTCCGCTCTTCACTTTTGTTACTAGACCTTCCAGATGAGGAAATGTAAATGAAAAAACAAATTTAATTGCAAGGTGCATTCTTGCAATCTTT
>JAJSOF020000038.1:54303018-54642993 GCA_025594305.2 Periplaneta americana | reverse complement strand
ATTTGTGAATCCTATAAACCGTTCTTGAACATTGGCAGTACTGTCGACGTATCTTAAAACAGTGGACAATTGACTCTGATTAGAGCAGTAACTTGTTTCATCAACAACAATGGCCACAAAAGGTTTTATGTTCTTTATCATAACCCCACTTATAGCAAATATTAAGTCATTCTGAATTGCGAGAGAAGTACCACGAAATATTGTTGAACTCTTAAGATGATTGGCCAGTAAATGGTCAAATTCACTTAAGGAACATAAATATTCAATATAATTTCCTATATTGTCTGATTCCACACTCTCGTTATGACCCCGAAAAGCCAATTCTTATTTTCCTAGAAAGCAGACTGCGTTAATAAGATGCAGTAAAATCTCCCGATTTTTTTTTCACAAGAGCATTGTGTTGGTTGATGTGTAGAGCTTTTGCTTATCTAGCTGTAAATCAATTCTTGTCTTCCCAAAGTTTGCAAAGTTCATGCTACTACAAATATGAGCTTTTGATTTGTCGTATTCTAGGACTGCCGTTCGAAGGAGTTCATATTAGAAACCCCTCTTTTGATCACACATTAGTTTCGCGGCTAAATAACAAACATGGCCAGCAAAATAGTTTAGACAGTTTAGAAGTACCACACAACCAATTCCACTTACCATATGATGTCGAAGTGAAATGGCGTGTGTACTCTCGCTGTTTTTCTTTTTACGTCCATGGACAAATTTAACTCAGGAGTTGGTCTTTCCATTTTCACAATTTCAACTTTCTCGTTGTATGTACGACGGTTAAAAGGCACTTTTAATAAACCTTCTATTACACAGTCATTTTCAACACAAACCTCTCCAGAAACTTGTTCTGCCATATTTTTCACAATATCACTTAATTGGGAAATTAAAACTTAATAATTCACAATTAATATAACTCTTAGACACTCGAACAAATCACAGATTTAAAATAATGCACTGCAAGAACACAATCACATTCAATTGCTAGCGTACTAAGCGTATTGCTGCTTCGCGCCTGCGAAGAAACCGATCACGAGAGCGGCAACTCTCCCGCCTACACTGCACGATGGAAACAGAAGGGAGCGGGGGGGAGGGGCAGTTGTGCGACAAGACAACGTGAGCGAAACGGTCACAGGCTACCTCACGTAGCAAGCGGTTTCTCCAGCGATGCCGCCTTGACAACTTTTTCTTTTCGAGAGCAGAGAGCGCATATAAATCTAACAATTACTTTAATTTTAATTACTATGGTAAAACTAATAATACAAAATTATTACATTATGTTATACTAGCCGTACCCGTGCGCTCCGCTGCACCCGTTAGAAATAAATATAAAGTAATTACATAATTAAAATAGGACATTTGATCCAGGGAACATTCGTGTTTGATAGAAGGATAAATCGTTTAATATGTTACTTAATTTAAATTGTATTTAAAATATTAAAATGCGATCATTTTGATCCAGAGACCACTCATTTGGCGCAATGACATTTCCTTTAACATGTTTCTTAATTGTTATTACCAATTATTTTTGGAAAAGCGAAAATTAACAGAAAATTTTGGCTACAGATTTATTATTATGTTTATATTATATTATATTATATTATGAAAAAGTGTGTTGATAACGGATGTACTCGAATTAGAAAGTTTTTAATTTGTTGTGGGAGCTCTTGAATCTCAGGAGGAACAACTTTTACAACAGCGCAACATAATCTGCTTGGCTCATTACCCAATTTTTTTGCATTGCATTTATTGCATATGTATTTTATGTATTTTAACACGATTCAATTGAGCATAGTTAAAATTTGAATTATAAAATAATGGATTGCTAAGCTAACGTACTATTACTGCATACTGAATCAATACACTCTCGTTGTTCGTTAATTCTCTGAGATAAAAATGAATATGTTCATAAACATTATTATAAGAAATACAGGAAATGAATATACAGAATAACCTATCAAGTTTTCTGTGCATAAGAAGCTATTTTAATCTTACCTGTCCTCAATTCACTCACAAGTTACTGTAATAACATTATAGCATTATGTCCATCCAGAGAAACTAAACTTTCCAATGATGAAATAATAATTAATTATACAAATCGGTTAATTTAGCTTCTGATATTACTTCATACAAGCACAGAAACATTGTCTGTAGGCTATTTCATAGCTTTCGATTGTTGTGTCCAAGGCCCCTTATAGACGAAGTCATTTGTTTTTTTTATTTCAATACACCGCCTTAGATGGCAGTTATTTTAATTTTAAAACTCATTTATCTCATTAAATATCAGTCCTATCAAAATTTTTCAGAGAATAAAACTTATCAAAAATCATTTTAAACAAACTTTTGTTATGTAACATATTTCACAAAAATCAATAATAAGCGAGATATTTCGATTTATTTAATTCAGGCCCCCTTATAACCCCCTTTTAAATAACGTATTTTGAATGCCATATAGCCTATAATCTAAGTTACAACGAACTTAATTTATATTCCAATTTTAATCGAAATCGGTTCAGCCATTATCGCGTGAAAAGGTATCAAACATACAGACAGACAGACAGACATACAAACAAAAATTTCAAAAAAGCTATTTTCGGTTTCAGGGTGATTAATTATATATGTTAGGACCAATTATTTTTAGAAAATCGAAAATTACCAGAAAATTTTCGGCTACAGATATATTATTAGTATAGATTATAAACTTTTTCTTTTGTAATTTCCTTGGGCTACCGCCGGTAGTCCGCAAAATACGCCCCTGAGAAGAAGCATGGACATACTATTTAAAAATGTTAAGATTAATGATTGTGGAGCTTAATTTGAACTAAATTACTTAAAAGACTTAGCCGCGGCTGCTTCAAAACTAATATAACCTTTGTGGCTTTCTCCGGTATAAGCTGTCAAACGCCGGTTGGTGCTTTCAAATAGACTAGAACAGTTTTCTTATCAGTAAATTACGTCATTTATCTAACTCTTAAGTATTATGTTATCTCACTGACCTTATTTCTATTTAACTTAAAGCTGTACCTGAGACAGAGTTTTTCGTCGGCTTGTTTGCTAGACTGAGGAACGTTCTGGACTTATTGTGAACCCAGACGTATACTCGCGGGACTGTAGTGACATGGGGCCCATACATCGCCGGGGCATGATATTGACGTGTAGCAAACACCCATGCCATAGGCGGGATCGGAACCCGTAAGCAGCGTTAAAGCAGAGCTTCTTAGCTTGCTACGTACACTGTAGCCGATTAAACGTGATATGAGAGACTAATTAGTTGTAAATCGGAGGGGCGGTGTAGTGAAAGTTTCACGGCATTGCCCGTATTACACTGTAGTCACCCTATACCCTCCAACCTCAAGTTAAATGTGCTTTACGTTTCTACAGTACGTAACATATAACCATAGTAGAGGTGGGGAAAAAATAACGTAACGGTTATTTTGGAACAGTTCCTTGCTTGGAACTGTTCCAGGACGTAACAGCACCTTGGAATACTACGTTCCAAAATACGCTAGTACGAAATACTTGCTGTTACAAAATGTTCATTTCACATTGGAACTACATTATGACAACGCCTGTTCCACAGAACGGAACATATTTGGCACTATTGAAAGCAGTTTCGTCAACATTTAGAAAACAATGGGTGGGCTCAAACATTTAAGTTAAAGTATAATGATAACACGATAAATTATTGGGTGGGCTCGGACCCCACGAGCCCATATAAGTTGGCGCCACTGTTTGAAAGCAGAATTGGGAATCCTTTCGTCGCACTGAAAGAAATGTTGGAATCTAAAGTGAAAGATAAATAGTGAAGATATGAAGAGCCTCTTTAAAAAATGTACACATTATCTTGAAACTAATGTTAGGCCTACTGAATATAGGATCCTATCAAACAATTATTAGCATAATGCCTGTATTAGAGTATAGTAGCTACATTGTGAATTTTATCAAGGAGATAAAAATATATAGGTTATGTTTTATTTACAAATATTTTACAATTTTAGTTTCATTACCAATTCTTGAAATTAAACAATTCTGTTGAAACATGACTATTGTCGAAGTTTTTTATTTACAAAAATACAACGGTAAATTTTCATATTTCATTACAATGAGATTATTACTTTTCTTGACGGTATTAATATGTATTTTAGCACGGTAGAAGTGATTATAGCTTTTATTTAGTAATTTTTGGAGAAATTGAACACTATTGTAAACTTGAGCTGAGCAGAAGAGAAAGAATAGGTTAGGTTTTATTTACAATTGGGATCCACTTCGATTTCGTGACCAATAAAATTTACAAATAATTTAAAATTGCATTACATTTCCTGCTTCGAACAAACCTGATCTACGAATTCAATTTGGCATTAGAAAACATTTATTTTTCACGGATTCACATCTTGGCTCACTATGACGTCATACTGCATCACATGGCATACAGGGAAGTATGTGTGATGATCGTCCTAAATACTACTGTTATATTACATAGTAGTCGTACGTGCATGTTCCAAAATACCACTGTTATATTACATATTAGTCGTACGTACATGTTCCAAAATACCACTGTTATATAATACCACTGTTATATTACATACTAGTCGTACGTGCATGTTCCAAAATACCACTATTATATTATATACTAGTCGTACGTGCATGTTCCAAAATACCACTGTTATATTACATATTAGTCGTACGTGCATGTTCCAAAATACCACTGTTATATAATACCACTGTTATATTACATACTAGTCGTACGTGCATGTTCCAAAATACCATTGTTATATTACATACTAGTCGTACGTGCATGTTCCAAAATACCACTGTTATATTACATACTAGTCGTACGTGCATGTTCCAAAATACCACTGTTATATTACATACTAGTCGTACGTGCATGTTCCAGAATACCACTGTTACATTACATACTAGTCGTACGTGCATGTTCCAAAATACCACTGTTATATTACATACTAGTTGTACATGCATGTTCCAAAATACCACTGTTATATTACATATTAGTCGTACGTGCATGTTCCAAAATGCCACTGTTATATTACATATTAGTCGTACGTGCATGTTCCAAGATACCACTGTTAATAATACCACTGTTATATTACATACTAGTCGTTCGTGCATGTTCCAAAATACCACTTATATTACATACTAGTCGTACGTGCATGTTCCAAAATACCACTGTTATATTACATACTAGTCGTACGTGCATGTTCCAAAATACCACTGTTATATTAGGGCCTACATACTAGTCGTACGTGCATGTTCCAAAATACCACTGTTATATTACATAGTAGTCGTACGTGCATGTTCCAGAATACCACTGTTACATTACATACTAGTCGTACGTGCATGTTCCAAAATACCACTGTTATATTACATACTAGTCGTACGTGCATGTTCCAGAATACCACTGTTGTATTACATACTAGTCGTACGTGCATGTTCCAAAATACCACTGTTATATTACATACTAGTCGTACGTGCATGTTCCAAAATACCACTGTTATATTAGGGCCTACATACTAGTCGTACGTGCATGTTCCAAAATACCACTGTTATATTACATACTAGTCGTACGTGCATGTTCCAAAATACCACTGTTATATTACATACTAGTCGTACGTGCATGTTCCAAAATACCACTGTTATATTACATACTAGTACGTGCATGTTCCAAAATACCACTGTTATATTACATACTAGTCGTACGGGCATGTTCCAAAATACCACTGTTATATTACATACTAGTACGTGCATGTTCCAAAATACCACTGTTACATTACATACTAGTCGTACGTGCATGTTCCAAAATACCACTGTTATATTAGTCTACATGCTAGTCGTACATGCATGTTCCAAAATACCACTGTTATATTACATACTAGTCGTACGTGCATGTTCCAAAATACCACTGTTATATTACATACTAGTCTTACGTGCATGTTCCAAAATACCACTGTTATATTATTCTACATGCTAGTCGTACATGCATGTTCCAAATTACCACTGTTACATTACATACTAGTCGTACGTGCATGTTCCAGAATACCACTGTTACATTACATACTAGTCGTACGTGCATGTTCCAAAATACCACTTATATTACATACTAGTCGTACGTGCATGTTCCAAAATACCACTGTTACATTACATACTAGTCGTACGTGCATGTTCCAGAATACCACTGTTACATTATTACATACTAGTCGTACGTGCATGTTCCAAAATACCACTGTTATATTATTCTACATGCTAGTCGTACATGCATGTTCCAAATTACCACTGTTACATTACATACTAGTCGTACGTGCATGTTCCAAAATACCACTGTTATATTACATACTAGTCTTACGTGCATGTTCCAAAATACCACTGTTATATTATTCTACATGCTAGTCGTACATGCATGTTCAAATTACCACTGTTACATTACATACTAGTCGTACGTGCATGTTCCAGAATACCACTGTTACATTACATACTAGTCGTACGTGCATGTTCCAAAATACCACTTATATTACATACTAGTCGTACGTGCATGTTCCAAAATACCACTGTTACATTACATACTAGTCGTACGTGCATGTTCCAGAATACCACTGTTACATTATTACATACTAGTCGTACGTGCATGTTCCAAAATACCACTGTTATATTACATACTAGTCGTACGTGCATGTTCCAGAATACGACTGTTACATTATTACATACTAGTCGTACGTGCATGTTCCAAAATACCACTGTTACATTACATACTAGTCGTACGTGCATGTTCCAAAATACCACTTATATTACATACTAGTCGTACGTGCATGTTCCAAAATACCACTGTTATATTACATACTAGTCGTACGTGCATGTTCCAGAATACCACTGTTACATTATTACATACTAGTCGTACGTGCATGTTCCAAAATACCACTGTTATATTACATACTAGTCGTACGTGCATGTTCCAAAATACCACTGTTATATTACATACTAGTCGTACGTGCATGTTCCAAAATACCACTGTTACATTACATACTAGTCGTACGTGCATGTTCCAAAATACCACTGTTATATTACATACTAGTCGTACATGCATGTTCCAAAATACCACTGTTACATTACATACTAGTCGTACGTGCATGTTCCAGAATACCACTGTTACATTACATACTAGTCGTACGTGCATGTTCCAAAATACCACTGTTATATTACATACTAGTCGTACGTGCATGTTCCAGAATATCACTGTTACATTACATACTTACTAGTAGTACGTACCTGTTCCAAAATACAGTACTACTTTTCCATCAGATACTAGTCAACCGTGAGGTTCAAAGATACCATTGTGCACCTTGTAGTTACCACCACAAGTTACATATGGTACTGTTATTTCGGAATTGTTATTTGGAACGTAGTATTTTCAAGGAACTGGAACAGTTGGAACCGTTACGAGAAAATAACTTTTCCCATCTCTAAACCATAGGAAGTTCGCACCAAACAGATTTCAGTTGAGATCCGCGTCTCTCCCTGCTCCCGCTCGCTACAGACGATACACAGCATGTTCACATAAACAACTCATAGTGACATTTCTTGACTTACAAATCGATAATGTGTTAAATTGCAAAAATCATATTACAGAAATTACCCCCAAACTAAATTCAGCATGTTTTGCTATTAGATCTATGCAAGAAATAGTAAATATCAGTAGGCTATCTTAAAAACGTATCTTCTGGGGGAAATTCTAGAGATAGTAACAGTATATTCCTACTACAAAAAAAGGGTAATTAGAATAATAGTAGGTGCCAAATCTAGGAAATCGTGTAGGACCATTAAAAAAAACTACAAAAATAATGCCCATGGCTTGTCAGAATATTTTTTTCATTAATAAACTTCCTCGTATATAATCGTGAAAACTTTGTAACTAATTCAACAATTCATAGCATAAATACGCGTCAAAAAATGACTTTCATACTCCATCGGCAAGTCTATTTTTTTTATTTTAGTAGGTTATTTTACGACGCTTCATCAACAGCTTAGGTCATTTAGCGTCTGAATGAGATGAATGTGATAATGCCGGTGAAATGAGTCCGGGGTCCAACACCGAAAATTACCCAACATTTGCTCACATTGGGTTGAGGGAAAACCCCGGAAAAAACCTCAACCAGGTAACTTGCCCCGACCGGGAATCGAACCCGGGCCACCTGGTTTCGCGTTTAGACGAGCTAACCGTGTGGACCGGCAAGTCTATCGTGCTATCATAAACGAGTGCGTTATGTGGCAGTAAAAATATTTAATGACCTCCCTATGGATTTACAAAATCAAACTCGAAACGTAAGATTATTTAGAGCCAAATTAAAGAAATCCCTAATTTTTTACTTCTTTTCTGTAGATGAATTTATAACATTCAACAATGCTTCATGAATATTTCTGTCTTGTATTAAGTATCAATACTAACCCTTTGTGTTGTACTAGTAGACTATAATAAAACTCTTCTATATTATAATGTTTCAACTGGACTGTGACTATAATTAAGACTTTATAGTAGGCCTACTATTAAGATTTTTTGACATGTTGGATATTCTAGCTGTGAAGTGATGTATGAATATGTATGTATGTATTTATTAACACTACAATTGGGTATACACCCGGTGGCAGTGATATATAATATACAACAATTACAATTTCATGAAATAAAATAAAATAAACCTAAATGAAATAAAATAAAATAAACGTAAATCTATAAATAGTAGTTGAATTAAACCTAGGATTATAATTAAAAACTATTCTATAATAACGCCTACGATAAGCAAAAATAAATCTAACTTATAAGTACTACTATTTCACCCAACTATTACCAATTTAAATAATTACATATCACCTTAATTAATTACATACCAACTTAATTACATATCATCTTAATTAATTACATATCACCTTAATTTATTTACATATCAACTAAATTACATATCAACTTAATAATTACATATCAATTTAATTATATATCAATTCAATTAAGTACATGACACAACTTAAATAATTACACTGCACCTCCAATTATATTTTCAGTCTAATCTTCTCAACCTTTCCTTAAATGTATTGATTATAAGAGGACCACCCTGAAAGATTGCCGCAGGTAAGCTGTTCCAGTCTACTATTGTGCGGTTAACAAAAGAAAATTTTGCCACTTCCGTTCTTTGTTTTCTACATTTAAGCTTCCTAATATGATCAGCCCTTCCTAAGTATGATGGTGTTGCTAATCTAGCATTGATATCGGTCCATCTAGCATTGATATCGGTCCAGGGAATGTAAATAAATACAATACAGTTATTGTCAAAATAAGTTTGTATTGTAAAGAATGTCACGATATGACTTTTGTTATAAATTAAAGCGACAGTAAATAATTCAAATAAAAAAAAAGGGTCTATTTCATTCCGGCAAGTCTTTACGTCTACAGAAAATGGTGTGGTAAATGAAAACGAACGTCCTGTAGATGGCGTACATGGTCATTTGAACTGCAATACACGGATGAGACTACCGAGTAGACAATGGGAATTGTTTCCTGAATCCATTGACGAATGTAAATGCAATTATCCCTCGGAACTGCAATAAAAACACTGTATAGACTAGTAAGCGTGCGATCACCAGTAGGCCGTGTTCCTATATTGATTGAAACCAGGTTTGACATTGTAGTGCCGTACCTTTGGCTACTCTCTGCACCACCAATCACTCTCAAAGTTTGAGACGTTTAATTCAATTTGCTCTTCTCTGAAATGCTTGAGCTAGAGAATTACGAGAGCTGAATGTACGGGAAAGAAAAACGGGTCTTGTAAAGATCAAGAATTGTTCACTGGGACCAACCTTTATACAGGGACATCATTTTATTTTTACTTCAATTTTTATTGTACCTGAGTTTTTTTATGTACTTCACTCCCACCCTTCCTACTAATGAAGTTCAACCGTCCTGCACACAGATCCAAGACCACATATACAGTCATAGTAGCCTTACGGTCATAGTAAACAGTACGTCTCAAAAATATGTTCGCGTTTTCCAGCGACGAAAGAGCTTTCAATATTGAATCATTTTCGCACAGGTACTGTCGTCCATTTGCCTACGTCGTATCCCGGTTCCCCCCACCAGCTTTTATTCGCCAGCTAGTGGCTGGGCTGTCTTAGCTCTTTTCTGAGAACATTAATTTCTGTTAGGAATTGGACGTCTACGTAATATTATACAACTGTTTAAAACAACTTAAATAAAAGGGCCTCGTTAAGTAATTAACTGTCACTTGATTTCCCCCCCCCCTTTCTACGATCCTGCAACAAAACCACTTCGACGGACAGTAGATAGCATGTCTGAGTAATTTTATTTTTTTCGGATCGGGCAAAAGTGAAGATCGAGTTTACAGTACGTAAGATACTCTTTTATAGAGTAGGTACAGAATTATTTCAACATGAGTTACTAGTACGAAGAACGAAACTGGTAATTGGAATTAGGTACAATAGTCTATAGTGCGATAATATGCACAAAAGAACTGAAGGCTGTATCGAAATGAACGGCCACCATTTTCAAAAATGTGTTTAAATATCCATATTATGATTATTTTTCAATTTAACTTCATTCTCTATATTCTACGCTAATGTGCTGTAGACAGTATAATATACACTGCATAATGAATACGTCCACATGGACAGCTCAGTTCGTGAGTAAAAACACTTATTGTTAATACAGTACTTTATTTTGATTAAACATAAACCTAATGAAAATGATCAAACTCAAAAGCACGATATTTCCTAGTTTACGTAAATGGATGAACTACTTTTCTTCCCCCCTATACCTAGTAAAGTGATTTGTTTGTATATTACGCCAGTATCATCGAACTCCAGTCGTGGAAGGGGGTAGACAACGGCGTTGGTCCAAAGGTATAGCCAGGTTAATATTAAAAATGTTGGTAAAAATAAAACGATGGCCCTGTACTTTTTCCTCTTTTTGACATTATTGTAATAAAAATCTAAACACGAAAGAAATTCATTAAAATGTGAAATTGTATTTCTATCGATTACCCACCTGCATTTTGACACCCAAGTATGTTGTTTTATTTACACTTACCTGACTATATAGTCTTGAATTGTAACCACAACGCAACACATGTATTAATATTAATACTGATATTAATTAATTATTAGTATGTTCAAATTTCACTAGCTTCCAGTAACCGGCTCAGAAATCTAGTACAATTTTAATTCCAGGGAACTCCAGTACTGACGTGTCTCAGCTGCCAACATAACAGTTACAAAATCACTACCATTTATAGTATTTGTCAGTATCGAAATTCGAAACGAAGTTGGCAAAAGAAAATTCAACTTGCAAATTAGAAAATCACCACAATCCACTAGCATTATGTAGTAATGGGGGGAAAAGGGTTAGGTTTCATCCTTGGGGTATGAAGTAAGCTGACCTGGACTATAGAAGCCCTACAATTGTACAAATCTTACATTTTATCTCTGCCTCTGTGCAACATCACGTGTGCGGTTGGGTGGCAAGGAGCTGGCAGAAAAGTTATAATGCTTTTCAATACACTGACGCTATGTTGTAAGATAAGCCACTTGAAATTTAACAGCCACTGACCGGCAGAGATAAAATGTAAGATCTATAATTTCACTTAATTTTTTTTTAATATTATAAACTCAGAAATACCAAACTCTAAGGGACAACATTTATAAAATGCATTAGTATGCGATTTAACATAAAATATGCACTAATATAAACTCTTATACAGATATTTAATTGTCTTATATTTACACAATGAATAGCTCGTTTACAAGTCGTGTGTAAATTCCTGACTAATAATCACTACATACGTCGTGTATAACAATACAACTGTTACACAGCTACGTCATAGTTTCGTCATTATTTTATTACGAAAGGTAACAGAATAACTGAGATTCTCTATTGCATCCGATAGTGTGCCGCGCTAAGCATCGATAGTACAACTGAATCTGATCGATTACCTCGCTATATTTTGATCAAAGAGTACAGCTACAGCAATATTATTCTAATTATTCTGTGCTCTTTGTTTTGTTCTTCTGTGGTTACAAGGCAACCATCATCATAAAATGCAATCAATACGAACAGCTGTTAGAGAGGCGGCCATTTTTTTCTTTATATACAACACTTAAACAGGAGGTTTCGTGTATATAACTACTGTGAAACAATTCCCATGTATAGTTACATACTGCTCATACTTTCATCTCTTATGCATGGTTTATTAGTAACGTTTTCTGTGTCCACACCTGTGGAGTAACGGTTAGCACGTCTAGCCGCGAAACCAAGTGGCCCAGGTTCGATTCCCGGCAAGTTACCTGGTTGAGGTTTTTTCCGGGGTTTCCTCAATCCAATATGAGCAAATGCTGGGTAACTTTCGGTGCTGGATCCCGGACTCATTTCACCGGCATTATCACCTTTTTCTCATTCAGACGCTAAATAACCTGAGATGTTAATAAAGCGTCGTAAAATAACCTACTAAAAGAAAAAAAAAAACGTTTTCTGTTCCAACTCTGCTTAAGTCTCGTATAAATGTTGTACACAGATCCTTAAACTGTAAAAAAAATTGACGTCATGTGTAAGATTTACCTCTAAATATGATTTATTAAACGTGAGATATTAAAAACATGCATTATGAATGAATATATCCATGAAATGGCCAAAACATGCAAATACGCACAGAAAAAGTATACTTTTTTCAACTCACTAAGCCATGAAACTTATATTTAAAGTTTGAGAGTTGTAGCAAGCTTATATAAAAACATACATTTGCATGGAAATCCAGTCTTTACTAATAACCCACTTGAAAAGTTGGCATCTTTGGATCATAAACAGTACGCCTGAAAGAGTTATGTAATAATAATAATAATAATAATAATAATAATAATAATTTATTTATTTATTTAATCTGGCAGAGCTAAGGCCAGTAGGCCTTCTCTTCCGCCCAGCCAGACTCTAATTCTAATTGAATACAATTGCTTACATAGTTATTACATTAATATCTAGACCATAAAACAACATGAAAGTAAATAATGTAAGTTGGATAAGTAATGTTAGTGTGACAATAATAAACATTGGTAAGAAATAGTGATAATAATAATAATATTATTATTATTATTACTATTTCTTATTATTAATAATAATAATAATAATAATAATAATAATAATAATAATAATAATGAGATAATTTAAATATTTATTCTGTGATATATATAACCATTAAACATTGAGAAACCTGAAAGAGCTATTATTGTTAACAAGAATTGTTAGAAAAATATTTCGTTAGCCTATTCTTAAATTGGTTTGATGTCTGACAGTCCCTGACATTACTCGGTAGGGAATTCCAAAGCCGAGGAACAGCTACAGTGAAAGAAGATGAATATGAGGATGTTCGGTGGGAGGGAATGGATAATATTGAGGAGTGTTGTGATCGTGTGTCTAGGTTATGATGGGTGGATAAATTTTGAAAACGAGACTCAAGATAGACAGGAGTGGATAAATCCAATATGTGAAAGAGAAGGGAAAGATAGTGGATTTTCCTACGATCTTCTAAACGGAGCCAGGACAACATTTGGAGGGATGGTGTTACGTGATCAGCCCGGCGAATATTGCAGACGAAACGGACGCACATATTATGAACACGTTGTAGTCTCTGCGCCGAAGTAACGCTTAGGTCAGTAAGCAGAATATCACAGTAATCGAAGTGGGGCATCACGAGTGTTTGCACTAACATTTTTTTCATGGAAAAAGGTAGAAAATTCTTCAATCGCCTAAACGAGTGGATTAATGAGAATAATTTTTTGCAGGTTTCTGCAACTTGAATGTTCCAATTTAAACTTTTATCAACAGTAATCTCACTAGACGTTTTGATTTTATCTAGAGAAAATCAAAACTCGAGTGGGATTTAATTGACTATTACACGATTAGAAGAAAGTATATAAAGATTAGAGAAGTAACGAAGTACTCCAATACAATAAACTATTAATTGACTTACGAAAATACAACTGTCTTCAAATGTATTATTGTACTATCTCAACATTACAAATATTACGCTAGATGCATGCTAGATGGCAGTAGTATCTTTATACAGACACTGTAATGATTACTATTCAATAAATCTTAATATTAAACAATCTCTGATACGTGACTATCCATAATATCATATAGCAGAAGTTCTTTTTATCCTCTCAGAGCAGAAGCTATAACAGAACCTAACTAATATACACAAGTGTTAGAAAGTTTTAATTAACGACAATGACATAAAAAATAAACATGAATAATTTTAAAAGGAATAATTATTGAATGTACAATTTTCAAATTTGAATGTGGTTGGTGGTTCAATTGATGTTATATTGGACGTGTGCATAATAGAAGTGGAACTCGTTGATTTAGGCCTACATGGTGTATTCAACTTATTTAGGATTTCCGAATGGTGCTCTTCATTTATTTGTAAATCGGATTTCAGAAGATGCATAGGTATGATCAGTGATTTTTATTAATTCTTGTTCTTGAATGCCAATGCGAGTCATATTTGAAACTGCTGTGCATCGACTGGAGTGGTTTGTAATTTTATATATATTTTTGACGTCCAGACCAGCGCAGTTTCAAATGTTGGCAAACAAAGAAACAAATGCTAGGGACGCGATAAAATTAAACAAATGCTAGGGACGCGATAAAATTAAACAAATACTAGGGACGCGATAAAATTGTGCGATAAGCAGCCATGATTGGTTGAAATACGTCCTTTCGTACCGTTTTATTGGTCAAAAGTAGTATGACGTAGTAAGAGTATAATAGTCCATATAAATACCTATATTTTTTACTGATTCACTGAACGGAATTTCGGTGCCGTATACTTTAATCGGAGACAAATTTGGTATGGTAGTAGTGCTTAACAAACGTGAATGGCCCACAATGATTCACTGTGATTTTTCTGGATTTAGTTTAAGTCGGAATTTCCGTGTCCGTGTCCAAATTGAGTCGAGATCGTCATTAATTTTAGTTATTGCATCATTTATTTCGTCAGTGTGGAATTTTATGTAGATTTGAAGATCGTCTGCATAGAGATGGTGTCGGCAGTACTTTAGAGATTCTGATATGTCGTTGATATAACTTGTAAGTAATGTAAAAGTAAAATGTAATGTAAGTGGTCGTTTTAATAAGATGTTCAATTGTTTCTGTTGTTAATGTACTTCGCATACCTTCCGTTGGAGATGTGAACTGTGAGAAAGGGGACATGTTTTAACTTAAGCACATCCGGAATTAACGACATACACTGTGTGAAGTGCCGTTAAGTAAATTATCAGCCACATAACGACTTCTCGGCTGCCCGTATGTTGCCTTTGAAGCTATTTCACTAGTGACAGAATTTTCTCCTGTTCAGTGACCATGTTTCAGATAGACAAGGGCTTCACTTTTACTTCTTTATGCAGAATTTAGAAAAATTACCGCGACAATGCAAAACAGTGGATGTGATATTTTACGAATAGACATCTTGTACCATGCAGCTAGCTCGACATCATCTATCACCGGGTTTAACAATGTATTGAGCCTGTCTCTTCACCTTATCGCGCCGACATAGTGTTGTTCGAAGTCACCAGGGAGAGAAGTTTACCGCAACAAAGATTTCCCTCTCTACTAGGATTGAATTTAAAGTAGATGAATATGGGGAGGAAGCAACGAAAGGAATTTCGTTTGTGAGGTAAACTTTGTGCTGGATTTTGCAACAGTTGTGAGGCTGTAAGTGCTCCATTTAGGGTTGGGAACACAGACCCCCAACAACCTTGAAGCTTAAATGAGCCCTCGTTTTTCATCAGACATAATTATTCACGAACTGACCACTCTCCCCTCCAGTACAACTCTGAACAGGCTACTTGACGTCCTATTGTGTTCATAATATCATGGAAGCAGTACTGGTTGGTAAGGGGCTTCTTCCTTCTTTGGACATGTTTCCTGTACTGGTTGCAGACTACAGAAAACTTGAATGTTACAAAAAACACATTCTCCGTTATTATAACTCTGGACACACATACCCGATGTTTTAGAATTACGAATTAGTTCAGAGTTTCTAAAACTTTACTGCTGTACAAGTTCATGTTAATATACAGTCTGGTCCGTTTTGTAATCTATACTAATAATAAATCTGTAGCCGAAATTTTTCTGGTAATTTTCGATTTTCCAAAAATAATTGGTCCTATCATATATAATTAACCACCCTGAAACCGAAAATAGCTTTTTTTTTTAATTTTTGTTTGTCTGTCTGTCTGTCTGTCTGTCTGTATGTTTGTTACCTTTTCACGCGATAATGACTGAACGGATTTCCATGAAAATTGGAATATAAATTAAGTTCGTTGTAACTTAGATTTTAGGGTATATGGCATTCAAAATACATTGTTTAAAAGGGGGGTTATAAGGGGGCCTGTATTAAATAAATCGAAATATCTCGCTTATTATTGATTTTTGTGAAAAATGTTACATTTCTTTAAAACTAATTTGCGATAAGTTTTATTCCTTGAAAAATTTTGATAGGACTGATATTTAATGAGATAAATGAGTTTTAAAATTAAAATAACTGCCATCTAAGGCCGTGTAATGAATTAAAAAACAAATGACTTCGTCTATAAGGGGCCTTGGACAGCAACAATCGAAAGCTATGAAAGATAGCCTACAGAGAATGTTTCTGTGTTTGTATGAAGTAATATCGGAAGCTAAATTAACCGATTTGTATAATTAATTATTATTTCACCATTGGAAAGTGTAGTTTCTCTAGATGGACATAATGCTATAATGTTATTACAGTAACTTCTGATATAATATAATATAATATGTAATATTATATAATATAATTTAAGTTATTTGAAGGGTTCAGAACCATAGTGGGCCAAGCGCCATTTACTGAATACGTAGAAAACAAGGGTTAAAATTAAGTTATTACCATAATTCAATGGAAACCTATAACAAGTAAAATAAAATATATACATTAAATCTAAATGATGTCAGTCTTCATTAAACTATGGTTGCATGTAATAAAAATTAAGAAACATGTTAAAGGAATTGTCATTGCACCAAATGAGTGTCTCTGGTCTAAAATGATCGCATTTTAATTATTTTGATGCAATTTAAATTAAGTAACATACTAAACGATTTATCCTTCTCTCAAACACGAATGTTCCCTGGATCAAATGTCCTATTTTAATTATGTAATTACTTTATATTTATTTCTAACGGGTGCAGCGGAGCGCACGGGTACGGCTAGTGAATAATAATAATTTATTATTTTAAAACTATTGTGATAGTAAGAAAAAGTTCTTGCAGGTTATATTGTGATTAAAAGAATGGAGTTTCCACATACGACAATCAACATTGCATAATCTGAAAGGACAAATGAAAATCGTAGATGATTAAAATGGCTACAACAAATCAACAGCGCGCATAATGTGTTCTTTGATATGCTAAATTTGAGTGTTAAAAGATTTCAAAGGGAATTTCGACGTGAGTATGGTGTGTGTAATGCACCTAAATACGATTCCATATTTTTGTAGTATCGAACATTTGTAGAAACAGGTTCTGTGTTAAAAAAAAAGAACATGCAGTAGGTTGCAGGCGAAACCCAGTATGAGAAGCAGCTATCTCTTGGCTTGGTCCCCAAACTCCCCAGTTTTAACCCCTCCTGATTTCTTCGTGTGGGATTTTGTTAAAGACGTTGTCTATTCACAGTAACTCAGGAACATTGATGATCTGAGAGTAAAAATTACTCAAGCTTTTCAATAAACCACCTCTCTTATGTTACAACGGACATGGGCTGAATTGCATCACCTTTATGAGTTGTGCAGGATGCGCAATGGGGTCATGTTGAGCTCTGAGGAATCTCCCATCTTTCAGTGTTGTATGCACAAAGTTTCAACAAATACCGTAAAATTCAGTTATAAATGTTTTACAGTGTTTTTATTTTATCCATACCCAAACGGATTTAAGTTGAACGATCGTGGAGAAGTGCTTGACAGAAAAAAATTCGTGTTTAATGATGCAGGAAACATTGTTACTAAACGTAGAACAGCACTTAATTCGGAGCATGTGAATCCACTCACATGTTTAAAATCACGGATGAAGCAGTATTAACTAGGTGAGTCTTCATATTTTTTTTTATTTGTGTTTGTCTCAAAAATTCCTGGAGAATTGACACAATAAATTATGAGCCTACATAATAGATATGTTAGTAAATAACTAAAATAGTATTATAGATTTATTAATTTGTCCTACAGAGTAATATCTGTAATACTGATAATTTCGAGGAGAAAAATTTGCTCCGGCGCCGGGGATCGAACCCGGGTCCTTGGTTCTACGTACCAAGCGCTCTGATCACTGAGCTACGCCGAATTCAATCCACAGCACCGGACCGAATCCTCCTCCTTTCACTATTTCCCTTTGTGGCCTGACTCCAAGTTAGGCATATGTGTGCGGAATCCCGGCCAAACAAGTCACTCAGCTGAGTGCGCTCCTAATATAATGACAGTTGACATTGGACATATAGGCCTATATGCCTAACTTGGAGTCAGGCCACAAAGGGAAATAGTGAAAGGAGGAGGATTCGGTCCGGTGCTGTGGCTTGAATTCGGCGTAGCTCAGTGGTCAGAGCGCTTGGTACGTAGAACCAAGGACCCGGGTTCGATCCCCGGCATCGGAGCGAATTTTTCTTCTCAAATATTAATTAAAATAGTATTGCTTTCTAATACAACGATACAGTATGTACATATATACTACATTTTATACTTATGCTTATCACCAAACACAAATTAAATTAAACAATCTATCGATTAATCGATTAAATATTTTGATCGTTCCACAGCACTAGTATTTAAGTTGTAACCAACTATAACCCTAATATTATACTTAAGGGTAAAATAGGGTTTCAATCTTTGGATAATAATAATGATGATGGTGATAATAATAATAATAGTAATAATGATAATAGTAATGATAATGATAATAACAACAGATGATTTTCCTTTTGTGCTGTTTCATGCTGCTGACACTTTGGGACTCGCAGGAATAACATGTTTCTCTCGAGAACAGCTGTTATCAAATGTTAGCAAAGAGTACGCTGTTGACTAAGCATGAGAAGGATCAAGTGTCCGTTTATGCCGATAACTTTGACGGAGGTTTTACGTGATTTTCGTTAGTCTAGTCACCTGATTTAAATTTATTTTCTATGTTCTATGTTATTGTCATATTATTTACCGTCATTGAATAACCTCTACGCCTGTAAACATATGACGTGTTAACGTATGAAAAAGCAACTGCACGTGTGGAGAACTTGATAATCCTGCACACAGCTGATGGGACTTGTTTACAGTACAGTTCTAAATGTTGCGAAACATGACATGATGCTCTTGTATCTCGAGTTCTGTGTTAATTCGCGATACTTTTTCCTCTTACATAAATCAGCTGTTCTTGTTTCTTTTTATATATAACTTCGGGCGATGTTGTTTTGCTACTGTGCGAGTATTTTGCTAATGAGCTAAGGACAGTGTTCTTGTCACGTGGTGAACATAACGCCTATCAACAAATAATTGAAGAACGGCAGTGCTTTCGCGGTTACAAATTTGTTTGAAAATCACTTATTCACTTATGAACGAATACTCAAGGGGTTTCAGTTTCTAGGCATGTCCTCTATATCTTAGTTTAACCCACACATGTTTCTGATACATGCAGTTAAATTGCATTTTTTTTTTCGTTGTTGGTAACTCTATAACATCTATGAGATGCTTTATGGTTGTGCTAACAGATGGAGTTACTTGTCAACAATGTGACGCTGAAGCGTGTGTTCAGGTTACTGCCCAGCGACAGTCCTGATGTATTTTTATATTTGTGATGATTGGTTAATTAATATTAACCCGGCACACTTTCAATCACACTCACATTCATACAAATTTCCAGACTCTAGACACTCTTCACCGCGAGCCGAGCTCGGGAATCGAACCCGGGACCTCCTGATCTGGAAGCCAGCATGCTGGCCAACAGAAAAATTGCAATGAACGATATACTTTATTATTATTTTATTTATCTACTAGCCGTACCCGTGCGCTCCGCTGCACCTGGTAGAAATACATATAAAGTAATTACATAATTAAAATAGGACGTTTGATCCAGGGAACAACTTTTATAACAGCGCAAGATAATCTGCTTCGCTCATTACCCAATTTTTTTGCATTGCATTTATTGCATATATATTTTATGTATTTTAACACGATTCAATTGAGCATAGTTAACATTTTTTAATTATAAAATAATGGATTGCTAAGCTAACGTACTATTACTGCATACTAAATCAATACACTCTCGTTGTTCGTTAATTCTCTGAGATTAAAATGAGTGTACATAAATATTATTTTAAGAAATACAGAAAACGAATGTACAAAATAGCCTATCAAATTTTCTGTGCATAAGAAGCTATTTTAATCTTACCTGTCCTCGATTTACTCAGACATTACTGTAATAACATTATAGCATTATGTCCATCTAGAGAAACTACACTTTCCATTGGTGAAATAATAATTAATTATACAAATCGGTTAATTTAGCTTCTGATATTACTTCATACAAACACAGAAACATTCTCTGTAGGCTATGTTTAATAGCTTTCGATTGTTGATGCCCAAGGCCCCTGTTTCGATTGTTGTTGTCCTAGGCCCCTTATAGACGAAGTCATTTGTTCTTAATTCATTGCACCGTCTTAGATGGCGTTATTTTAATTTTAAAACTCATTTATCTCATTAAATATCAGTCCTATCAAAATTTTGTAAAGAATAAACCTTATCGGAAATCATTTTTGAAGAAACTTTTGTTATGTAACATTTTTCACAAAAATCAATACTAAGCGAGATATTTCGATTTATTTAATTCAGGCCCCCTTATAACCCCCTTTTTAAATAAAGTATTTTGAATTCCATATAGCCTAAAATCTAAGCTACAACGAACTTAATTTATATTCCAGTTTTGATATAAATCGGTTTAGCCATTATCGCGTGAAAAGGTAACAAACATACAAACAGACATACAAATAAAAATTTCAAAAATGCGATTTTCGTTTTCAGGGTGGTTAATTATATATGTTAGGACCAATTATTTTTGGAAAATCGAAAATTACCAGAAAAATTTCGGCTACAGATATCACTCAAGACTCAAAAAATCACGGTTGTTCATCCTATGGGACTGTACACAACAGAGTTAACATGGAAGTAATTACAATCATCCATTTAAAATAAGTAGGGCTAAACTTACAATTGAGACTGTTAGAAGCAAAGGGGTGTAAGTGAAACTTTCTAAAAAATTATTTAAGTGTATCCAGGTAAACTAAAGCATTTAAAATTTCATTGGTAGAGGGATATATCTTTTAACCACATCACACATTAACATTTAAAATTAAAACGTCACGGAATTTACGAAAGCTTAGTAAATTTTAATCACATTTTCTCGAAAATAACTTAAGAGCATTTATATCGCTTTGCTTCTGACCGCCTCAATTTAAATCAAGTGAGAAATTAGAAAAATTTAAAATAAAACAAAGAGGTAATGTAAGTATGTTAAATAAAACAATGGCAATACATTAAATTGCTTACATTTTACACTTAAATACATTTATACAATCTGTATCAGATAAGGAATTTCGAATAAAAGAAAGGATGTTTGTGAGAAGTGAAAACTATTTTTGCAGGTACATTGCCATTCAAAGATATCTGACCAAGAACCCGGGTTCAATCCCCGGCGCCGGAGCGAATTTTTCTCCTCAAATATTAAGTGCCAGTATTAGAGATAAATTCTGTAGGACTAATTTGTATCTCCTAAATTATTTTAATGGAAGTGAGAAGAGATAATATTTTTAACAGATAATGAGAAACGCTTTACATTTTTCATTTCTGTTGGCAAACTTAAAATTTTTCTATAACTCATACCGGTTACCTTCCATCATAATGTTTTTAGTGGCGAGATTATTAATATAAAATTTTGATGAATATCGGTATTGACCACAGTTTGATTGATTGATTGATTGATTGATTGATTTATTTATTATTTTGCTAATAATTATTACATAACATATAATATATACAGAAAAAATTTTAAAAGAGTAGAACTGTGCTCAGGGGCGGATTCCTGAATTGAAATTAAAATTATACAATACAATTTGTCTTATGTCTACTATGCATTATATTTATAAATTTAAATTTACAATTTTTCAATTTTATAAAAATCCATACATAACTTTTTTAAATTTAATACTAGAACTATTAGAATTGACAAGGTTAGGATGTTTAAATATAAATTTGTTATATATTCGTGGGCCTAAATTACTACTATGATTAAATAGTGTAGCAGTGTTGCATTTTGGTTCAAACAATCTTAAAGAATTCATACCTTTTGTTTCATAACTATTACAATTCAAAATTGTTTCTGATTTTTATGTATGAAATTAATACAGTATAATAAATTTGTCTTATTAACATTAAAGTCTAAAAACAAATTTTGAGATGGAAAATCAATAGGTTTATGAAGACATATTTAAATTATTTTCTTCTATAATAAATAAAGTGGATTAAAATTGGATTTAAATGAGCTACACCATCCTACAATTCTATACATAATTACCATTGAAATAAAGTTAAATATATTGTGCGCAATAAACTTATTGACAAGTAATTCCTCAATAAAACAAAATAATATACTATTTTACGTAATTTATTACAAAGTAATTAATGTGTTGGTTCCATTTTAAATGATTATCGAAAATTATGCCTAAATACTTAACTTCAGAGGACTCTTTAATAATCGGACATTTACACTGTATAAGACAACAATAAGAATTATGTAATTTAATACTTAATATAGATGTACGAGGTTTGTTACATTTTTCAGATAATGAGAATGGAATAATTATGGTTTTATTTTCGTTGATAGAAAGGTAATTATTGATTGTGACGGTATGATATACAAAATTATACATACATTTTTATATGAATGATAATGTGTAAGCTAAAATTCATGAATTGCGTTGCCAGTGCCTGGCTGTTAGAAAATCCAAGACAGTTTAGTTTTGCTAATTTTAGATGTTTGTTTGTATGTATATAATTTTTTTTTCGGCGAAAACCGTTGTGAGCTAGCATATAAACGTATGCGTAATAAGATTTCCGTTCATGATGTCAGATTAATCCCTGCATTATATGGATCAATGGTTTTTGTATTACCTTGTACGCGTGGATCCCATATAAATTGGATAATACCCTCATCCCAAGCCTGGCTTAGTGGACGTGGCGTTGTGCTTTTGTACCCCTCTGCATTTTGTCACCGTGTTTCCTTTCCAAATAATTCGTAGAAGAAACTGTATTGTTGCTCAGTACTTTCGTGTGGTGGCGTAAGAAAATGTTACTTTTCCTGTCAATTGTAATTTATAACTATGTGGACAACGTGACTGTTATGGAACCGAAGTTTGTTACAAGCCTGCATGGGAGTTTGAAACTCCGTTTAATATACTTTTGGCGGAAAGAAAGCAGAATGTCAATATAAGTTTGTACTTCTCCAGTTATAAAACTGTGAGCTCTTTTGAGCTGAGTAGCTTAAGTGCTAAAAGCCATGTCTGTACTCACAGGAACTGCAGAGGAATTTTTGCTACAATGCGGAGGAGCTCTTACAAGTTTAAAACCAGGTTGTAGCGCAGCGTATCTTGAACTGAAATGAACGTCATTGTCCCTTAATATCATGGGAATCTTCTCAAGTTGCTTATACACGATCAGTTTGGTCTTTCAGTTCAATACTTTGCAAGGAAACTTGTCAAAGATTGAACAATTTTTTCCCTTGAAATTATTCAAGTCAGCTTCACTGAGAGCTATACCTGAAAGATTTGTATAATACACTTCACTGTTCGTTAACAGAAAACCACAAATTTAGGGGAGAGTTGGGTAGTATCAGACATCGGGTAATATCGGACAGTGAGTTTCTTTCATGTACAACCAGATGATAGTACATGAATGACATGGTTACGTTTATGTGATGTCGCATACAGAAACGTAACCATGCCATTCAGGTAATACCATCTGGTGGTAGATGAAAGAAACGCACTTTCGATATTACCCGATGTCCGATACTACCCACTCTCCCCTAAGTCACATAGAGCTTGGTGTGCACTCAATGTTGAGTCTCTGACGTCTTGTCAACCCACTTGAGGTATGTGGATATAAAGAGAATAATTGAAGGGTTGGGTGCAAGAAAGGCACTTCTCTCAAATGTAAGTTTTGAGAAAATTGATGTTGAAAATTCAAACCGCAATAATGTTACCTATGCACGCCTTTACATTTTGGCTACTCCTGACCTCTGTGATCACAGTATTGAACTGAAACTTGGTGATCATGTACATAACAAATCAGAGAATACAATAAAGCGTTTTACTAAAAAGGGCATATCCTCTAAAATGCCTTTCTTGCACCCAGCCCCTCAATTGAGCCTGGGTGTGATAGAGTTCCTGGGTAGCTCAGTCGGTAGAGCGTTGGCGCGCTCAGGCGAAGGTCTCGGATTCGATACCCGGCCCGGAACATTTTTACCTTGAAATTATTCAAGTGAGCTTCATAGGGAGCTATACCTGAAAGCCAGATTTCTGTTGTCAAAGATTGTCAATGGTTGATCAATATTGAAAAAGACTAGTGGCTTGTGCAGCAAATGCTGCTGCAAACTAAGTTCGTTAGACGTTCAAATAAAAATTTTTCAGATTTATTTTCAATGAAGAATACTTGTCTTTTTAATAGTTATTTGCTTCCATAATAATGAAACATACTCCCTCTGAATGGATTTTTTTAGGCCAAATACTTTCTCTTGAACCTATCCAACTTCAGTTTTTGAGTTTCAACGCGAAAACGCAAGTATCAATGTCAGGACGATAGCATTAGCTATTTCAGGTCATTGTGGATTGTAGGCAAAAGTTAAAAAAATGTCAGGTTTGCTAAGCTTTCGAACAATAGCATTTTCGTATAGCTGCTGCATGTAGAACTTGAAATGTAGAGCGTAAAATCATGTTATCCTACTAAGAGATCTTGTTGAAATGATCTGGAGACTACAAAATTTTCTACGCCTCTTATTTTATCAGTAAGCAATACATTTTGATCTTTCCTTAGGAACTGTAATTTTTGCTCTCTCTCAAGCCAATACTGAAGACAATGACATATATCAATATCTACACTACACCGCCATTAAGTACATGAAAAAGACCCAAACCCACTGGGTTAATAATTTGATTTTTAATAACAATATTATTATCTTAAGTTCTGTAGTTACATATAGCAGTCACTCAGTAAATTATAGAAATGAAGATCTAAATTAAGATATTCTCTACATTTACTTACATAACCGCAAAACGTTTCACTTTCATGTCATCAATATAGCATCAATATTATGCACAATTAATGAAAAATAGATGCATCATGATATTAACTATAATATTTAATTTATAATGATAATAATGTCATCAAACCACCTCAAGTTTCGTAGATTTGAATATCCAATACACAGCTGTACTCAGAAAATTATACACTGCAGAATCAGTTTTTAATAACAAATTGAATTGAGCTCTAAATATGTCGGCAATCCTGCAGGTCATGGCCTTCGTTTAATAGCTTATTGTTTATTGTAGTGTGTGTTTTGTTCTGAAATTCAATCAAGTCGGCCGTGATTCGATAAAATTAATTCTCAAAACTGACAACAGATGGATTTTGGAAAATAGGAAAATTATGTAGGAAAATTGACATTTCACTGAAAACTACTACTTTTCCGAAAAACTTTGGGTTCCAAGCTTCAAAATGAGGGGCCATTTATTAAAATCCGTTCAGCCGTTTTCCCGTAATTTCCATTACCAGTTCAAATTATATATATAGATTTGTCAAAGACTTTTTCATATTGCTAAAGATTTGACAAGATTTTAAAACACGTGCATCAAGATAATTGGAACCTATGTATGCTTACAGACCAAATGTTGCAATTAATCCTTTGGAGAATAACTAGGCTATACAAAACAGTATTTGTATTATTTAACTGTACGGTACTCTAAAACCAAAAATATTACGATTGCAGATTGCATATTGTTTTAAAACAAAATTTTTACGATTAGTATTCGGCTAGATTATAGGTTAGAATCTACTTCACTGAAAAAATACATATATTCGTACTGAACTCGATATAAGATACCTGCATGCAGTTTCTTTATCTTGGCGCTATAATATTTTGGAATCCTATTGCTCAATTCCTTCAAGCAGCTTAAAATAAAACACCGAAGGATTTTCATGTGACTTCAGTACCGTGATTAATATTATGGGTTATTTTATTCTTTTTCAGCCTGACAAGTGAGAAGTAATTAATTTGTTTATTGTATTTTTTTACTTGGATATTTAACGACTCTATATCAACTGCTAGGTTATTTTGCATCGTTTGAATTGGTAATAGCGAGATGGTATTTGGCAAGATGAGGTCGAGAATTCGCCATAGATCATCTGACATTCGGCATACTGTTGGAGAAAACTTTGAAAAAAAAAAAACAACCAGATGAGCAGGCAAACGCGCTACGCCGGTGGCTCTCTACTGTGTTAAATAGACTCATATTTAGTATTATTTTACTCAGTTACTGTTTCTTTAGATGTAATTCAAAATTCCTCTTGATTTCTTTTGTATATTCCAATGATATTAATCTTTCTTTGAATGAGTACAGTTTTTATCATGAGAAGTAATTAATTTGTGTACTGTACTAATTAGTAAGTCCATATTTAATATTATTTTTACTTTGTCATTGTTTCTTTTAAGAGTTAACATTCAAATATCTGGATATCTTTATTAGTTCTGTATATTATAATGTTATTAACCTTTTTTGAATGATTACCCTTTTCAACTTGAGAAATAAGTGACTAATTTACTGTGTTAGATAGTAAATCCGAGAAATAAGTAATTAATTTACTGTGTTAGATAGTAAATCCGAGAAATAAGTAATTAATTTACTGTATTAGATAGTGAATTCGAGAAATAGGTAATTAATTTACTGTATTATTGTACGTATTTACTAGTACTTGTATATTTGGTATAGGCCTACTTTGTCTATCAGAGCAACCCCTATTTTAGGGGAAGCGAGAACTAAGTAATTAATTTACTGTATTAGATAGTGAATCCGAGAATTAAGTAATTCATTTATTGAATTATATAGAGAATTCGAGCAATAAGTAATTAATTTACTGTATTATATAGAGAATTCGAGAAATAAGCAATTAATTTACTGTATTATATAGAGAATTCGAGAAATAAGTAATTAATTTACTGTATTATATAGAGAATTCGAGAAATAAGTAATTAATTTACTGTATTATATAGAGAATTCGAGAAATAAGCAATTAATTTACTGTATTATATAGAGAATTCGAGAAATAAGTAATTAATTTACTGTATTATATAGAGAATTCGAGAAATAAGTAATTAATTTACTGTATTATATAGAGAATTCGAGAAATAAGCAATTAATTTACTGTATTATATAGAGAATTCGAGAAGTAAGCAATTAATTTACTGTATTATATAGAGAATAAAGCAATTAATTTACTGTATTATATAGAGAATTCGAGAAATAAGTAATTAATTTACTGTATTATATAGAGAATTCGAGAAATAAGTAATTAATTTACTGTATTATATAGAGAATTCGAGAAATAAGCAATTAATTTACTGTATTATATAGAGAATTCGAGAAATAAGTAATTAATTTACTGTATTATATAGAGAATTCGGGAAATAAGTAATTAATTTACTGTATTATATAGAGAATTCGAGAAATAAGTAATTAATTTACTGTATTATATAGAGAATTCGAGAAATAAGCAATTAATTTACTGTATTATATAGAGAATTCAAGAAATAAGTAATTAATTTACTGTATTATATAGAGAATTCGAGAAATAAGCAATTAATTTACTGTGTTATATAGAGAATTCGAGAAATGAGTAATTAATTTACTGTATTAGATAGTGAATTCGAGAAATAGGTAATTAATTTACTGTATTATTGTACGTATTTACTAGTACTTGTATATTTGGTATACTTTGTCTATCAGAGCAACCCCTATTTTAGGGGAAGCGAGAAACTAAGTAATTAATTTACTGTATTAGATAGTGAATCTGAGAACTAAGTAATTCATTTATTGAATTATATAGAGAATTCGAGAAATAAGTAATTAATTTTCTGTATTATATAGAGAATTCGAGAAATAATTAATTTACAGTATTATATAGAGAATTCCAGGAATAAATAATTAATTTACTGTATTATATAGAGAATTTGAGAAATAAATAATTAATTTACTGTATTATATAGAGAATTCGAGAAATAAATAATTTACTGTATTATATAGAGAATTCGAGAAATAAGTAATTGATTTACTGTATTATATAGAGAATTCGAGAAATAAGTAATTAATTTGCTGTATTATATAGCGAATTCGAGAAATAAATAATTAATTTACTGTATTAGTTAGTGAATCCATATTTAGTGTATTTTATAATAATAATAATAATAATAATAATAATAATAATAATAATAATAATTTATTTTAGCTGGCAGAGTTAAGGCCGTAAGGCCTTCTCTTCCACTCAACCAGCAAAAAGTATACATACATATGTATCAACTTACAAAGAATTCAACAATTTGATTTAGATAAGAGCTACATGTATACAAGAGTTATTTACGAATTAAACAACAAAATACTATGAACTATTAATTAAACACTGAAATACAAACTATGTAGCAGAATTGAGCTAAAATTTGACTCTGTTATAGTTTCTTTGAAGAGTCATGGCGTGTTTGTACCTTGAACTTTACTTGACATTTTTAATTGGCTTCCTGCTGCTGTCTTCTTTTCATTTTATTGCCATCCTGCTGTTCTAGCAGCGCTACATACAGGGCACTAGATAATAAGCGGTGTGCAGTGTCGCTACGTAACCCCGGCATACTGTAACTGCGTATAGTGCTGTAATAGATCAAAGGCCTTATATAATAAGCGACGAGGTGACTCATGATGATTTTCCATCTACCTCCTCTGTTTCAATACTTCACGTCCCGTTAACACACGCTTTAATTAAAACACTTCTCACAACTGTACAAGTAAATATCTGCTCTTTGACACACCGAGATGTAATAACACGCACTAATTTTTCTCCTGATGTGTTAATGTAGGAAATTAGCGACCCCTTATGCCGAGATTGGAATCTAGAGTTACCGTAACTAAAAATGTAATGTTATTTCAGTACCAGCGTTTCTCAAACTCTTTTGAAGTAGGGACCACTTTTTTAAGTCAGAACAGTTCCGCGGACCACCTTACTCTTGTTCTCTTCGAAAGCAAATTTATCATTTTTGTAGCATATTTTAATAGCAGTATTTTTATTTTATTTTATTTTAAATCCACCACCAACAGAAGCAGGCTTCCAATTACAGGTTTACACAAAATACATACTAAGAGAAAAAAAAAAAAAAAAACAAAACAAACAACACAAACGAAAGAAAGAAAATACATAATGGTAATAGATGCTAGAATATAATATTACAGTTAATATAGTGCCAAATGTCAATATAATGATGCAAAATTATTTAAAAACTAGAGGAAAAACATTATAATACACTTCTTCATAATTTAAATATCTTTTTAAGGTTATTTTACGACGCTGTATCAACATCTAGGTTATTTAGCGTCTGAATGAAAGTAAGGTGATAATGCCGGTGAAATGAGTCCGGGGTCCAGCACCGAAAGTTACCCAGCATTTGCTCGTATTGGGTTGAGGGAAAACCCCGGAAAAAACCTCAACAAGGTAACTTGCCCCGACCGGGATTCGAACCCGGGCCACCTGGTTTCACGGCCACACGCGCTGACCGTTACTCCACAGGTGTGGACATCTTTTTAATATTGTATAGTCTTATAGAGTAAAATTTGACTATTTATTAATCGTCGAGATTTTAAAGTTTTATAATTAAATTAAATTCAAAAAGCGACTCATTATATGAAATTTGCTTGTCATAAGACGGCACGTGATGTTTTTTGAAATATAAATAACGTAAAAATATTTTCTGTATCCGTTCTATTTGCATCTGATGGGACTGGAACTGAGGTTACCATATTACAGACGCATACTCTAGCTTACTTCTAACTAGAGTTTTATATAGAGTATCAATAGTATTTATATTTTTTAATTCTTTTGTATTTCTGATTATAAATCCTAATTTTCTATATGCATCAATTACCACGTGATTTAAGTGGATTTTAAAACATAAGTTGTGTGTAAAATAAATATCCAAATCCTTAAATGATTCTACTCTAGGTAACTTCACACCATTAATTTCATACGAATTTTGAGCAACTGTCTTATTTTTAGAATATGTCATAGGCCTACTTATATTTTAAAATAGAATTAATTAATTATAATACTTTCGTAATTATATTTTTGTAGTCAATCACAATTAACTTATAACAAATTATGTGCAGTGTTGATTCCTCGCTTTCCTGTTAGCTGTTAGTTGTTTGAGATCCTTCTTACGTGGTACACACTAGTAGTTGTCCATGTCTCTGTTAAATAGTGCCCATTATAAATAATGGAAAACTGGCTTCGATTCGAATCTTTGAAAAGAAAGGAACGTGATGATACGCTTCATTTAGACAGTCAACATATAAGGCTAACTTGAAGTCTGGCCACAAAGGGAAACATTGAAGGAGGAAGGTTCGATCTGGTGCTGTGGATTGAATTCGGCGTAGCTCAGTGGTCAGAGCGCTTGGTACGTAGAACCAAGGACCCGGGTTGGATTTCCGGCGCCGGATCGAATTTTTCTCCTCAAATATTAATTAATAAAGGAGTTGAATTTTTGCTAAATATAGGAATCTTATAATATACCTGATGCCTCGAAAGTGAATGCATTAACCCTCTAATGACCAGTATTGTCTCGTAGTAACACTCCAGTTTTTCTTATTAATTTTTCTATATGCTATTCGTATCACTCATTTCTTGCATTTGTATTAATAATTTTATATGATATTGAAACTATTATTTTTTAATTGGTAATTTAACGATGCTGGATCAACTACTAGGTTATTTAGCGTACATCGGATTGGTGATAGCGAGATGGTATTTGGCGATATGAGGCCGAGGATTCGCCATAGATTACCTGATATTTACTTAACGGTTGGGGAAAACCAAGGAAAAAACCCAACCAGGTAATCAGCCCAAGCGGGAATCGAACCCACGCCCGTGCGTAACTTCAAATCGGTAGGCAAGCGCCTCAGCCGACTGAGCTACGCCATTGACCATTAAAATTGTTTAAATGTATGTATATATATATATATATATATATATATATATATATATTAATTTTCATTGTATTTCTTTTCTGCTGCAGTCAAATGAAATCCTGTCAGCTTCTATGCGTATCATACACCGATTATTCCACATGAACTCTTCCCGTCCTTTACCCCAGGTTTTAATTAGCTGAAGTGCTTGGGTTGTGAACTTGCCATGTTATGTTAGTTATATTTGCCACTCACAGGTGATATGCCTTAGACCGCACAGCTATCAAATCCTCCCTTCTGACAGGTATACAACATCGGGCTAAAGAGATAAATTTAAAGTGGCATGAGTCGCATTAATTACGGATTAAATTTAAGGGATAGTACAGAGCGTTCGCCTACGGGTGGGGCCAGGAAAGCGGCCTGCCTGCGGTGTCGCTTGCGGGAATCGTCTATCCGTAAGCTTCCGCTTTCTGTACTATACTCTGTAGGGTTTTAATTTTAAAAGTTTAGCAGCAGTAAAGACTGATGTTTTTGAAACACTAACTTCCTGTGACACACGTCTTAGAGATTTATAAGGAGAGCGTGTAAATGATGCACTTATCAATTTTTTCTTCCGTCAATACTCTTTATTTTCGCCTAGGAATTGTAGCATTTATCGACCCTGTTGTCCTTAATTTGTTAACAAGACGTCTAATAGTTTCTGTACCCTGAATTGGAGCACCCGGATATTTCACTTCAAATTGCCTACGCACCTCTCTACATGACTCTGTTTTCACATATGCATCATACATAAAAACTCTCTGTTCAAGCGTGAATTTTGCGTTTTGCATTGTTAACAAATTTTACGCACACGCTGAATATTTAAGCAACTGTGTCAAGAAACTGCACTGTACGTGTTAAATACTGCAACATCTGGCTCACAACTGATAACTTGTTGACCTTGATGTCCTTGATTGTCGAGCGTGTCTCAACAACTGCGCGCACAAAGCGGCGTATCAGTACATGCCGCTTTCCTGGCCTCACCCGTAGGCGAACGCTCTGTAGAAGAGGTCGAAAAAAAAACATTTTTTGTCAGACAACTTAGGATCGACGCCTCACCCTCAGCCCGCTAGACTAAGAGAGTTTGGAGCTATGCGTCACAAAACACATCACGCTGCCCACTCTGTGTGCAATGTTAGAGGACGTGCTCAGGTGCTCAAAAATGAGCACCATGGGACTCTGGACAGAGCTCACATTGCCAGTCGGACACTCAAGGATCCCAGGAATAACACATCGAGTCTGCTGCTGTTAAAATCCTGTTTCTTTAGATCATTTTGACCATTCACAGGAATACACACCTATGTGACTCCATAAGAAAAAAATCGAGGCTGGTGAGGTTAGGAGATCTTGGTGGCCAAGCAACAGGTCCACTACGACCAATCCACCTGTCTAGAAAGACGTCCAGGAGCGCACAAACATTTATGCGTTAAATGTGCTGAGTTGCCATATGCTGCAACTATATGCGTCGCTTTACCGCCAGAGAAACTCCTGCGGTAAAGGCGGGAGGGTTTCTTGGAGAAGTTGCAGGTAGATTTCGCCTTTGAGACGGTCTGGAAGTAATATGGAACTAACCAGCGTATCAGTTCAACAATCAGCGCTCCCGATTCTACTAATGCCGTCTAGCGGACTAACGGGGCAACGTCGACCCTAAATTGTCTGAAAAAAATGTTTGTTTTAGTCTCTTCTAGTATCCATTCAATTTAATGCACGAACTTTTGGGACATTCTATATGCATGTTATTTTCGTGGCACTCATTTTTTTGCCTTTAATGAAAGCAGATTTCGTTAATATTAGATGAATTATAGTTTTTAATCACATATTTGTAAACGAGCGTTCATTTATCTTTCTTATTATACTCAATATCTCCTTTTCGTCCGACTTACACGTAACTTGGGTTAGAGGAGGGAGATTCATTTTGATCGTATACTAGACATTTAAAAAATGTCGTCCTCTCATGGGAGCGGTATCACGCAAGGTCACCGCTGAGACATCGCAGGACAAAGGACAAACACCCAGTCCCGTGGCGTTTCTTCCAGTGCCCACACCGGGAATCAACCTCGGACCGCTTGTTGGGACGCGTTCGCGCTATTCACGTAGCCACGGTGCATTCATACATAGTAGCAGCACAGTCTACTATATACAGTCACGAAGCTTGAGTTTTGAGGGTGCTAGAAACAATAGACTGTGACGGTACTATTTTGCATTGCCTGTAATGAGGCGATATTAGCGATCCTAGTGGTGAGCAACTATCTAATGTTTGCATATTTACTACGTATTGAGCTTCGCGATTGTATATAAGACTGTGGTAGCAATAGCAGTAGAAACGCCTGCACTGCATTTTCTCATGAACCCGCACAACATTTCCGTAAGAGCGGTCGGTGATTGTACTTTATCTTGCTGATAAGTGAACCTTGTTGGGTTTGTACTGCATGTAATACAGGCATTTTGACTCCCTGTAATAGTAGTAGTAGTAGTTTTCATTTTTTTTTCATTTATTATATTCCATAGATCTTGCATTAGCATTGAAGCTTCAAGATGAGGAACAAGTCAAAATTTTACAAGATTACAATTACAATTACCTTTTTTTACAATATTTTACAATTTTAAAATTTCCTACAATTTTTTACAATTTTCTGGCTTCGCTGTAGATAACGCAACACTAAATCGATTCTTCCCATTCCACTTCCTACTACCATTTATTGTAATTGTTGTACCGGAAGGTGTGGCTGGAATGATATTAATTAATACGGATTAAATTTAAGTTAAGAATTTCATTTACACTGAATAATTTTATCGTACATTCGGTATAATCTGAAATATCATATAAATCATTTCTTTATTTTATTTAATTTTTTGTATTAAAATTAATTGATTGTTTTTGTATATGTTATTGATTAAATTTTTTCAATTATTGTTTATTTTTACGATAAAAAAACAAAACCTATAAATATTAATGACATTCAATCAAATAAAAATGTCATAACAACAGATTCAGAATTAAAGCTAATAATATAATTTTTTTTACAATATTTTGGCGAGATGTAGTGCGATGAAGTGAGGCCCGAGGATTCGCCAAAAGATTACCTGGCATTTGCCTTATGGTTGGAAAAAAACCTCGGAAAAACCCAATCAGGTAATCAGATCAAAGGAGGTGAAATGAAGTGAGGCCCAGGACTCGCCATAGACCATCCGGCATCAGCCCCACGGCTGGAGAAAACCTCGGAAGAAACCAATGGGACCAAACGGGGATCCAACCCAAGCCTGAGTGCAGCTCCGGATCAGCAGGCCAGCGAGTCTGCCGACTGAGCTACATCGATGGCTCTACTAAAAATATACAGTACATAGCCAATCAGATTATTAAATTTACAACACAAACGATTATTCATCAGTTGAGTTACAAAATGTAATACCCAAGAAGTTAATTCGATTTAAGGCATAAGCAATTCAATCAGTTGAGATACACAGAAATTAATAATACATATTTAACACCATTATGAATCTTTCCCTATTACAAAGGCATACTCGAATTCGCCTGTACAAGGCCTTGCCGAGACCTGTACTTTGTTACGGCAGTGAGGCATGGACATTGAGGAAGAAAGACGAAAGCAGAGTAACGGCTAATGAAATTAAATTTATGAGATATACAACGGGATATACGAAATGGAATCACAAACGCAATGGTGTAATGGAAGAATTACAACTAGAACTTGTAATTAATCACGTAAAACATTATCAGAACAACTGGATAAATCATCTGCATCGCATGCATAGAGATAGAATCCCAAAAGTCATGCTCCACTATCGTCCAAACGGGAAGAGATCTCTCGGTCGTCCAAAGAAGCGCTGGATTGAAAATTCAACTGTGAGATCGTAACAGGCCATTTGGCCTAATACTTGAAGGGAATAATAATAATAATAATAATAATAATAATAATAATAATAAAATAATAAGAAAAGTAATAATAATAATACATATCATGCAAATTACTTCAAATTACAAACATAAACAATTTATCAATAGAGGAATACAGATTACTTTTCAATTTAAAGCATATACAATTCATCAGCCATACTCAACACACATAAAAATACAAGGTAAACAGATTAATTCAATTTACAAGCATACTTTCGTTAAACTATATAAATTTGTACAATTCATATCAAATAGATTAATTCAATTTATAATCATAAACAATTCATCGGTAGTGGTAGTAGTAGTGATCGTGGTGGTGGTGGTGAGTTAGGTACGACCCTTCAGCATTCGACTTGAGAGTGGCCTATTGTGCACATCGAAGTATAGTATGAATGAGAATGAGGTGTACTAGTCCACCGGCCGGATGAGATTCATCACCCGCTCACCCAATGGGCCCCCTACACCCCCGCCTGAAGTTCATACCGCCAAGGTGACCAAGTAGCACAGGATCCATTCCGACAGCCCTTCTAAGGTGTCGAAGCGCCCTCGGAAGTGCTCTTAAGGAATGAATCCTGGCAGAGATATTGCGAAAGGCTCAGAATCTAGAGACGGTTTCGGAGAGGACGCCCCTCCTTCAAGCGGACGAAGACATGCGTCATGTATGTATGTATGTATGTATGTACGTACGTACGTATGTATATATGTATGTATGTATTCACACTGCAAATGGGTATATACACTCAATAATGACAATTAATAATAAACACAACTAATAAAAACAATAATTAATAATAATAATAATAATAATAATAAAATAATGATAACAAGGAGCATCCTAAATTAAATGAAGCATGGTCACTTAAAATAACATTTAAAGTAAATCTAATTTGTATCTTAACCCTAAGTTCGAACTAAGACCCACGAGTGTGACAGGTTCATACCTGCACAAGTACCTTTCGGCACTACATTTATTTCGCTTTCAACTCACTGCACTGATTCTACCTGATTTCACTAACACTTCTAACCATTTCACTGTTCAAATACTTTGCACAGCCACTTCACTGACACCGACACACTTCACTTACACAATAGACTTCACTGACACTACACACTTCACTGACACAACACACTTCCTCACTGATAGAACACTTCAAATAACAAGGTATCAATTACACCCTTTAAGTAGTGTGTATAATATACTACCGTCTATTAGTAAAATCCTTAAGCCTATTTTTAAATACATTTTTGATTATTGGTAAAGCCTTTAGTAAGTCTGCATGTAAAGCATTCCAGTCCCTGATAGTACGATTGAGAAAAGAAAACTTTCCAGTGTCCGTCCTCTGTCTTCTTTCCCTCAATTTGTATGATTGATCGTTCCTTGAAGAGTAATTTGGCGGCTGCAACCTATTTTTTATTTCTCTCCAGGCAGGCTCACCTCTGTATGTTTTGAACATTGCACATAATCGAATTCGCGTTCTCCGGTCCGTGAGTGTGTCCCATTTTAATGGTGAATTATTACGACAACACTTGAGATGACCTGAATATGCCTGTGGAATGAGATAATGACGATGAATAATATGGAATCTAAATTTTTTTCTACAGGGAAGAGAGAAGGAAAATGGACCGTGTCAATGAAATTTTCAACCCGGCATTTGCCTAAGTAACTGTGGAAAACCACGGAAAAACCACAGGTTTATCGGTCCGGGGATTTGAACCGCGAACCTCCCGAATGCGACTCCCGTGCTTAACGCATGACCCACCTCGCTCGGTGCATTCCTACATAACATGGAATATTGTAGATCGTAAACATGCTTTGATTTAACAAGATCTCTCACTTTTAATATTAGGGCCATAAATCTGGAACAGATTCATTGATATATTGTGTCATTCGTAAATAGAACGACATCTGACGTTAATTTTTCCTGCTCTTATGACTGTTGTATTTTCAGCGAAGAAGTAGGTGGATATCGAGAAGCCAGATGTGAACGAGCCATAGCTGGCACGATCGTTAGGCAACCAAACTGACATGTGTGCCTGATGTGTTGTCTAAAATTCTGCCGGTTGTTGGCAAAAGTAACTTGAACAGAATGTTACAGAGATGGCGTGATGCCCCAGCGAGTAACGTGGGCTGCGAGTAAGGAAGGATGTGATGATGTGCGAAAGAACGTCTTAATTCATGAGCCATGGGTGGAAAAGTGGCACTGGAAACACTACAGCCTAATACGAATTATGATTTGTTTCAACGTTAAATTAATATCTGTAACACTCATCAAGGATTGGATTGGTTTCTTATTATTTATCGCTATGACGTTCTGTTTTTGGATAATTCGGGAAAGAGACAAAGCCCAGTGTTTTGACATTAATGTGAAAGGCTTTCTTACTTATTTATATATAATTATTTTAAACGGGTCTTTATTTAGCTGCTTGTTTATGCGGATGATGTGAATATGTCAGGAGGAAATTCACAAACTATTGGGAAAAAACTCGAGAGCTTTACTTGAAGCAATTAAAGAGATAGATTTAAAAGTAAATTCTAAAAGACAAAGTATATGATTATGTCTCGTGACCAGAACATAATACGAAAGGGAAATAAAAAAATTGGAAATTTATTCTTAGAAGAGGTGGAAAAATTCAAAAATCTTGGAGCAACAGTAACAAATATAAATTACACTCGAGAGGAAATTAAATGCAAAATAAATATGGGAAATGCCTGTTATTATTCGGCTGAGAAGCTTTTGTCATCTAGTCTGCTCTCAAAAAAATCTGAACGTTAGAATTTATAAAAGAGTTATACTACCAGTTGTTCTGTACTGTTGTGAAACTTGAACTCTCACTTTGAGAAAGGAACAGAGATTAAGGATGTTCGAGAATAAGGTGCTTAGGAAAATATTTGGGGCTGAGAGGGATGAAGTATGATCGTCATACAGTTCATAGTTTGAAACAATTTCTAACATAGGAGAAACCTAGTGTTCTTAAAAAATGAAATTTACTTTGATATGATTTATTTATTTATTCATTTATTCATTCATTTATTCATTTATCCATTTATTCATTCATTCATTTATTTATTTATTTATTTATTTATTCCTTTATTTATTCATTTATTTATTTGTTCAGTCATTCATTTATTCATTTATTTATTTATTCCTTTATTTATTTAGTTATTCATTTATTTATTCGTGTATTTATTTATTCCTTTATTTATGTATTTATTTATTCATTTATTTATTTATTCATTCGTTCATTCATGCTTTCATTCATTCTTTCATTCATTCATCGTTTATTCACGTATTTATTTATTTATTTATTTATTTATTTATTCCTTTATTTATTTATTTATTTATTTATTCCTTTATTTATTTATTTTTTATTTATTTTTTATTCATCTGTGCTTTTATTCTTTCTTTCATTTATTTATTTATTTATTTATCCTATTAGTTGAGGGAGAGTGAATTGGGCGGAGATCCGGCATTAACTTGAATATTTGAAGACTTAAATAGAGTAACACAAGATAAACCTACATTATGACTGAAACGGAGAATAGATAATTAAAAAGAATGTCTGGAAGTGCTGAGCGGGTCTTCGAAGAGACACAGACTGACTTTATCAGAAACAGCGGACTTCCTTTCACAATTCAGCCTTTGGCAAGTCCGAAAAGTTTGTCACTGTACTCGACGTAACAGTAGTAAACAGGTTTAAACAGGTTAATCATACATGTACAGTATAGAATTTATTTTAACTGCGGCTTTACTCGTTTTGCCGAAATGCAGTTGATATAACAACAGGATGGAGCACCACCTCATTTTGGCGTTTCTTGAACCAGCTACGAGTATTTCATGGATGGATTGGCAGTCGTGGCACAGGAGAATGGCCACCTAGATCATGCGACGTGACGCCATGTGATTTTTTTTATTTAATCTGACAGGATTAAGGCCATAAGGCCTCCTCTTTCATCCTATTAGATAGCACACGTAAACACAAAATAATACAAATACTGACAAAATTAATACAAATTGAATTAAAGCTCTATAGAGGGTCAACAGGGTTAGAAGAACACTATAGACACTTATTAAGCTAATGCAAGAAAAAATAGCTATGATGATGATAATAATAATAATAATAATAATAATAATAACAACAATAAAAAATGAATTACATATTAAAGGTAAAATTAACACCAGCATAGTTACAACATTTATTATAAAAATTAAATTATAGTTTATTTAACGACGCTCGCAACTGCCAAGGTTATATCAGCGTCGCCGGTGTGCCGGAATTTTGTCCCGCAGGAGTTCTTTTATATGCCAGTAAATCTACTGACATGAGCCTGTCACATTTAAACAGGCCGGGATCGAACCTCAACCTCGAGCACAGAAGGCCAGCGCTATATCGACTACGCTACCCAGGCCGACCATTTATTATATGTTTTGCGTTAAGTCCAAGTTGCGTAACCTGACAGGTGTTCAACAAGCAATGCCATGAACTAGAATGTGATTTCTTAATTTATATTTGAATTCTGATATTGTCCGACAGTCTCTGACATGGTCAGGGAGAGAGTAAACAAAACGAGACGCTAGATGTGGAAGTTGTCGAGGTGTGGATAATTTCAAATAGTGTGTGTCTGTGTGTGTGTGTCCACCCCCAACAGCCCCCACATTCCCCCCTCAAACGGCCTGAGGTGTAAACCACCCCTTCCTTCTCCTCGACGGTCTGAGGTGTAGACCCCCTCTCCCATCGGAAAGGGAGTGGGTTCCGCTGCTGGGTCACCAGCTACCACGCTTGACATATCCATGGAGGCCGGCCGAGAGTGTCAGCAGCTTCGGAGGGCCGTTGCCAGACGCGATCTGAAAACCAAGGAAGACAACCGGAATGATGAGGAAAGGATGATGAGGTAGGAGAAGTGGCGAGAATTAGTGAGGTTCCATAAGCCTGATAAAGTTACCTGGTAGTCATCCATAGGAGTGAGGGAAAAACCCGGAAAAAACCTAACCCATGCAACTCGTCCCAAGCAGGGAATCGAACCCCGGCCCGCTGGGTTTGGGAGCGAAGACCCTACCACGAGACCACAGCGGTGGACGTCGTTTTTTGCTGAAGTCTATTTTTTTGCTGAGGGCTATCCTGAAAAATGATGTTTTTGCTCAGAAACAGCAGGATTTGCTTCAGATATGACAGACGATCGAACAGTCATTCGTGAAAATCGATGAAAATCGTGAGTTATATTTTGCCATCTGTAAATCAGGTCTAAACGTTGTGCATAATGTTTGAGGAAAAAGGCCTCCATTTTGAACAAAATCTGTATTTAAAGGAATGTATAATCAAATGTAAATTGAATGTAATTAAAGTATTATTTGTATTTATCCTGGTAATAATGAACAGTTTGACTCGTAGACATTTTGTTTTTGCAGCATTAACTTCCCATGATTGTACGAGAAGATTCTTAGAGAACGGCAGTTACGTAGACTTTCGGCTCCCCCCTACTACCATTAATGCATAACACAATGTCAATACGGCGGTTGCTGTCGTCTGCGATATAACGAACTTTTCTGTTGATTTTCGAGTTCGTCATTTTTTTCCGGTTATTATATGCTTATTGTTGTGTTAACTCTCGCTAGTGGTTTTATATTTTATTTTATCCGTCTTAGTATTTATTTTATTATTGTAAATATTTTTGTTTTATCACTATTATTATTATTATTATTATTATTATTATTATTATTATTATTATTAATAATGAATTATTTTGTATTACTATCTTTGTATCATCTCCGTCACGATTATTCTATTATTATTATTATTATTATTATTATTATTATTATTATTATTTATATCATCAGCATTATTATTTGATCTCTGTAAAATTTATGTAGACTACTGGACTGTACCCGAGCACGAGCATATGCTCATTTCGGGTATCTATTCATATGTATTCATTTCAAATGTAAATTGTAAATAAATTTGAATTTGAATTTGAAAAAAAAAAAAAAAAGAAAAAGAAATGTAAGGAAGTGTTTGGGGAAAGCGACTTTTGACCCACCTTGTAGTTTATTTTGCACTTTTGTAATAACGCTATTTCGCTGCAAGATCTTTAAATTTATTCAGAGAACTGAACTTTCTTTATGGTAATAGGCACTGAAAAACAACCATTTTAATTCTTGATTCTTGCGTAAATTACGCAAACCTACTCTTTTCCATATTTGTACTGTGTGATGTTGGGAACGCCTTGTATTGTAAGGACACATATAAAACATTCTTTAGTGACAGATGTAGAAGTTTATTGACACTTTTCCTTTCGGTGCTGTTGGTATTTTCGCATTGAAACAAATTTTGCGGTATAGCATTCTTTCTTCGCTACACACTGGGTACCGTCTAAAAAATAAAGCATCAGCTGAGGATAGACAGATTTACAATCAGCGACTGAAAGCGTTGTGAGTTATTATTCTCACTTCATACACTTCGAAGGGATGTGCTTTAGAACTTGTTAGACACTGGCACACTTCCAATATTGCATTTAACTTTTCAGACACTCGATCACAGTGACTGTGTTGCATTGAAATTTATGAATCAAATTCTTTCGCTCTAATCTAAAGTGTTCTTAGCAGTAACTTGATATTTGGCATGGAACTGAAAAGAAATAATTAGTATTACACCTACGTTACATACACTCTGTTCACATATGTATTTCGTAGTGAGTTTAAATTAAACCCAGATTGCGAATTTAGGTTTTTGTCTAATCTGTATTCTGTGGAAATTGTGAACACACTTCGTATTGATCATGGTATTTTTCTTTTGTTATGAAATTGTAAAGATCGTTTAGTACTATCAGTGAGTTTCGAAATTTGAAAGCGCCTAAATCCATCAAGTGAGTAGGCCATCGGCAAAGGCAGTTATTAAAAGAAAAGAGAGAGTGAGATTTTGGTACCCATAGATTTTTTGCTCCTTGGGTACGAATTTAACATTTTAAACATATACAACAACATTTACAAACCACATAAAAGTTAGGAAGAAAAGTAGGTCAAGTTACAAGAGAAGTTAAGTCCCTATTAAAATTATATCCATCAATCAGATTTACAATTACAAAACAGCTAAATCATTATAACAAAATGGCAACCTCAGACTTCAAGTTACAAAAGTACTGTACATCCTCTTTTGTATAATCATCAACAGTAATCTCACTGGAGGTTTTGATTTTTCTAGAGAAAATCAAAATCGTGTGGGATTTAATAGACTATTACACGATTAGAAGAAAGTATATACATATTGGAAGAAATAAAACACTCTAATACAATAAAATATTAATTGACTTACTGAAATTCTATTTCACTAATGTTACCTTTACCAAAACGTTTGAACGGAGCCGCCATTTTCAGTTGACTATCTATGCGATAAACAAATGACGATCACAAAGCATGTTTTATAGTAGGTACCGTAAAGAATTTGCAGTTTGAAATGTTGGTAAACAAAGTAACAAATTGTAGGAAGGTGATAAAATCAGAAGAAAGTATATAAAGAATAGAAGAAATAAAGTTCTCTAATATAATAAAATAGTAATTAACTTGCTAAAATTATATTTCTCTAATGTTTCCTTCACCATAACGTTTGAACCGAGCCACCATTTTCAGTCGACTATCTAGACCAGGGGTCGTCAGCACAGAGCACGCTGGGGCTAGCCTCTCTTACCCGCGGAAAACGCAGTGCACTAGGGTGCACTCCGTAGCTGCTAGCGGGTATGCTCCCTATATCTCCCTGTTGCACGACAGTGCACACGGGACAGCACCGCGTACCCTTTGCACATTTCAGCGAGTGCTGACGACTACTTATCTAGACTATCTATGCGGGAAAGAATTGGCGATCGCAAAGGATGTTTTATAGTACCGTAAGAGTTTACAGTTTGAAATGTTGGCAAACAAAGAAACAAATGCTAGGGAAGTGATAAAAGCAAACAAATGCTAGGGAAGTGATAAAAATAAGCAAATGCTAGGGAAGTGATAAAATTGTGCGATAAGCGGCCATGATTGGTTGAAAGACGTCCTTTCGTACCGTTTTATTGGTCAAAAGTAGTATGACGCAGTAAAAGTGTAATAGTCAGTGAAATTTATTTACATTTAAATAAAATTGTGTGGCATTTATAAATACGTGAGTAGGAGAAAGTAATATGTTGTCTACAGTGGAAAACAGCTGTATATTATTAATATAATAGTTTTATATCAACAGGTTCGAGTTCATGAATTTATTGTATCTGACTTTTCGAGGACTAGCTGGTACTTTTATGGTTATTCTTCGCTAATTTATCAGCTTTACTTTCAGAATAATGAAGGACGAAGATATTGATGAGATGATAGAGGGTGAAAGTAATATAGCTGAGAATCCACCTAACAAGAATGTTTGAATTTTTTTTGTTTTCATCATGCTTTTTCGGGTGTGACCCAGTTACCTTGTATTTACACAATAATTTGTAATTTGTAGGCTATTTGACTATGAGATTGGTAATCAGTTTCGAATTTTGAAGAATATTCATATATGAGTATTACAATAGTATTGTAATATCTTTGTTATTGCATGTAATGTTTGCTTGCAATAAAAATCTTTGTAATTTAACCGAAAACACGTGAGACTAAACAGAGAATTTTCCGTGTGTTGAAAGTTCTTCCCAAACATTAAGTGGAGATTTTTAATAATTGCTAAGCTCTATATTTTATTGACAAATTCAACATATTTTAAACACACTTATGTTGGAAGTTTTTCAATTTTAGATCATGATTTTATTGACAAATTTCACACATTTTTAATCATATCTTTTTACAAGAAACTGCGTGAAGTAGTTTTTACCTTGTAAATAGACAGTTTAAGTCTACAAAATGGGAAGGAAAATTCCGAAATCGACTCGGATACAAACTAACATTTTTTTTTTTTTTTTTTTTCCAATCATAAGAATACTTTATTATACAATTATTATGTACAATACAATTGTGCTTAAAAATTATAAATATTGTGTATAAAAGCATACAAGAAACATGTATGGAGGTTGCAGTCCTATGACTGTCCTCTGGCAATATGTGAAACAAAACAAACTGTTAATCTTCAAACAACAGATCTGAGTGTCTTTTCCTTTTTAATCTTCTTATTTGGCGAGGCGGTGGAAGTTGTTCTGGGATGGTATTAAGCAGTTCATTCTGATGGTTAACCATTGAGTGATGAAGTCGTATGTAGGAGCTGCGCCGTAGAGTTGGGCAACACGATTCTTTTTCAGAAGTCGATTCCAACGATTCAGTCATATATTACGAATCGATTCTAACGATTCGTTCACGATTCTTCTCAGTCTGCGATTCCAACTATTCTTTTGAATAGTCAACGAGTTCACGATTCTTCCCAGTCTGCGATTCCAACTATTCTTTTGAATCGTCAACGAACGACTCGCAGGACACTTTCCTTTGCAAACCACGCGTCGAACAAAAACGTTCTACATCTCTCGCATAGATGGGATAAGAGGCGAGACATTGGATTGTCTCTTTCTCATTGGCTGGAACCATTCAGCATGACCTCCATTAGTCTACAAAATTATCCAATATAATGTTTCTAAATTATAATTTATCAACTGAAGCTTATTATGAAGTACATTTTTTGCATTACATCTCTATTTAACTATGCAAATTTCAGGTTTGTGTTCATTATTTTCCATACTTATCAGCTGCAGTATTTTGATGTCACTCTCGCTCGGGAGCATTCGGCAAGGTTCGGAAATGTCCGTTGACAGGTTACATCAAACAAGTAAATAGAATCGTGGGTTACGATACCATGTCAATTCGTTACTATTCTTTTGAACGACGATTCGTTACGATTCTTTTGAACGACGATTCGTTGATACCACGAATCGATTCTTACGATTCTTTATTATTAGTCGTTCGAATGAACGATTCGTTCACGAATCGACCCAACTCTACTGCGCAGGGTGGATTCAACTGTAGGCACGTTCAAGTCTTTGTGTAGGTTGTCATTGCGGATGTACCAGGGTGCATCCACGATTAGACGGAGGACCCGGTTCTGTATTGTCTGAATTCGTCTGATTTGGGAATTGGATGCAGATCCCCATATACCACAGCCATACATCCATATAGATCTGATCAATGAGAAATATATGTCTTTTCAAGTGTGGCGGCAGTGGTGATGAACCCTACAACAGATGTTTAACTTGATATAATTTATGTCGGAGTCTTTTCACGAGGTTGCTTATAACTAGACTTCGTGGAATTGCCACGAGAATCGCAAGGTTTACTGCGCACGCGTTATAGACTGTATGAGAAGGGAGCGTGCAAAGGATAGAGTATGCCTCTGATGTAAACACTGAGCAGTATACTGCGGTTACAATAAAACCTGTATCCTGCATTCAAGAAATATAATGAATGATCATTGAAGTAGGAAATGTCTAAACATGTAAATACACAATTACTTCATAGTGACATATATTAACTCTTAAAATGTAATGCAAGATACTCACATCATTCTTGAATATGTGCATTGCAGTGAAAAGTTACGTACATTTTTAGCGACTGCAAAGTAATCTCCTCCGATAGTCACTTAAACAGTTTTAAATTGGGAAATGTACGTTCAACATCACATGATGTAATACGTGTATATTTGAAGAACAGAAAGTCACTACTTTTTAGTACACCAACTTCAGACGTCTTGTCGTGACCTGATAGTACATAATTTATAATACGAAGTTGTGAATAGGCAGAATTTTTAGCAATAATGTTTCTCAACTTACATTTCACTTTTTCTGAAATTAGTGAATTGTTATTTTGGATAACGGTTTGTGATACTTTATCCACTATATTAAGGGCTTCTGAGAATTGTAGTTCAGACGATTCTAACAGGATGATGCTTTTGGACACAATTTTAAAATTAGAATCAATGAACAGAATATCTTCCAAAAGCTGTTCAGAAGGCAATGATTTTACAGCTGCAACAGCGGAACTATCTGTGCTATCCAATGCATCAATTACCTTCATTATTTTGCTGTAATGTTCTGCATAATAATTAACAGTATCCAACCACGTTCCCCAACGGGTCAAAACTGGCTGCGGAGGTAAGGGTATTCCAGGGGCAATTGTTTGTAACAGCAACACTCTCATTGTAGTATGTTTGATTGAATTCTTGTCTGCACTGAACAAATGTTAAGCTTTGACTATTCCAACCACAGTAATGCAAAAACAAGTGCTTACGTAGGTATACATTAGCTGTAGCTGCTCTATCTATTTGGACCGGTCATATCTCTTAACATGAACTGCTTATACTACGAGACCGGGCGGTCGCTCACCTTCTCTATACTACCGTACATCGGCAACCTGATAGCACGCTGCGTGTGGCAATTCAACGAAGTCTACTTATAACAAACTAACATGAATCCATTCAATGACTGGGATTCAACTCGAATATCACCCATCCAGGACCCCTTCGATAATGGGAATCAATAGGGACATTAGGGAATCAAATTGGCTGCAATGCTTTGAAGAGGAGAGAGAAGAAGAAACGTTCTAAGCCTTAACCCTTAAATTGCCAATGTATCCTATAAGATACAACAGATTAATAGGTTGGTTATATGCTGTAATTTTAATAGAACAGTACAAAAAAATTGGTAGGAAAATCAAAATTTCACAATACTATAATATTGCACAACATATAAAATATGGACATTGCGATAGTTGTTTTCTTTACAGTCCGACACGGTTTAATAAACTAGTGTGAGACATGAAGCTTGGCCATTTAAGGGTTAAGGCAGAATTATAATTTCTGAATAATGGAGACAATTAAAATGTTAGGACAAGTATCAAACGTGCGTGCCATGCCAGGTCGGTCTCAGGATGGCTCCAGTGCAGACATTGTACTGAGATAGAAACCTTACCCCACATCCTGGGGTTCTGCCAACATGGAGCTCTCATCCGGAATACTAGACACCATGCAATACGAGAACTTATTGCTGAAAGTCTTCCTTTCTTCTACGAGGTTCACCAAGAAGTTCACTGCCTTGCAAAAGATGGAAGTTCTCGGCGAGTTGACATCATTGCCATTGATAGAAGAAATGACAGAGCAATTAACGTCGATCCCACCGTGCGCTTTGAAACTGCAGTTGAACAACCTGTAGCAGTACATGAAGAAAAGAAGACCATCTATGACCCTACAATTCAATACTTAAGAGATTATTATCATATATAAGGACAGATTGAAGTATTTGGCCTATTGTTCGGAGCAAGGGGAACAATTCCAAAATTCTCAGTTGAATGTTTTAAGCCTTTTGGAATTCCTTTAAATATTTTGAAAATAATTGCTATAGACGTAATGAAATATTCTGTTCAGATTTTACGAAAACACCTGTACACCTAAATTTCCTTATATTCTATTTGATTATTACTAATTATTGAATAAAAGTACTTTCTCAAGGATAGCTTTCATTTGAAAATAAAAATCGTAAATAGTGATAACGCAAATGTTTATTTTTTATTGTATTTGTTTAGTATGCTGTGTCTTTTGACAACCCTTACTGAAGGGCAGCTACCCTTGTAGGATTTATATATATTGTTTGTATTCCCATACGAGTAAAATTAATACATTGTATATTTTAGTGATTTCCTGGTGATTTTTGTACTATTTCACTGTTGACTTGACCAGTTGGCAACTCTGATTCCGAGCTTGGTTGAGTAATAGTTTATTTTGTTACGAACCAAGTTGAATGACTTAGGAAATAGAAACATTTTAGTCATTAACAGGCATCTTAACATTTTATAGTAAAAATACTTTACACAGGTTCAGTATACTCTACACAAAAATGATGTTGCCAGCTTGCATATGGTCGATTTTAATTTGTTTCTTTGTGGAGAAAATGTTGAGGACCGCTGCTGTAAAGGGGTCATTAATGGGTGTTGTGTCTGTTATGCACGGACCGTTTACATTTGTGTCGCTTGCTCATTTCACTCTGGTTATAAAGATAAAGGGTCTGCACTACTTGGCGGCAGTTCTTTGCACCCAATTCCATGATTTTAATTAGCTGATGATAGTCTGTTGTTATTTGGTAGAATCCTAGGGGCATCAGTAGTTGAATGTACTGTAAATGGTTTTCTCATCCCGGAGCAGCAAGTGATAGTTGCAAGTGCGGCTGTTAAAGGGAATGTGGTAAATCTGATGCATCATCGTACTGGCAGTGTGGCGTAACTTGTCTTCCATGACTAAGCAGTACACAGCCTTGAAAAGGTCATGGATATAAAATTTAGTCACTGCTTTTAGTATTGGTGCTGAGAACATTTTGACTTCTAATTTGTTTTATTTTTATGTCTCGTGATGACAATATTGTACGAAATGGAACTATAAAAGTTGGAGATTTATACTTCGAAGAGGTGGAAAGTTCAAATATCTTGGAGCAACAGTAACAAATATAAATGATACTCGGAGGAAATTAAACACAGAATAAATATGGGAAATGCCTGTTATTATTCAGTTGAGAAGCTTTAATCATCCAGTCTGCCGTCAAAAAATCTGAAAGTTAGAATTTATAAAACAGTTATATTACCGGTTGTTCTGTATGGCTGTGAAACTTGGACTCTCACTTTGAGAGAGGAACAGAGATTGAGGGTTTTTGAGAATAAGGTACTTAGGTAAATATTTGGGGCTAAAAGGGATGAAGTTACAGGAGAATGGAGAAAGTTACACAACGCAGAGCTGCACGCATTGTATCCTTCACCTGACATAATTAGGAACATTAAATCCAGACGTTTGAGATGGGCAGGGCATGTAGCACGTATGGACGAATCCAGAAATGCATATAGAGTGTTAGTTGGGAGGCCAGAGGGGAAAAGACCTTTAGGGAGGCCGAGACGTAGATGGGAAGTTAATATTAAAATGGATTTGAGAGAGATGGGATATGATGGTAGGGACTGGATTAATCTTGCTCAGGATAGGGACCAATGGCGGGCTTATGTGAGGGCGGCAGTGAACCTCCGGGTTCCTTAAAAGCCAGTAAGTAAGTAAGTAATTTTTTTTATTTAATTGTTCCATGTAGTGATGCAGCTCCAACGCAGAAATAATCACTTTCACTCATTCTAGCGGATAGTAATTGATGTGGAAACTTTTTTTGTGACAGCCATGGGGTAAATCTTTAAACTTTGTAAAGGAAAAGTGACGTTGGATTCATCGAGTTCCTATAATAGCGTGAAACGTTTATGCTGTCTCTGATTGTTATTGTGAGCATGGGTGAGATTGTAAGGATGTTAGGAATTTAAAATAAAAGTTCGGTATTTCTTTTCATGTCTGTCTTCATACGCCCCGCATTTGAATTTAGTAAGGCAGAGCCTTCTCGTTACTTACACTGAGCTGCAAACGAAATGTCGAGTCAAAATCGCTATCGATTTGAAATATTATCGTGTTACGAGGACTTCGCTTAGGAAACAATAGAAATAGAGATCCACAGGAGGCACTGCATTCAATTTTCAGTCCGGTATCTATATCTATACTAATAATAAATTTGTAGCCGAAATTTTTCTGGTAATTTTCGATTTTCCAAAAATAATTGGTCCCAACATATATAATTAACCATCCTGAAACCGAAAATCGCTTTTTGAAATTTTTGTTTGTATGTCTGTCTGTCTGTATGTTTGTTACCTTTTCACGCGATAATGGCTGAACGGATTTCGATGGAAATTGGAATATAAATTAAGTTCGTTGTAACTTAGATTTTAGGCTATATGGCATTCAAAATACATTATTTAAAAGGGGGGTTATAAGGGGGCGTGAATTAAATAAATCGAAATATCTCGCTTATTATTGATTTTTGTGGAAAATGTTACATAACAAACGTTTCTTTAAAAATAATTTGCGATAAGTTGAAAAATTTTGATAGGATTGATATTTAATGAGATAAATGAGTTTTAAAAATAAAATAACTGCCATCGAAGGCCGTATAATGAAATAAAAAACAAATGACTTCGTCTATAAGGGGCCTTGGACAGCAACAATCGAAAGCTATGAAAAAGATACGATGAAAGAGTAATGGAACGGAGAAAAATTCTCTCCGGCGCCGGGATTTGAACCCGGGTTTTCAGCTCTACGTGCTGACGCTTTATCCACTAAGCCACACCGCATTCTACCCCGGCGTCAGAAGAATTTTTCTCCGTTCCATTACTCTTTCATCGTATGATGAAGCAGAATATCTGCATGGAAATATCATATGTACTTCGGTACATTATAATATATATCTATGAAAGATAGCCTACAGAGAATGTTTCTGTGTTTGTATGAAGTAATATCGGAAGCTAAATTAACCGATTTGTATAATTAATTATTATTTCACCATTGGAAAGTGTAGTTTCTCTAGATGGACATAATGCTATAATGTTATTACAGTAACTTCTGATATAATATAATATAATATAATATAATATAATATATAATATAATATAATATATGTAATGTAATATTATATAATATAATTTAAGTTATTTGAAGGGTTCAGAACCATAGTGGGCCAAACGCCATTTACTGAATACGTAGAAAACACGGGTTAAAATTAAGTTATTACCATAATTCAATGGAAACCTATTACAAGTAAAATAAAATATACGCATTAAATCTAAATGATGTCAATGTTCATTAAACTATGGTTGCATGTAATAAAAATTAGAAACATGTTAAAGGAATTGTCATTGCACCAAATGAGTGGTCTCTGGACCAAAATGATCGCATTTTAATTATTTGGATGCAATTTAAATTAAGTAACATATTGAACGATTTATCCTTCTATGAAACACGAATGTTCCCTGGATCAAATGTCCTATTTTAATTATGTAATTACTTTATTTCTAACGGTACAGCGGAGCGCACGGTACAACTAGTTATAATAAAATACTATATTTATATGTATAACTAGCCGTACCCGTGCGCTTCGCTGCACCCCTTAGAAATAAATATAAAGTAATTACATAATTAAAATAGGACATTTGGTCCAGGGAACATTCGTGTTTGACAGAAGGGTAAATAGTTTAATATGTTACTTAATTTAAATTGTATTTAAGTAATTAAAATGCGATCATTTTGGTCCAGAGACCACTCATTTGGTGCAATGATAATTCCTTTAACATATTTCTTAATTGTTATTACATGCAAATAATTAAAATATGATCATTTGGTTCAGAGAACATCCGTTTCTGATGCAACGATAATCCGTTTAACATTTTTCTAAATTAGTCTTGAATGCATCTTTAATAAATCACTCCAAATTAATAGAGTGGGTTGTGTACGAAGATAATTTTTCTGTGCGTAAAGATCTATTTTCATCTTACCTCATTCCTTATATATAGTATTACATCCATCTAGAGAAATTATAAATTTCAAATAGTGAAGTAATTATCCAAATTAGCTTCTGAGATTACTTCATACAAACAGAAAAATTTAGTATTCTTTGTATATTAATATTGATAAACGTCAAGGCCGCATTAAATAAACGGTGTCATTTGTTTTACTTTAATTATAGCCATCGATGTCGTTCCTGCAATAACTCCTATGTGACATCGATTTTCAGATTTTTGCTCTATTAAATAACTTAAATAGTTATACAGCAAATAATACAATCTCCTATATGTAATTATATTTCTTTCTTTCGAAAATGTAAGAATTCACGATCTCCTATGTACTACTGCCATAGAATGGATAAATCTGTTTTTTCTTCCTACTGAAAATTTTTATATTTTGCACATAGGAATTATGGAACAACGACGCTATAATCTGAGGCGGCGTTGAATATTGTATTGTTATTTTGAAACTCTTGTATATCCTTAAATATCAGTCCTATCAAAATTTTGCTCGGAATAAAACGTATCGGAAATAATGTTTAAAGAAACTTTTGTTGTGTAACATTTATCACAAAAATCAATAATAAACGAGATATTTCGATTTATTTAATTCAGGCCCCCTTATAACCCCCCCCCTTTCAAATAAAGTATTTTGAATGCTATATAGCCTAAAATCTAAGTTACAACGAACTTAATTTATGGTCCAATTTTCATCGAAATCCGTTCAGCCATTATCGCGTGAAAAGGTAACAAACATCCAGACAGACAGACAGACATACAAACAAAAATTTCAAAAAAGCGATTTTCGGTTTCAGGATGATTAATTACACATGTTAACACCAATTATTTTTGGAAAATCGAAAATTACCAGAAAAATTTCACTTACAGATTTATTATTAGTATAGATAAAATTGATACATTTTTTTTTTGCTAACACAATATGAAACGTAACTGGCCGTATATATATATCGATTGTAACAATGACAGCATCCATGGATAATAGGGAAGGCTGTGGAATAACATATAAACTGCAGTTTCACTATTTTCGTGTAGCATTTTATTATTGTTGTGAAATAAAAGTAAATGAATAATTTAAAATCAATCCTTATTAAATAATAAAGTGAATTTAGCTTCCAGGCAAAGCTCCCTGTGACGCAGACTTGAATAATTTCAAGGGAAAAATTGTTCCTGGGCCGGGTATCGATCCCGGGACCTTTGGCTGGGTAGCTGAGTCGGTAGAGCGTTGGTGCACTAAGCCCGGAACAATTTTCCCTTGATCATGTTATAAAGTTCGTATTGCATATTTTAAAAAGACTAATCTCAGGAAAATAGCTTTCCACTTCGCCATATTTGCTGAAGTCCTAGGAAAATGATATAATTTCATAGCGGTATTTCTTTTGCAGCCCATTGTACATCACAATCGCTTCCTTATTTCATAAGACCTAGTCTACAGACAACAATGCAATTGATATTCGAAACGATTCACACATCAATATGACGCAAAGGAGTTTCGGAATATGTATGATGAGAGTTTTTTGTGTTAAATTCTAACGTACCTCGTTTACATGTTTCGACCTTTTATGGGTTATCCTCAGAACTGGTTGTTGTTGGTTTTTGGCGCCTCTTGTTTTGTTTCCTGTGAGGGTGTGTTCGTGTGGTGTAATATAGAGTCAAAGAGTGTGTGTGTTCTGAAATTGAGTTGTGTGTTGAGAATTTCGTTGGGGTGTGTTTTCGTGTGTCTGTATATTTCATATTGTTCTAGTGTTAAATTCATAATTCAATTCGATTCGACTGTGAGAGGATCACGGCACTGCCTTCTTGATCTCACGAAGACAGTTGTTGTGGGAAAGAGAAATGACCGTTGTCTGCTTGCACTGCTCCCTGGAAGTACTAGTTTCTGAAACTATGCGTACATCGTTGTCAGATGTCATACGCATGTAATTTTGAATATAAGATCTGTAGAAATGTTTATAACGAAGAACATTTCCGGTCAGCGCGTCTGGCTGCGAAACCAGGTGGCCCGGGTTCGATTCCCGTTCGGGGCAAGTTACCTGGTTGAGCTTTTTTCCGGGGTTTTCCCTCAACCCAATATGAGCAAATGCTGTGTAACTTTCGGTGCTGGACCCCGGACTCATTTCACCGGCATTATCACCTTCATCTCATGCAGACGCTAAATAACCTACGATGTTGATAAAGCGTCGTAAAATAAGCTACTAAAAAAAAAAAAGAACATTTTCACGTCTTATTTGGAAGAAAGTCACTTTTTGTACGAATTCTTCATAAAACCTGTTTTTTGTTGCTTAAAATATCGTTATTGTGAAGTAATTTCGTGGAGTTCTATCAATTTCGTGAAAATTCGCGCATATATTTCACTTAATTTTGGACTTCCATTAAGAGATTTGCATTTTCAATGGATGAAATTAAGTATTTAAGACATTTCGCGTATATCGTTAATACCAAATAATCACTGATCAGGTCGCCCTGAGTGGCACAGTTGGTATAGCGCTGACCTTCTGTGCCCGAGGTTGCGGGTTTGATCCCGACCCAGGTCGATGGCATTTAAGTGTGCTTAAATGCAACAGGCTCATGTCACTAGATTTACTGGTATGTACGAGTAAAAGAACTCCTGCGGGACAAAATTCCGGCACACCGGCGACGCTGATATAACCTCGGCAGTTGCGAGCGTCGTTAAATAAATCATGATTTAAATCACTAATCAGTCTTAAGATAACATAACAAACGTAAGAAAATAAACATAAACGTATTCTAGGAAAAAGAGAAATCTCCGTGTCTTTGCAAAGAATCAAACCTGGCTCTGTTGCATTCATAGGCAGATGTGCTACTTTCTGAGTCGCAGTGGAGGACAAATATTTTTACAATTAATATATTTATTTCCATTAGTTTATCACGTTTATAAACCAATTTCTAAATGAGTCTTCAGTTTATAAAACAGTTTCTGAATTAACAATCACGTTATGGCGGATGAGTATTGTCACTTTTCTGTTGCTCTCAATAGATTGTCCACTGCATAAAATGCAGCATTCAGCATGGACGCAGTAATTGAGGGGCTCTTAATATAAGCGTGTATGTGCATAGTCATGTTAACTGGTGTTTATTACAAGCAGAAATTCATTATGCAGCTGACGAATGGTGGAGATGCTCTCCTCATTAAGATATGATGCAAGCGCGTGGAAATAACCTTTCGTTTTATACAGAAAAGCGAATATTTGTTCTTATTTCAGCTTAATAATAAAAAAGTGCAATGAAGTCTAAAAGATGTAATAGCAAGTTAGATATTAATCATTAACACGTCCTCCTTATATTCGGAAGGTCCGGAGTTCGATCCCAGGGGCTGGCTGTCCTGATGGTTTTCTCGTGTTTTTTCAAATCTCTGTGGGCGAATGCTGGGGTAGTATGAATTACAAGGTACATGACCGGCTTCCTTCCCAGTCCTGCAATTCTTCATAATATAATTTCGTATGTCATCTTACATTCCACGACAGACCGGCCATCTGTCCGAGAAGAATCAGAAGTTGTTGAATGTGCTCCCTTCTGTCGAAAGGAAAGAGCATTAGAGGAAATTGCTGGAAAATGAAAGTGACATTCATTTCGATACATATTTCTTACTAGCCATACCCATGCGCTCCGCTGCACCCGTTAGAAATAAATATAAAGTAATTACATAATTAAAATAGGACATTTGATCCAGGGAACATTCGTGTTTCATAGAAGGATAAATCGTTTAATATGTTACGTAATTTAAATTGCATCCAAATAATTAAAATGCGATCATTTTGGTCCACAGAGCACTCATTGGTGCAATGACAATTCCTTTAATCTGTTTCTTAATTTTTATTACATGCAACCATAGTTTAATGAAGATTGACGTCATTTAGATTTAATGTGTATATTTTATTTTACTTGTTATAGGTTTCCATTGAATTATGGTAATAACTTAATTTTAACCCTTGTTTTCTACGTATTCAGTAAATGGCGCTTGGCCCACTATGGTTGTGAACCCTTCAAATAACTTAAATTATATTATATAATATTACATATTATATTATATTATATCAGAAGTTACTGTAATAACATTATAACATTATGTCCATCTAGAGAAACTACACTTTCCAATGGCGAAATAATAATTAATTATACAAATCGGTTAATTTAGCTTCCGATATTACTTCACACAAACACAGAAACATTCTCTGTAGGCTATCTTTCATAGCTTTCGATTGTTGCTGTCCAAGGCCCCTTATAGACGAAGTCATTTGTTTTTTAATTCATTACACGGCCTTAGATGGCAGTTATTTTAATTTTAAAACTCATTTATCTCATTAAATGTCAGCCCTATCAACATTTTTTAAGGAATAAAACTTATCGCAAATTATTTTTAAAGAAACCTTTGTTATGTAACATTTTCACAAAAATCAATAATAAGCGAGATATTTCGATTTATTTAATTCAGGCCCCCTTATAACCCCCCTTTTAAATAATGTATTTTGAATGACATATAGCCTAAAATCTAAGTTACAACGAACTTAATTTATATTTCAATTTTCATCGAAATCCGTTCAGCCATTATCGCGTGAAAAGGTAACAAACATACAGACAGACATACAAACAAAAATTTCAAAAAAGCGATTTTCGGTTTCAGGGTGGTTAATTATATATGCTAGGACCAATTATTTTGGAAAATCGAAAATTACCAGAAAAATTTCGGCTACAGATTTATTATTAGTATAGATTTCAATAAGTACCGGTACCATTGATTTCGAGATGTTAAATGCTTTAATCAAACTGCAAAAGTGTAGTATGGTAATCTCAATTAAAATGGAAACACTACAAAACTATACACATTTCCTGCTTGAATCACATTATTCAATAATGTTTATATTTCGGTTAACGTTAAAACTTACAAAAAGGAACTGTGATTTCATTTATTTATTTTCGTACCTATAAGAACTGAAAATAAAAATCACTTGCATTCTTTTGCTTTCCATCGTCTCAAACGTCACTGTTTTGTTTCACGCTATCTAAAACCATATTCATACTTCCAAATTGCCAATATAGAAGTATGTATGTAAACATTAATTTTAACTTTTAATGAATTAATTAATTTTTGTTTAACCTTACTACAAGTCGTAGAAAAACAGTTGTATGTAACGGTCATATGGCACACTCGTGCTGTTTTCGACGCGAACTCCGCTCGTAGCATAGTTATTGAAGGAGGAGAATTCGATCCGGTGCTGTGGATTGGATTCGGCGTAGCTCAGTGGTCAGAGCGCTTGGTACGTAGAGCCAAGGACCCGGGTTCGATCTCCGGTGCCGGAGATAATTTTTCTCCTCAAATATTAATTGTCAACATTACACATATTATTCTGTATGACAAATTAGTAAATCTATAATATAGTTACTTATGCAACGATCATAAATATAATGGTAGCTATTGAGTCACGAGTATTGACAAAACACAGTGGTCAAATAAAAACTGTTTCATTTTCTCAAAGCCATGTTACTGAGTGCCACTTTCTTGCTGTTTTAAAATAGTGGGGCTATTTTATTATTGTTTAATAGCTCCGCTATTTTAAAACATCAAGAAAGTGACACTCAGTAACATGTCATTTCGAAATTAAAACTGTTTTTATTTGACCACAGTGTTCTGTCAGTACTCGTAACCCAATAGCTATCACATTTATGATCGTTGCATAAATAACTACTGTTTTCCAACCAGGAGATAAACCATGATAGGAATGTGCTTACTATTGCGTCGTCTATTGGAGCGAAGTAGATAGATAATATTAGAGTTATAACGTCAGTTTAAAAATCATGCTCTCTCCTGCATATGTTATTTCCTGTATGGAGGGATTAAAAGACCAGGAGATTAACAGTGATCTAATTTTGTAACTAGGGTAGTATAAAAATGTGTAAGTGTTATGGTTTGTGCTTTGTGAGATAGCCAATAGAGATACGAGTACCCACGTGTGTGACCTTATGACATCAACATTCATTCACAGCATCACCCCGCTTCGTTTCATTCCCTGGAGACTTTCTCGTGGTTGGAGTACAGTACATATTTTGGAACAAAATATCTGCTTGATCGCCGATCCGTGTGCAAATTCTTCTGGAGACCTCTTTATTTTGTCTGTGTTGATGATGTATCAGTCATCACTCGTCTATGGAATGAGATGAACGGAAAATTAGACAATATCCAAAAGGAGAGGTTGTGAATTTGCAAACGTAAATATATGCGTATGGGCGATTAATTTGACACATTTTAACGCAAAATCAATACCTATATTAGTCGTTGTATTAAAAGATTTAATGAGAACGTTAATGTCAGCTGTACGGAGTCTTTTATGATCATTTTATATTTTGAAACGTAGACTGTAAGAAAAGTCCAAAGTTATTATTACTCATAAATTTACCTTTATTGTTAATGTTTCTGTTTCTTGACACTTACAGAAATGCACTTACAGTGAAGCTGTATGCAGTTATATCCATACAAAGAAGGTGAAAACGAAGCCACTTTTAAAAGACTTGAATTTTTGTTGTTTCAGGCGAAAGCTCTGGGTCGAGTTTTGTTTGATCAAGTCTGCAAGCAGCTTCATCTACTTGAGGCAGATTACTTCGGACTGGAGTATCAAGAGCCCAATGGAACAAAAGTAAGTAGCTGTGAGATGAAAAGCCCTTCTTTTGAGGATTACATGCACTTTTTTTTTCTTTTTATTTTTCCTTATTATTATTAATTAATTTTATTATTATTATTATTATTATTATTATTATTATAATTTACTTTTCGATACTTTTACTTTTTCCTTTTTTATCTACAGTAATCTCACTAGAGGTCTTGATTTATCTATGGAATTTAATTGGCTATTATACGATTAGAAGAAAGTATATAATGATTGGACGAAATAAAGTACTCTAATACAATAAAATATTAATTGACTTTTTGAAATACTAAACTGTCTTGAAAATGTACTATTGTATCATCTCATCATTACAAATATTCCGCTAGATGGCAGTAGTGTGTTATGATGAACTGTTCTCTTTTACCAGTTGTGCCAACAATACACTCTTCATTGAACTCTATGACGATTACTAGTCAAGAAGGCTTTGTTGATTCAGTTTCATTTTTATTGAAACAGTTGCATTTCATTATCAACAGTAATCTCACTAGAGGTTTTGATTTATCTAGAGAAAATCTAAACTCGAGTGGGATTTAATTGGCTATTACACGATTGGAAGAAATTATATAAAGATTAGAAGAAATAAAGTACTCTAATACAATAAAATATTAATTGACTTATTAAAATTTCACTAAACTTCTTCAAAAACGTTTGAACGGAGCCAGTCATATTCCGCTGGCTGGTTTCAGTCTATTATCAAATGCCAAGAAGGCTTTGAAAACAAATGACGATCCATAAAGCATGTTTATAGAGCTGTTCTCTTTGCCAAATGTTGGCAAACTAAACAAATCTATTGAAGTGACAAAACAAATTGTCAAGATTAAGGATTTGTTGATTCAGTTTCATTTTTCCGGCACCGGGATTTGAACCCGTTTTCATTCCATTATGCAACACTAATCTTCACTAAGCCATTTTTTGATTCCCATTCCGATGCCGGACAGAATCAAAACTCGAGTTTAATTTATTAGGTTCAAAACGATTAGTGGCCGACCTTATATACATGATTAGATGAAATAAATGATTATGTGCAATACAATAAAATATTAATTGACTTACTGAAATACTAAATCTCTTGAAAATTATTTTTCGTATCATCTCATCATTACAAATATTCCGCTAGCTGCATAGTGATGTTATGATGAGCTGTTCTCTTTTTACCAGTTGTGGCAACTATACAATCTTCATTGATAGACGATTACTAGTCAAGAAGGCTTTGTTGATTCAGTTTCATTTTTATTGAAACAGTTGCATTCCATTATCAAATTTCTGCAGTAATCTCACTAGAGGTTTTGATTTATCTAAGAAAATCAAACTGCTAGTGAAGGATTTAATTAAACAAACGCGATTAGAAGAAATTATATAATGATTAGATGAAATAAAGTACTCTAATACAATAAAATATTACTTGACTTACTGAAATACTAAACTCTCTTGAAAATGTATTATTGTATCATCTCATCATTACAAATATTCCGCTAGCTGGCAGTATAATTATGATGAGCTGTTCTCTTTTTACCAGTTATCCAACTATACAATCTTCATTGATAGACGATTACTAGTCAAGATAGGCTTTGTTGATTCAGTTTCATTTTTATTTGAAACAGTTGCATTCCATTTTCAAAGTAATCTCACTAGAGGTTTTGATTTATCTAAGAAAATCTAAACTCGAATGGGATTTAATTAAACTAAATTACGCGATTAGAAGAAATTATATAATGATTAGATGAAATAAAGTACTCTAATACAATAAAATATTACTTGACTTACTGAAATACTAAACTCTCTTTGAAAATGTATTATTGTATCATCTCATCATTACAAATATTCCGCTAGATGGCAGTAGTGTGTTATGATGAGCTGTTCTCTTTTTACCAGTTGTGCCAACTATACAATCTTCATTGAACACGATTACTAGTCAAGAAGGCTTTGTTGATTCAGTTTCATTTTTATTGAAACAGTTGCATTCCATTATCAACAGTAATCTTACTAGAGATTTTGATTTATCTAGAGAAAATCTACACTCGTGTGAGATTTAATTGATTATTACACGATTAGAAGAAATTATATAAAGATTAGAAGAAATAAAGTACTCTAATACAATAAAATATTAATTGACTTGCTAAAATTTTATTTCACTAATATTACCTTCACCAAAACGTTTGAACTGGGCCGCCATTTTCATTCGACTATCTATGCGGTAACAAATGACGATCGCAAAGAATGTTTTATAGTACCGTAAAGAATTTGCAGTTTGAAATGTTGGTAAACAGAGAAACAAATATTAGGGAAATGATACAAATAAACAAATGCTAGAGAAGTGATAAAATTGTAGCAATAAACAGCTATCATTGGTTGAAACACGTCCTTCCGTGCCGTTTTATTGGTCAAAAGTAGTATGACGTAGTGAAAGTGTAATAGTCAATATTAAACAATCTCTGATACGTGACTATCCATAATCTCATACAGGTGAAGCTATAATATAACCTAAATAATATAAACAAAATAAATTATAGAAAAGTTGTAATTAAGGATGTTGAAATAAACATCAATCATTTTATAAGTTACAATTATTGAAAGTATAATGTTGGAAAACAAGACCACCTCTGTGGTGTAAAAGGGCAGCAACATGCTGGTCTCTTACGCAGAGGGCCAACGATTCCCATGTCGGGTTGAATTTCCTGGTTGAGGTTTTTCAGGGGTTTTCCTCAACCGTAAGGCAAATGCTAGGAAATTCGGGCCACAACATTCCTGAAAATCATCGGCCTCTTTCATCACCAAAATCATATTCGTTACAAATCATATATACTGTACAGTCGCCATCTAGTTCACAACAATAGAACCAGTCTCAACAATAGTACACAGGCCTTCGGATTTCATATAAAAGATTAACTCGCGATATGACCAAAGATGTTACAGCGAGTATAAAAAACGGCGAGGGAGGAAAAAATGTTGGAAAACAAAGAAACAAATGCTAGGGAGGTTATAAAAACAAATGCTAGGGAGGTGATAAAAACAAATGCTAGAGAGATAAAAATTATAGAATAAGCAGCCATGATTGGTTGAAACACGTCGTTCCGTACCGTTTTATTGGTCAAAAGTATAATGACATAGTAAAATTGTGTAATAGTCTCTATAAATGAAATTAATTTTATTATTGTAACATGTAATTAAGAAAATGAAACAGTTTATATTCGAGCACAGTGAGTGATCTGTGAATACTATGAAGCAACTTGCATAAAGGTTCTCATCACTACTTTGCAAAAGAGGCAGCAATTCTAATTACTGTATAACACAGAAGAATGGTACCAAGAGTGCCAAGTTTTCTTTAATAACTACACATGTACCGCGTTTCATTGTCTGCTTATACAGTGCTTGAGGCTGTTCTTTGATTAGGGGCGAACGTGAATGTAGCTGAGGAAGGTTTAAAATAGCAGCGTGTAGAACATGTGTATTAATAAGGAACAAGGCACTGCAGAAACAGAGCTTCGTAGTTTTCTATAAGCCTCCATTATAACAAGCAGTCAATTACACTAGCTTATCATATTGCTTACTACGTTTTTTAAAGGAATGTTTTGATTGGTTAGTCTCGTTACAGTCAGTGGCGGCTTTTGACTTTAGGACCAGGTGGGGCACAAAAGTGAAGATATTAAAACAAAATAATAATCAGGAGACAAAGAACTCAGCTGTAACTTCTAGTTTTGGGCTGCCTAACTCATTTTTTAGAAGTCTCTGCTCGTAGTCTAAAGCTTTAAGTAAATACGTACTTTACTTCATCTTGAAACACACTTATCGGTAATCACTTTGAAACAAGATTTTCATTCATAATTGGTTCAAATAAAACTGTATTGTTGGTGACTCGATTGACATAATTTATAATTTGTTTCTATAATACAATGAGTACTGATAGGTTTGCGGTAATTTAATTGAGCTTAACGAATGTTTGTTGTCATGGTAATTAATTTGGAGACCGAAGGTTGAGAAATAACCATCTAATGACAACATATATATGAGTTAAAATAGCAAAATTACCGTAAATACCTGAAGATAACTATTATCTCGAATTGTATTTGGCAAGATAATGCCAATGCGAACAACTGTAATTCTGAATAACTAAATATACGAGAATATTATAGATTTTTTTTTATTAATTTGTCTTACAGAATGATATCTGTAATATTGACAATTAATATTTGAGGAGAAAAATTCGCTCCGACGCCGGGGATCGAACCCGGGTCCTTGGTTCCACGTATCCAAGCGCTATGACCACTGAGCTACGCCGAATTCAATCCACAGCACCGGATCGAACCCTCCTCCTTCAATGTTTCCCTTTGTGGCCTGACTCGAAGTTGGGCATATATGTTGACGTATATGTCCAATGTCAACTGCCATTGAAAACATTGAAGGAGGAAGGTTCGATCCGGTGCTGTGGATTGAATTCGGCGTAGCACAGTGATCAGAGCGCTTGGTACGTAGAATCAAGGACCCGGGTTCGATCTCCTCAAATATTAATTGTCAATATTACAGATATTTCTGTAGGACAAATTAATAAAAAAAAAAAAAATCTATAATATTCTCATAGCTAGCATATGTCTGCAGATAATAACTGCGGATTCCCGGCCAAACAAGTCACTCAACTGAGTGCGCTCCTAATATAATGGCAGTTGACATTGGACATATACGTCAACTATATGCCTAACTTGGAGTCAGGCCACAAAGGGAAACATTGAAGGAAGAAGGTTCGATCCGGTGCTGTGGATTGAATTCGGCGTAGCTCAGTGGTCAGAGCGCTTGGTGCGTAGAACCAAGAACCCGGGTTCGATCCCCGGCGCTGGAGCGAATTTTTCTCCTCAAATATTAATAATCACAGTGTAGTATATGCAGTCACGAAGCTTGAGTTGTTGAGGGTACTAGAAACAATAGACTGTGCAGGTACTATTTTACATTGTCTGTGATGAGACGATAGGAGCGATCTTAGTGGTTAGCAACTATCTATGGATGCATATTTACTACGTATTGAGCTTCGCGACTGTATATACTAGACTATGGTTATAATAATATCAGAAAAACAGTCGAATCGAAGGAGAGATAATAGGAAAGGGCATTTTTTGTCGTTATAACAACACTTTAATTTTTGAACTCTCTTATCATGACTTTTAAACATGTTTAATTTTATTGTAAACCATTTTTACTGCAACTATACTTGAATGATATGCGAAGATATTTCGAAATTGATGGAGTTCTTATATGAAAACGTGTTGCTTCAAAATAATTATTTTATTATAACGCACTTAATACACATATTGGAAACTTTATTTTCAAATTTTCATCATTATCACGTCTTGCTTGTTATAAATATACATATATAAAAAATATAAATAAAAATTTAGATGTGTTTAACAAGATTCGAACCAAGAAAAATACGATGTCTGGGCTGCTAGGCACAAATACAAGCTGGGTCTCTTTCGGTTTTTGAATTGAACGCTATCTCCTATCAATAGCCAACTTTGTCACAACTTGTAATTACCTAATCAGCTATCTGCCTGTCACCGACGCTTCAGACCACCCTGACATTGGCTGTAAGTAGCAAAAATTCGCCTTATAAGCTGCAAACACAGCTGCATAGCTAACATTCGACTGTTTCATCCCGCATTGTTTGGAATTTTATTGTCAATTCTGAAAAGAATTTTACGAATTACATATTATGTGATAAATATTTAGTCCGTGTTAGTAATAAATTGTTTTTAAATTGATTGAATGAAACGTTTTTATTTATGATTACTGGAAGATCAACTGTTTTATTACAGATGGATTCGAAAGATGTCATCCTGAATATTATTCATCGCATCTCAATTTCCCTTCGATTCCGTCTTTTAATATAATTATGTGTAATACAGAGTGATTTATATAGAACTAACATATTAATTTCTTTCTTTTTTCTTTCTTTTTCTTTTTCTTTCTTTCTCTCTTTTTTTTCTTTCTTTCTTTCTCTCTCTCTCTTTTTCTCTTTCTCGTTCTCCCTTTTTTTCTCTCTTTCTCTCTTTTTTCTTTCTTTCTCTCTCTCTTTCTTTCTGTCTTATTTCTGTCTTTCTTTCTTTCTCTTTCTCTCTTTCTTTCTGTCTCTCTTTCTCTTTTTCTCTTTCTTTCCTTCTCTCTTTCTTTCTTTCCTTCTCTCTTTCTTTCTTCTTTCTCTCTCTCCTTCTTTTCTCTTTTTTTCTTTCTTTTCTTTCTTTCTCTCTTTCTTTCTTTTGTCTCTTTCTTTCTTTTTTTCTTTCTTTCTTTCTTTCTTTTTTCTTTCTTTCTCTCCTTTCTTTCTCTTTTTCTCTTTCTCTTTTCTTTTCTTTCTTTCTTTCTTTCTTTCTTTCTTTCTTTCTTTCTTTCTTTCTTTCTTTCAAAACGAATGATACTAGCCACAATTTGTTATATCTCAAATGTAGAGTATCTTTGGGAGATTACTAATCTCTATAGCAAATGTTAAAAATTCTTTATTTAGTCGGCCGGAAATTCACTTAATGACCAGTTTTTAACTTTAAATTAAGCAGGAGTTTTGATTCCCAGCCACAAGATGAGCCTTGAGGAACTCCAACATTAATATTGTACACTAGGAAGATATTCTTCCCTCAAATTCAACGACCTGCGAACGAACACTGAAAAAAAAAATGGTTTATCTTTTTTGGGTGGAGATCAAATAATCATATTTAGAGACAGTCTTTCTGAATTGCTTGAATGAAGTGTGTTTCTTCCATTGCCCAGATTTAGCTCTTTCTCCATCTACATTGAATAATTTATGCTTTATTTTGATCAGTATTGGCTAGATCTGGAGAAGCCGCTATCCAGACAAGTGGGGCTTTCGCTGGTGGACACATTGCTGAGGTTCTGTGTCAAGTTCTACACTCCGGACCCAGCACAGCTGGAAGAGGAGTTCACGAGATACCTGTTCTGCCTCCAGATCAAGCGAGACTTAGCTCAGGGCTTGCTCCAGTGCAATGACAACACAGCAGCCCTAATGGCATCCTATATAGTACAAGGTGAGTTTTGCACTACAAATGTTATTAATATTGGTACCGATATTATATTATTGTCTATTAGCTAATAAATTGCAATGACACAGTCTTTAACTCTAAATAAAAGCTAAAAACATAGAAAAGGAGTCTTAAAATTTACATCAACGTTGTGAAATGTTCCATCTATCAACCAATTATATTTCGAATCACATCTCAGGCGAATATATTCTTGGCAACTAAGTCATTGCTCATGTTCACTGCGATCTCATTCTGTACACAAGTGATTTTAGATATCCCCATACCAAACACTCGAATGGATTCAGGTCGGGTGACCTCGCAGGCCATGGAATAGGGCCTCCTCTTCCAATCCAGCGACCAGGAAATGTAGCATCCCGATGTACAAGTACTGCGCCATTATACTGTTCGACTCTTCAAATGGTATAAAAGGGTCTGTTGTTAATTCATAGCATGTTATGTCATATGGTACAATAAGACAGAGCCACCTTGTGGGCGATAGGTGAACATAAATACATCGTAGATTGTCTAGTCTTCAGGCTCTCTCGCACATATTTAAGCCTATATCTCCTTAAGCTGGCTTTGCAGACCACAGGTTCCCTATCTCAAAATGTTCAGTAGAGCATCCCATAATATGTCAATTTTACTGAAACATGAAACATCCTGTGTAAATATTTACTAAAACTTGATGCTGTATATTCTGATTAACAAATATGGTAGTAATGAAAATATGAATATTGATAAGTATCGAAATCCAAAGATACCGGTATTTTAAAAGTTCAATATCCGTTTATTCTGTGTCTGCATACGATCTGTATCTTTCCTTACCTCCTTGGCACGTGAAAAACGAAAATCTGATCGCAGCTTGCTGATATGCATTTCATTTATGGAAGAGTAAAAGGCAATGGAAGGAAATTTGCAAGGTTTAGTTAGTCAAAATATAATTTACGATGGCAACTAGCTTATCCCATGTATCCCATGTTTATGAGAAATCACCAACTTTTGCAGGAACAGGTTGTCTGCAACAAAACTTCAAAAGGATGGCCTTTAGTTCGATTCTAGTTGGTTGCACTGATTAACCTTCTAGGCTTGTAACTACCAAACGGGATATTTCCGAACGTAGGTTCCTATATGAAAGTTGTTCATAATAAAATCGTCTCCTCTATCATCCCTAAGAGTTTGTAACATTGTAACTGAATCACCCTGTAGATACATAAAGCTATATTTATTTATTTATTTATTTACTTTATTGTACCAGTATTTAATTTAATTTTATTTTATTTTATTTTATTTTATTTTATTTTATTACATTTCATTTTATTTTACTTTACTTTACTTTTGCTGCACTTTGGTGTGGGTTCGATTCCCACTGGGACTGATTACCTGGTCGGTTTTTTTTTTCCAAGGATTTCCCTAAATTGTAAGGCGAATGTCTGATAATCCATGGCTACTCCTTGGCCTACTCTCGTCAAATACCACTTTGCTGTCATCATTTCCATCGACGCTGAATAACCTAGTAGTTGATATAGCGTCGTTAGATAATCGACTAAAAATAAAATAAAAAACATTCTGTCAAAGTTATAATTTTACATAATTCTCTTATAAGTAAAATAAGTACAGTACTTTGTAAGAAATGTATACTGTAATAGATATAGTTCGACTGCCACGTGGATTATTCCGACTATTCATTTCAGTGGTATGTCGTGTCTGAAACTGCTATGGCGCGACATTCAAGTTGTTGCTAATGTTGACAAAATCAGCAGTTGTAATTTGTGTTCCTTAATTAAACTTCCCTTAATTCTGGATTAAAATTCGCAGTGATTGCTAAATTCTTTATCAGATATGTTTTCTTTTTTCATTGTGTGTTAATTCGACTTTTTCTTTTTGCAATGTCAGAGCCCGTAACTTTTTTTTTTTTTTTTTTTCTTTCTTTCAATGATTGTTTCTTCATAAGTACCAGGTCAAATTTGACCCTTTCCTTTTAAGAGAAGTGTAGGAGATCATATGACAAGTTAGAACTTAAAATATTCCAAGGCAGCGTAACTCTAATCTTGCAGTCATTTACCTTGATTCTACTAGCGTGATTCATAGATGTCGCTAATGCCAAGAACCGTAGATCACTTAGTTCGTCAGAGACTATACAGAGTGCACCATGTGCGGTGGGTCTACATTACACTTATAATAATGTTGGAGAATTGTTGGGATCTCAAAAGGGAACCAGGGTACTCAGAGAAATCGACTTATTATGCATTGAATTACATACCTATGTTACATTTGCAAGGAATCAACAGACTGATAAGAGAAAAAGGTTCGAAAGAGGGAGAGTGGGAGGACAGAAACAACTGGAGAATGAAGTGGGCACAGGAAGATGTGAAGACGTTATATAACCTGCTAAAAATGTAAATATATACTTGTTTTTTTGAAAGATGGGACATGACAGGAGCGTTGCGATCGAAAAAACAACTGAATGTCACGTAGCGTGGTAGGCCTGTTGCTATGGTAACAACGGTTGAGTTGCCAAACTTACCATTCTCACATGGCGAGTGCTTAATTTTTATTATGCACACAATGCTAGCATTGGTACGTTTCGTGTTTGATTCTCTGTCGCTTTTTGTATTGTTTTCTTACCTTCGCGTCAATTGTCAATGAATGTTTTAACGTCAGTTATCTTAATATCAGTTGCTAGCGTCCAACAGCTGGCAGCATGGTAGTCCATATTGGCAACATAGCACTGTAGTTCCAAGCTCGGCCGCTTAACTGTCATGTCCCATCTTTCAAAAAAACAAATATAGTTACATTTATTTTTTCTGTGCAGCTGAATGTGGAGACTATGTTGTGGAGGACTACCCTGATCACACATACCTGTCTACCTACAAGTTTGTACCAAATCAGGATCACGAGTTGGAGCGAAGGATCATGGAAAATCATAAAAAACATGCGTAAGTAACTTTACTTATTTTAACATTGTTCAGTTACAGTCGAACTTCGATGTCTCGAAGTGCTTCCGGAAGCTAATAATGCTTCGAGTTATCGAAAACTCGAGCTATAGAAGATAATTAAGGACAGACGCGCTAACCGTTACTCCACAGGTGTGGACTGGTAACCCTATTCGTACTTTCTTAGGTCTTAGGGTAATATGCCTCTAGCGTGATTCATAACTTCATATCGCGCACTTCTAATCTCGCAACAGAACAGTCGTCCATCGCAGAGCTTCCCTCACAAAATGCTTTTACCGTGTTGCGTCATGTCAGGGCTACCACATTGTAATGCAGAGATGGGTATCGTGCCTCACTGACCTTCACAGAGCTTATCGCTCTGAGTGACATCATCTTCACAGTCCCCGTTCCTCCCTCACATAGCTCCTATGCGTGGGCAGGTTCTATATCAGTTTCATAAGCAATATCAGTGGTGGCATAATGGCATTATCAAAGCAGTGTGTACGCATTAGAAAACGATTATTTCATGAGAAATGGAAGAGTTTTTTTAATGTTTAGAAGGGGAGAACATACGATGTATGTTATGCTCGAAAACCCTATTAGGCATTAATAAATTTAATATACACCGACATTACTCCTTATGTCATAAAGAACATGCTGAATTAGAAGGTAAGACAAATTAAATGTTATTTTTCGTACTATTCCGAAGAAAATTTATGATCTTAACATTTGCATAGTATACTAAATACGACATTATACCTTAAACACGCTGCATTAAAAGGTACGAGGAATTAAATGTTGTTTGTACGTATTATTTCCAAAAGAAATTTATAAAAAAAAAATATCAAATGTGCATAGAAAACGAAATATGATTTTCTGAAATTATTTTAGGTCGAGAACGTGCAAATCTATTAAGTAATCTTGATAAACGCCAGAATATTCAAGAAAATAAACGTAGACAACGTGATGGAATATTACTGGCTAGTTACGCAATTTCTCGCCTGTGATTTAAATCAATTCAGCTATGGAGAAACAGTCTCTCAAGCTAACCAAGCATTTTCCTAATAATTCGCCACTGACTGCCTTAGCGATTACGATAAGGTGACGTAGGTCACAGCAGTTTATATTTCCCATCCTACTCTGCAGTCTCCTCTCCTAGTAAACAAACTATTTCAAATCGAGTGCCTCACGTAACCGAAAATTGTGCCCATGTATGTTGTAATGTGATCGAGCTAGTCCTGATGATAAACTATGTTGATACCCAAGGACTTACACTCACTTCTGATGTAGGAATGCATTTAGAAAATACAATTCAGAGCGCAATAAGGACACAGATAAAATTTCATATTTCTTTAAAATTTAAAATGCGCAACTAATATTAAATGTTTGATGAAATTATTCACTTTTTTCCATAATGTAAAATATTGTACTGTGCTTATTCAATACTTTTAATGTAATACTATACAGGGTGATTCACGAAGAGTTGCCTCCACTTACGGAGGATATTCCCGAAGACATTTTGAGCAAAAAATGCCATATAAACATGAGTCCTATTCTCAATATTTTCAGAATTACACTAATTTGAACTTGTTAAAAAATACCTCTTTTTCTTTAGTTTTAAGAGTAAAATAATTAGAGAATGAACTATTCAGAAGTGTAATTTCTTTAATTGGCTGGTATTCTGAAGCTAAAAATATGTCGTTAATTCCATAGTTGCTTCGTACAGATTTTTTTTTTCCTCCCATTTTTAACTATAAAATTATATTTTTCTTACGCATTTATGACAACAATTGTTACAAATCACGTCATTCCTGTAAACTCTTTTAAGACTATACTGGGTGTTCATTTCAAAGTATCTCATGACGTCATTGTTGTTGGGTCACCGATTTGAAGCGAGTTTCAGCTTATAGCCTATGTCAGAGAAGTTGCCTATTATTTAAGGCGTTCTTCAATCTGAACTTGAGAACGTGTACGGTATAACTTGAACGTCGTAGCAACAGATGGCGGTCTGTACGGTCTGTGTGCTGCCATAACCTCTTTCGAACTGTGTTTTGCGCCGGCTAGTCGTACACAGGGTATTTGTTATAATCAGTTGCGTATGGTAACATTCCACAACACAAATCAAATGCTCCATGTCCATGTTGACCGTCGAAGTTAATGTTAACAAATACGTAAGTAATCGTCTTAACCCTCTCCCCATATCCCGACAGTACGTATTTCCAAACAGTTCACATTCCTGTGACTACCGGCGTTACCGTACGTATCGGTACGTACTCTTCAGAATGAACGCCGTGCTTGCTATGCAAATTCTCTGCTTCATAGGTTATACACCTCTGCGGAAGTGTAGGAAGATTGAATTCTCTAGGCTCATGGGCTAGCCACATGACAGCATACAGCGAGCCATGACACATTTTGAACTGAACACCCAGTACATTAGAATGCAAAATTGAACTTTTAAGAATCGAGTTGCTGGAAGTCGTATGATCTGTAACAATTGATTAGTGTGTCAGAATAATATAATTTTTAGTTAAAAATTGAAAAAATAAAATTCTGTACAAAGCAACTAAGAAATTAAAAACACACTTTTAGATTCAGAATACTAGCCAATTAAAGAAAGTATACTTTTGAATAGTTCATTCTCTATTTATAACATTCTTTTACTCACAAAAAAAAAGGCATTTTTTTAACACTTCAAATTAGTGCAATTCTGAAAATATTATGAATAGAACACATGTATATATGACATTTTTTGCTCAGAATTTCTTGAGAAATAAGCTCCGTAAGTGGTAACTTCTCGTCAATCACTCTTATATAAACATTTTGTATGCAAAATTATCGTAATTATTAAAAACTTGAATTTTAATAATAAGACATATATCAGAATCCGGTAGTTAGATTTTGTGTTATTTTCTCTACAATGGACTCTCCTCAACATGAGACAGCTTTTAATTCCCGTGACATTGATGCTTTCTAGGTCATTAGCAGTAGTAATTAATTACATTGCTAAAAATAACAGTAAACTTAATAAACAATACTGATTGTACTGATTTCTTTTCATTTTAGAAATTCTAATACAGTAAGCTGGGGTAAACGTGATCACTGGTGTTAACTTGACCAAAAAAAAATTGAATCATGAAATCAGCCCTGATTGTGACTTAGAATGATAAAAAAATACTTAAGAAATTGACAAAAAATAATGAACTTTAAAAATATCTTCAGTGCATCTGATACCATGATTTTGTGTATTTTATTGCTTTACTAATAGGCACACAGATTAATTCCAGTCATTTTACATAGGAAAGATACTAACTTAAGAAGAACACGTTTCTGTTTTGAGTAGTGTAGTTGATAATGACAATAATAATAATAATGTGTGGATAAGGAATACTAACTTAATGTATTTTATCCATGACCATAACAAAAAACATGCGTTTACTAAATACTTTTGCGTTTGTAAAGTAGGCTTTTATTCAACATTACTTTATTCCACTATGAAATGAACTTTACCTTCATTAGTGTTTTCCTATTACTCGAGACTGCACATATACTACTTCTCCATTCAACTATTACACAAGAAGTTAATATATTAGTTACTAGATGTCACTACCTCTACTTCTTTTGTAGGGCTCTGAGTTCTGCAGTCACAACTGGCCTACGTCTATGTTCATGATACAACGAGATTCACAAGATGGCCTGAAGCGGTCCCGATATCTGAAGTTTCTGCAGAGACTATTGTAGACGCATTCTTCAGGACTTGGATCGCAAGATTCGGCGCACCTGCCACTATTACAAGACAGAGGCTCGCAATTTGAATCTGCTATTTTTCGAGCGTTTTGTAATTTCATTGGTTCTACAAAAATACGCACGACAGCCTTTCATCCCGCCTCAAACGGCATGATAGAGCGTTGGCATAGGTCACTGAAAGCCGCTATCATGTGTCACACGGGATCTAAATGTTGGATCGATATCTTACCGGCTGTCCTACTTGGATTGCGCTCCAGCATCAAAGAAGATTGTGACTCTTCGCCCGCAGAAATGGTTTATGGAGCGACACTAAGACTTCCAGGAGAGTTTTTCGTCGACGATCAAACCGAACTGTCGCAGCGAGCCTTCGCTGAAAAACACAGACAGTTAATGCGCACTGTCAGATCGACTCCCGCTGCTCACCACTGCAACAGAAGAGCTTTTCAGCATAAGACATTATATACGTGTACGCATGTCTTTGTTCGTATGGCGACTAAAGGATCCCTTGTACCACCGTATGAAGGACCGTATAGAATTCTTCGTAGGATATCTGACTACGTGTTCGAAGTCGATATTCACGGGAGCCCTAAAACCATTTCCACAGAAAGACTTAAGCCAGCTTTCTACGAAGTCTTCTCTGAAGATGATGGGAACAAGACCTCCGATCATCAACGACCAAGTTCTTCACATCCCCCACCATTCAGAACTTATCCTGGTGCAAGAAAAGTTTCGTGACTCAGCGTCACTGGGAGGGGAGTACATGTAGGGCTCTGAGTTCTGCAGTCACAACTGGCCTACGTCTATGTTCATGATACAATGGAGTGGGCTATGGAAATTCAGCTCTCCTTGGCAACGGTTTTGTTGTAAATTGTTTTGTATCTTTTCTGACGAGAAATAAAAACTGTTCTTGAGTTTCATTTACTCAATATATTGTATTCTAGCTACACTTTATTACCATTTCTTATATCTCCATATATTCACTGTCCTACTTTCTCTATCAACTACTATTACTACTACCATCACTATGTCATAATTTGTGCATTACATCCATATCTAATATATTTTTTTTAAATTTATTTATTTTGTAATTTACCTTTAGGGAAGTGAGGAGGCTCAAACCGGCGAAGTTGGATTTATTGGAGTTTGGATTTAATAACAACACACCTTAGTCAACTGAGCTAAACAGACACGATGATTAATTACTTTTAACATTCCTCGTAAATTTAAAGAAGGAAAATGTGAAATTATTTTAATCACATTAGTCCTATGAAAGCTTCTAAATAATCCCTGAATCTTGAAAAAGATGAAAATACATGTTTAAAATTTAAAAATATATATAGATATATTATATTAAAATTATATAATTATAATTTGTTGTTTATCCAGGCTTAGATACTGTACCATTCTTCACTATTCATGGCCTTTTACATCATAACCTACCTAGTATGTGTGTCTGTTCTAAAATCCATGTCATGATATCTGATTATATGAGGACTTATTTTCAACATATTTTCTTTTATAAAACAGAATTTTTTGTTATGATCATGGATAAAATTAGACTATGTATGGTACTTTAACTTTATTGCGCGAGTGGAAAGATACTCTTACCTCACAAGTACTTACCTACTTAATTACTTACTGGCTTTTAAGGAACCCGGAGGTTCATTGCTGACCTCACATAAGCCCGCCATTGGTCCCTATCCTGAGCAAGATTAATCCAGTCTCTACCATCATATCACCACCCTCAAATCCATTTTAATATTATCTTCCCATCTACGCCTCGGCCTCCCCAAAGGTCTTTTTCCCTCAGGCCTCCCAACTAACACTCCATATGCATTTCTGGATTCGCCCATACGTGCTACATGCCCTGCCCATCTCAAACATCTGGATTTAATGTTCCTGACTATGTCAGGTGAAGAATACAATGCGTGCAGCTCTGTGTTGTGTAACTTTCTCCATTCTCCTGTAACTTCATCCCTCTTAGCCCCAAATATTTTCCCAAGAACCTTATTCTCAAACACCCTTAATCTCTGTTCCTCTCTCAAAGTGAGAGTCCAAGTTTCACAGCCATACAGAACAACTGGTAATATAACTATTTTATAAATTCTAACTTTCAGATTTTTTGACAGCAGATTAGATGACAAAAGCTTCTGAACCGAATATAACAGGCATTTCCCATATTTCAGTGGTGTTTGGGTAAAGGGATATAAGTCGTTTTTTTGTCCAGGTGGAATTTTGTTCCCCAGATGAACACACAAGTTAAATTATACAGATGGGTGTGCAAAAATCAAAGAATACTTCAGTTGATGTGTTTTATTTGTGTAGAAAATTATTTGTAATAAAGGTTCCAAGTTTAATTTTCATTTATCTCCGAACTCATTTTTATGACTTATCTCCCTTTACCCAAACACCACAGATTTATTCTGCGTTTAATTTCCTCCCGAGCTTCATTTATATTTGTTACTGTTGCTCCAAAATATTTGAATTTTTCCACCTCTTCGAAGGATAAAACTTACCTCACAAGTACCATAAATAACTTTTATGCTATAAGCTGACTAAATTTAAAATATTTTATTTGTAGGGGCCAGTCTCCTGCTGAAGCAGATTTGAATCTGCTAGAGACATCCCGTCGCTGTGAGCTGTACGGTATGAAGATGCATCCAGCAAAGGTAAAGTCTGAAATTTCAACTCATACATGTGAACGTAATCCAATACAGAGTGGTCCAAAAGTCTCGATCCATTCTGTTGAAAGCATGGACCAACGTTAATGATATGATTGTTACATAATATGTAACATATTATGTTATTTGTCAGAAGCCTAAGTCAATATAGTTCAATCTGCCCCCTTCCATATCGAAGCACTGCTCCCACTTTGCACTATATCTCTAAAAACATTATGAAGCTTGCGTTGTGTAATAGTTGCTACTGCTTCGTAAATGCGTTGCTGTAGATGAGGAAGGTCACGAATCCTTTTCTTGCACACATGGGATTTAATAAAACCCCAAGCAAAAAAAAAAAAAAAAAAAACAAGTGGGGTTAAGTCTGGTGAAAGTGGCGTCCACAGTCTTGGCGCAGCTCTGCCAATCCATTGATCCGGAAAGATTTCACGCACAACCATAGCGAAAGGGAAAAGGGACATAAGTAAAAAAAGTCGATTTTTCTGTTCTGTCTAATCACATAAGTCTAGTATTTTTTTCTAATTTTTTAAATAATAAAAATTTCTTGCGTTTTAAATTGAAAAGGGTCTTACTTTAACCAACATATATGAATTTCATTATTATGCTATATTCAGTTAAGAGTAAATTAAAAAGAAAATCTCTCCTGAAATATTAATTTTTTTGACTTATGTGCCTTTTCTCGCCAACCAAAGAAATTGTCTTAAAGAATTGTTTGATTGAAATGAAATTTTCATTTGTTTTGTAGGATCATGAGGGTGTGCCATTGAACTTGGCAGTGGCGCATATGGGCATTGTTGTCTTCCAGAACTTCACCAAGATTAACACTTTCTCCTGGGCTAAGATTCGCAAAATCAGCTTTAAGAGGAAACGATTTCTTGTGAAACTTCACCCAGAGGGATATGTAAGTATCAAGATAATTACTTTAATCAACTTCTAACATTGTCTGAATTTATATCTTTCAGCAATTTTGTATTCAAATAACGCATTTATTTTCCTAAGTTTGATTTAATTACTAGAATATGAAAAAGAACAATAATCGTCACATGAGTGTAATATATAACATTTCAGAAGGATTTTCTTCACCATCATAAATAAAAGTCGTGATTTACGTAATTAAGACGTGCATCCTGCCAGAGTATCTTAATGAGACCAATGAAATGAGTGTGGAAGATTTGAAGTTATGCTCATACATATCTGAAATTGTGTAACATTTGGTCCTTGTGTCCAGATTGTATTTTTTCTCTTTCTTTTTTGAGAAGTACCATAGTCTGTGCAGACTTTTTGTTTGTTACGAGTCAGTAGTTATGTTAATTACTATTCTTGATAACTTTATTATATCATGGATGATATTATAACATTATTAGTGGAAGGACGAAACATTTATTTCTCTCTGTTTGTCTGTCTGTCTCTTTTTGATATTTTAATTCTAATTTCTGTTTACTAACGATTTCAAGGTCAGTATTAAAGAATTCAATAAAATATATTTGTTTAAATGTTAAGCCTAAATTATAACCGAAACGTAATTAAGCAAATGCTTCACATTCAAGAAATGTCATGAATGTTTGTTAGATAATGTGTTTAGAAAGTATTTTTCCTCCCTCATATCCACTGTTGTAATGCTGTGCTTACCTGTATTATTTCTATTTCCTTAAGAAATCCAATTTCTTCTAAAAATCAATTCAGGGTTTCTGATTCTGTAGAAAACACTACCTACATATTCTAGTATAGACAATGTTCTGGTGATGACATCTTGTATTCTTGATGTTTTTAATTTTTGTGAAAGAACTATAGAATTTAATGACGCGTATTTCTCTAAATATGAGATTAAATTTGCAATACTTCAAACTTGTAAGGACCCAACAGCCATATGTCCTTAATAAAATTGCTATGTTACTGAAAGTATGAAGAATTTAACATCACTTAATAGGAATATGATAGTTTAATATTAACTGTAAATCAATTAAAGAAAAATATGACAATATTTTAAAGGTCGTTTTTGTGTATTAAAAATATAATAGAGTCCATGTTTTGTGTGTGCTGTGTTGATTCGGACATAGAATTTTTGTATTTTTGTATGTGTCTGGATTTTTATTTTTTTTTTTTTTGTAGTCCCTTATCTTAGTAAAGTTGTGATTTAATTTGGGCATTTTTAATACTTACATATGTGAGTTTTAGATACCGGTATGTGTATGCTATCAGATTGAAAATGATCTTGCACTTGCATGATTCAATAGATGTGGGGTAAATTTGTGTGTTGGACCAGTAGATGTACGTTAACACTGTTGGAAAATTGTTTTGAAATAAAAAATACTAATTGTCACAGTTCACGCTATTTTGTTTTCATTCTCTTTTTAGTACATGTTATTCGTGACAACTAGGTTTTTCGTTGAATATTTTTCTTTTTAGATATATTTTAAACATGGCATTTTTTGCTGAAAATAAGTCTGCAGTAATTTAAAATGTATAACACATTACATATAAAATCTGAAGGTTAAAAACTTCAAATTATAACATCTAATCTGGCCAAACTTTCTTCATATTAATGGTAAAATGTTTTATAATGAAACATTGAATTATTTTTTAGTGATTTATTTCATTCTGAATTTTATTACTACGAGAGATTGCTTCATCTCTGATTTTCGTCTGACAGAAAATGTCTGTAAAACTTCTACAGAATGTCATTTTAATGAGAGGGGACACATTGATAAACTACGATCCAATTTTGATACTGGATATACAAAGGATACACTTTATACACACACATGCACACGCAAACACACATGCACAGATAGGTTTAGGAACCGTCACCGAAACTGTCGTCATTGTACTATTTCGATCAAATTATTATTCAAACCCATGTTACACCAACAAAATGATTAGTGATTACCGGGATTTTATGGACTAAAAATATATGAAATTTGTAAATATATATGTTTTTTACCAAAATATGGAATTAAATATGTTTTATAAAATAGAGAAGAAATCTTCCTGGAACCATTATAAAAATGAGAGGCAAATGGATTTAGGCACCTAACAAAAATATAATGGACGAAAGTCTTATCTTCCTGTATTTTCCTGCACAATTTTTATTGTCTGGAGTAAACAAAAGGATAAACATTTCTCAAGATATTGAATGACTGAAAGGAGATCATTCCCTTTATAAAAAAGAGCGTTCGAAGTAAGTAACTTTGGATAAAAACAATTTCTGCTGGGGATAAGGTCTATTATTGAACTGTTGATTATAAAGAATCACAGCTGACAACCTTTTCCGAAGAGCCATCGGACTTAATCTAGCAGGATATTTTGAAAAATTACAAACCTTATCTTACTGCATCTGCAACTTTACCTTACCATTGATTCAGTTGTTCCACAGTACTTTTATTTTCAAAACTTTCAAACAGTTGACCATTTTGGAGACTTTTGAGCAAAAACGCATGAAATGACAAAGAACGTCATTCTTCACAAAAAAGTCAAGGTGACCAGAAAACCAGATGACTAAAAATGCAGTGAGAGATGGTATAATGTCTATATGTTCGGACGAATATTCAACGGATCTTGCACAGAAATTATTGAAATGACTTTGGATTATTATTCAAACCCAGGGTACATTTCAACAAAATGATTAGTGATTACATATTATAGCTTTGAGATTGTTCTTTAAAATAATGAAATCAACAAATGACCAGGAAATGACAGGACATTTTCACATTAATGTTGTAGCATCATTTGTAAAATGAGTCAATTTAGGATATACAACATAATGCTTCTCCAGCTTTGACCATATAAGGGGCAGCATCAAGATTTTTTAAAAATGATTACTTACTGTATGTGTAGCTGCCATGGTGGTCTAGTACTAGAGCACTGGAACTTTATAATCCTGGGGCCTTTTCTAGAACATCACAATGTACCCCTTCAGAATTTATAACTTGTGTTGGGCAAACCCGATAACCCAGGTAACAACAAGTCTTTCTTTGGGAGCTCTGGTTCCCCTGTGGCATCCCATCAAATCTCTTTAATTTCATCTCATCTCATCACAGGTGTAGTGTAGACTAGCCTTCCTATAGCTCATCCTGTGCAACAACTCTGTGAGTATATTTTTCACATAACTGGACCTTATTCTTTAGTTTGGGTGAATATCAGCAAGATGAGTAACTGCCATTATGTTAAAAACTTACCGATGGGCTATTCCATATGAAATCGATCAGTTAAAAACAATTGTCTCTGCTTGGAAAAGTTGTTTGTTGGCCTAATGTTTTTCCTATTTATACAAGGTGCTGAGGGAGTGAATTTTCAAAAATATACTATCAAAGTCAAACGGTTTTTATTATTGAGCCATCAAATTTAAATGTAACTTGTTATTTTATTTTAAATTGACTGAATGACCTTTTCAGCGCATTTAACTCTGGAACCATTTGAACCAGAACATTGAACTGGCATTTATTTTGAAGCTGACATTTGGGTAGTCTATTAAAAATAAATTATTTTTTTGTAACAGAGACACACATAATCTGATTTTACTTGCTTTTTCAAATAACTTTTTAAAGGCCATTTGTAAAAATGTAAAAAATATTGAGAAAAAACCTTGTATTATTAAAGGGTTAATGGATTTTGTTTTGTTTTATTGTTAAACCTAATAGTAAGTATGGACTGTTTTATATGAAATATGGAAAATATATGGAAATTAACTTGAAAAGTATGTACTAAACTCTAAAATATGGAAAAGAGCTGAAAATAAAAGAGCGTTGGGAGTCATTTTAACCCTACACTGTGAAACATAAAGATATGAAAACCTATAATAAAGCTTTATAAGTAGCCATGACTACTATAAACACATCACGTGATTATGTCTCCTGGCCTTTGAGATTCCCTCGTTCTTAAATAAAATAATGAACATCAACAGATGGTTAGTTCAAATGACAGGAACATTTATTTTCTTTATTTGATATTTTCAATAAATCAAATTTCCAAAATTTAAAAATATTGTTTATTTTACTTTCAATGCGGAATCTAACTAGTGACATGTTTAAAATATTTGTTCGTATTGCCATGTTATTGTTAATAGGTTAAAACTGTGTGCTGAAAGTCCATAAATTCAGAATTATTCAGATTGTTATTAAAACACTTAATGATAAATAATTTGATTTCATACGTTGATCTTTGCATATGGAAACTTTCGAAAACAGTTTATTGAAGTTGCTAATTTTATGAAAAACTACGATAAATTTAAATTTATTTTTATCTGTTACTGTTTATTTGATGCCTAAACTTTACAGAGCATTATATCAGAGTTTCAACAGAAAAAGTCCTTCATTGTTTTAAGTAAAACTTCTTCTCAAAATATCACCCTACATCCACTTTAAGCTGTGACTTGAGATGGAATAGTCTTTGTTCTTTGAAATTGTTTAATGCAATAATGAATATCAACAGATGGCCAGGAAAATGACAGGAACTTTTTTCCCCATTAGGGATAATTTGCTATTAAAATGGCAAATTTACAAAATTTCAAGCACTTGTTATTTTAGCTAGATGTTGCAGTATTTAACATGTACAGTGCAGTTTCTTGACACAGTTGCTTAAATATTCAGCGTGTGTTAAAATGTTAACAATGCAAAAACGCAAATTCAGCCTTGAACAGAGATTTTTATTGATGCATATGTTAAAACAGAGTAATGATAGATGTAGGCAATTGAGTCATACATTGATTTTTGCATATGGAAACTAAAAACGAATTTATTGAAGCATTGAATAACCCATTGAGCCTTTCCCCATGTTTTATCTGTTACTGTTTATTTGATATTACCTACTTGTACTAGGCTTGGTAGAGTTTCAGGAAATACATCCTTCACAGCATGTTTTAAGTACAATACTTCTTCTCTCAGAACTATCACCCTACATCCAGTTGAAGCTGTGACTCTGATACACGAACAAGTACTTGCTAATATTTTGAAATTGTTTAATGCATGTATTTATATAAACCACAATATTAATTAAATATTTAAACTTTTTAAATGAAATAATCTTCATTTTCATTGCATCTTATGTGCGTCTGTTTTATTTTTTGTCATGTAAAAGCACTACTCCATAATCACAACATCCTTTTTGTTTTGTTTAAATAGATTGTTATTAGTCCGCTGTAGAGGTGGGGTATGATAGCATTTTGCCATCACAGTTTCGAACTGTGGCAACTCCGGAAAAATCACTGTGACAATTAATGCCTAGCAATTTCGTCACAGTGTTATTTTTGTGTTCAGATGATTCCTGGCGATTGTGAATGCTTGTTATCACGAGCAGACAGATGTTTATGTTTATTGTTCTGCGAATTGATATACCAGTGCCATGTCTTATATCATCAATAGTGATTAGCATGGCAAATATAATAAACACGCTCTGAGTTGTGTTATCGTGATGTGTGGGTGCGTATATTCGCCCAAGAATGCTTACGAATTATTAGGTGAATCAGTCAAAGAGTTGTTGATTTTAACCTTTTGATTAGGACGAAAATTAATTAGATCCCAGTTATGTTGTCTTTCAAGCTAATCTCCTGACTTGCAATTGTCTGGACTCTGGAGTTGTTTTATATATATGTACATCAGGGGTGGCTTTTGGGGTAGTGCCAGTGTGCCATGGCACCACCAATGAAAGAAACAAAAAATTATATCCTAGAAAGCAGTTGTAATAGTTTATTTCGTCCAGGCATTTTATTCGAGCAACGTCCTTTGAACGCTTTCTGTCGCTAAATGATCCAGACGTTCACTCTTGCAGATTTCTCGTCTGCTATGTTGAGGCTAGTTGTTGAGCTTCCCTCCATATAACATGTACAAAAGGCTACTGATTCTTTTAAATGAACAGAATGGCAGACTTTGAGCAACTCATTTTGACTCAGTGTTTTATTCCGCAGCTTCACAGTAATGTTTTTCGTTAGATGGCAGGATTGTTGGAGACGTTAAAAAAGGGAACCATCTACCGAGACTTGCAGAAAAACAAGTTAAAGTTCTGCCAAATGTTAATGTAATATCCAAAAGGCAGGAGATAACTTATTTGTTTGTGTAAAGATTTCAAACTGGAACAAAATTGAACAAGAATATCATTTATTTTTAAAAGATAAATTTAATTTTTTTTTTGCATATCATGTAAAACTGTTTGTTAATGTTGTTTATTTTTTTTTTGATGTCGGACGGAAATATTTGGATGAACTGTTGCTCTAGTGTTGATGCTTCAAATAAGCTACATGAGATCTGTTCCCTCCAAACATTGTTATAGTCCTTATTTCAGATGTCCTGTTAAATAAAGTGCAAACGTGTTCGTTTATTATCTATATCACTGTTTATCTCGTGACATGTTTTTGCCAGTAATTTTACTAGTTGTAAAAGTTATTTGTATTTGACAACAATACAGCTGAAAGTTTTGCATTATCTGTATCTGTAAATTTCGTTATTAGTTTCGGAAATGTTATTGTAACTGTTAACGATACATTATTAACTGTACACCTGAAAAAAACAGCTGGTTTAATTAATGCAGTTTTATTTAACGATAATGCAAGTGAACTGCGAAATTATCAATTTCACTAGGGTAATTTCGAACGACCTTTTTTTTTTTTTGCAACCACCAGGGACTTATATGTATGTGACATCAGTCACATGCTATGAGTCACATATCAGTCAAAGATGGCGATTTCTTGGAGCTGTGATTTTGGAACTAGTCACAGTCGGAACTGGTGACAAACCTGTCACAGCGACAAAATCACAGCTCTTCATATCACACCCCACCACTAGCCCACTGTACTTTTTCCTTGTGTGATCACGGCATGGCTTACCATAACTGAGTTTCAAACAGGCAAAAAACTCTTCCATATAGCAGTTAGAAGTCATATATTGAAATGAGTTTATCATAATAATTTATGGACTATATATTCAGACAATATTGATTAGGCATGTTTTCCATCTAATTCATCTAATTGCTTTGTTTTGAACACACGTCGGTTTTTGTTATGAGTACCTTCCTGTTAGTCCCAGTATTCTATAGAAATCCTTTAAAGCTCTTATGATCGTTCTTTAATTGATGATGGTGATGATAATAATAATAATAATAATAATAATAATAATAATAATAATAATAATAACAACAACATGTAGCTAATGGGCGATGTGTGCAATGGAGGGGGAAAGGAACTGGCCATCCCACTCCATTATCTCCTGGCCTACTTGTCTCATAAGTGATGCTTTTTGGTATCACTTGTGGGGGTCAGACCTGTCTTCGGACAATTGACTAAACAACAACAATAATAATAATCATTGTCATCAACATCATCGTCATCAGAATCACACAGACAGGTATACAATGTAAATACATTTTCCTGTGTCCAAAGTTTGTTCAACATTTAATAATAATAATAATAATAATAATAATAATAATAATAATAATAATAATAATAATAATAATAATAATTTGTTTATTTAACTTTTTAAAATTACAGCTGCTCTTCGTAGATAATGAGATAATATTACGACAAAAATAAAGCGAGTTTTTAATGACAAGAGAAAATTCTTCGAATGACGTCACCCTGTGGCGTTTTTGTCCTTCACAGATATTACAGAATATGTCAGAAATACTCCTGAGTCAAGGGAATCGAAAAAAAAACATACAATTGAAGGTTTTTTTTTAAATTAAAAACAACCATAGTCCAAAAACATAAATTTTCAAGAGGAACAAAAAACTATCTGGCATGGGTGTTGTTGACACTTCAAGTATGAAATTCAACATGCCATTTCTTAAGGTGTTTAAAAAACTTGGGAAAACTGAAGTACATTTGTAACGTAAATTGCCTCATAGAAATACATGTGTAAATGTAGGTAACTGTGGACAATGGTTGTTTTAAGAAAAAATCCTCTGTTGTGGTTAAAGTGTGCCTCTCTTTTAATCTTCTTTTTCTTTGTTATATCCTGTTTCTTCTCCTTTCGTTGCTTAAGTTTCTTCCATGGGGTTACATCTGCATCTAAAGATGACTCCATGACTAATATGACTAATACAACAATTCACGTGCTAAAGTGTTTTTTTCTGAGGTGACTTTTGCCACGTACATAAGAAGCAGTACTCCCAATCTACTACTGTTTGAAATTGTATGGATAAATGTTTCAAAATGATATGAATGGGATATTTGTAAATGCTACCATCGTCCTGGACAATGGCTGTTTTCACAAAAAAATCTTTGGACTATGGTTGTTTTATGAAAACCAGTGAAAATTTCCACTCCTATAACATATGACTATGATGTTTTTTTCCACTAACTCAGTAGATGCCGTTACAATACGCTCTCCACATGCTTAATATCTCAAATTTTCATTTTTTGGACTATGGTTCTTTTTTTGTAAAAAATAAAACCTTCATTTGCTAGAAACATAAAGTGGAATAAAAAATTAATAGACATGAAAATATTGTCAATTAATAATATTGTATCTCCCTATGTATTTATCATTTATCGGCTATAATTGTCATACTTCCCAAATAGTCTACCTCTTCATGTTTGCCTTGGAAACTTCAAGTTTGTAACATGTTGTTAGAGGAGGTTTTGTGTTCATACTTGTATTAGTCCTGTTTTTAATTTATACTGTTTTATTCTGTAGGAATAAATTGAACTCTAGAAGAATTCCATGGCACACCTTATGACTATATTAACTTTACGAAATATAAGAAATGTAAAACTACTGAATTTATGAAATGTTCGATAACCAATTATTATTTTTCTTATTTTATGTATAGATTTATTAATAAACAATTGGTTAAAGGAAATGGATGTTATTAAAAGATCAGATCAGAAATTCGTATGTGTCACTTTTTTTGTGGCATTGTTCCTTGATTCCTATCCACTGAACTTAGTCTGACTATAAAGATTATATTTGGACTGAATTTTGTGTGCGCACTTTGGATGCTGATATTAATGTATGAGGAAACATTTTTACTTTACTTAATATGTTTATGTAGGCTACCAACTTCATTTGGTTATGAATCCATCAATACATGTTTTCTATTTAATATTGGCATATAAGCACGAAAATTGTTTCAAAGAACTTGAAATTTAGATGATTTTTATGCGAGTTTGAGGAGGGGAATAGAAGTTTTTTCTTCTCCAATTTGGTGGTTAGGCATTTCTTTGTAGCTTTCAGGATTCCTCGATATATAAATTACATAAAAATAGGGGTTTTCTTTGAACTGTATCATTATTATTTACAGATATTTGTTTGCATTCTGGTTCATTGTGCATATCTTCTTGTATTACAAATAAAATTAGTATTAATCAATTTTCTAGCAGATGTGTTGATGGATGTTAGAAAATATTTTAATACATGATTGAAATCATACTCTTCTGAACTTTCTATATGAAATCATAGTTATAGATATAGAATTTAGATACATTTATTTTAGTCGATGTCTTGATTCTTTGTCTACAAATAGTGTTTACTCATATAGTTTCAGAATAGAAGTTCTTGAATCATGTACTTAGTATACTACAGTGGAACCTTGCTTATATGTTTATGGAAGTGAAGATTTCAAATTTTTATATGTGAAATTCCTCATTTGTATTTCTACGAGGTTTGTATATTTCCTCTGCCCCCTGAAATGTTTACTGTTTGGAATTAATGTGCTTGTCTTGTATGTCTGTCAAAGATCAATTTACTTTTCTTAAATCAATAAAGAATATACCTTGGCAATATTTATTGACTTTCAATTAGCATATGACTCTGGAGAAATAAAATTACTAAAACTCCAGAAATTAGATATCTCCAGCAATATGTTCAGATGGATATCAGAATTCCTTAGTCAAAGATTCATTGCCACTAAATAGACTTGTGCTAACACTTACTTGATTTGTAATCGCGAGTTCTGCAATACTGAAGTGATAATAGACATGTATGATTCACTTTCAGTGAACCATAGTGAAACATTTGTTGTGAGCTAGGAGTAATTTTACAAGGACTATTTCGTTTATATGACGTCATTCCATTTTCGACCAATGAAGTGTAATGAAATTTTGAATTTCAACCAATCACGGTCAGACTTTGCGATAATTTCTGCAGCTAGATTTATCGCTATCAATTTATCGCATGGTCATTCTTTTGTTTAGTCGTTGTCGCCAACTGTTTATCCGTAAATTAATGATCATCAGGGAACGGATTTATATGGACTAAAAATATATGAAATATGTAAATATATATGTAGTTATTTTTACCAAAATATGGAATTAAATATGGATTTTTACCAAAATATGGAATTAAATATGGACTTAAAATTATAAAAATGACTATGTACGTTAAATATTGGTACATTTTAATCAAACTAAACAAAAATATAATGGACGTACCTTATCTTCCAATGTAGTTTCAACAAAACACAATTTTTATTGTCTGTTACCATAACAATAGGTTACAAACATTTCTTTCAAGTGCTGAAAAGTGAATCTTCTTCTATTGTCTCTGAGGATAGATTTATACTGACTAAAAGAGCGTTCGACGTCACAAGAAGTAACTGGTACATAATTCAATTTCACAATGTCTGCTGGGGATAAGTCCAAGTTAATCTTCACTGTTGATTCACCACTCATCACAGCAACAACCTTTTGTAGTTCTTCATATCCAGGGTTTTTGAAAGTACAGTGTCCACCTTAGCTCTTACTGCATCTGCAACTTTACCTCTACCACGATTCAGTTGTTCCACAGTACTATTTATAATTTCAAAACTTTCAGATAGTGAAAGGTGCCTATTTTGGAGACTTTTGAGCGTTTTTATGATGCATGAAAATGTATGCTGAATGTGAGCTAAGTCATTCTTCACACTTATGTCACAGGTAACTGTTTTCGCAGTATCAATTGAGACTGCATCTTCAGAGTCCAATGCAAGGAGAACATTGTTAATAGAGTCTATATGTTCGGCATAATATTCAACTGCTTCTAGCCATGTACCCCATCTAGTTAAAATTGGCTTTGGTGGCAATGGAATTTCAGGGTACATTTCTTTCAACACGTTAACTCTACTGGGAGCTTTGAGAAATACTTTTTCACTGATGAAATCAACAAATCTACTTTAGGGAAATTGTCTCTGACCACTTCTGCCACACGATGAAATGCATGCGCCACACAAGTAAAATGAGTCAATTTAGGATATACAACAGATAATGCTTGTCCAGCTTTGACCATATAAGGGGCAGCATCGCTAATAAAGAATAACACATTATCGTACATAATACCCTTTGGCCACAGGATACCCATAGCTTCGTTGAACAGTTTAACTATAGTTTTGTTATTGCACTTTTCTAGAACATCACAATGTAAAAGAATTCGTTCAGAATATTGTTCACTTAACAAACCGATAACTACATTACCAACAAGTCTACCTTCTTTGTCGGGAGTCTCATCAATGGAAACCCAAATTGAACTATCTTTAATTTCATCTCTTATCTTCTGTATTGTCTCATCGTAGATGGATGGAGCATACGTCTTCCTAAGTGTTGACTCATCCGGGATTGTATGTTGAGTATATTTTTCAAGGAATTCCCTGAAGACCTTATTCTTTAGTTTGTAGAGAGGAATATCAGCAGAGATGAGAGAACGGCACAGGTCGATGTTAAACTCAGATCTTACATTCGATGTTGTTGGTTGTGTTAAAAACAATTGTCTCTGCTTGGAATTTAGTTGTTTGTTGGCCTGATGTTTACTAGTTGTAATGTGTTGTTGCACCAGGAACTTTTGTGTAGATGATACTGCACACTGACACAAATTACAAAATAATATTTTATTGTCAGTTGATAAACCATCTTCTTTAAATTCTGAAATGTAACTTGTTAGTTTTGATTTTAAATTGACTGAATGACGTACTTTTGGCATATTTACCGTCTTTATAGTATGATTTACAAAACTGAACCTATGTGTACTCTGACTGGCATTTAACTGTTGAGCTGCACAACTGAAGTCTGTTAAAAATTTTAAATTAAATTAATACAGTTTTGTAACTTACTTTCCCATTGTTGATAGGACTGCTAATTTTCAAATAACTCTGATGTTAAAGGGATTACTGAACATGTGTTTAAATCTCTATTGTTGAAATGTATTTTTAAAAGTTAATGGAATTTTGTTTTGTTTTATTGTTAAACCTAATATAATATGGACTGTTTTATATGAAATATGGAAAATATATGGAAATTAACGAAAATATGTACTAAACTCTAAAATATGGAAAAATATGGAAAATAAAAGTAGGATTTTTCAACCCTACACATTGTGAAACATAAAGATAATGCAAAATATAAATTATATTAGCTTTATAAGTAAATATGTATTTACATATAAATCCTTTCCCTGATGATCATAAATACATTAAGATGCAACTACACAGTTAAACTTTTCTTTCAACTTTAAAGCAATGAATGCAAGATTGATATTTAATATTAATTAATATATTTACGCAGTGAAGACCACGTTGAAAACGGCAGACCATGTAGACACAAAATCTTTATGCATCTTAATTGAACGTACCTTTTAAACTTGATTCTTTCAATATTCTTCCCAGATTGCATGCATACGCAATTGGAATATTGAACTGTGTAGATGCAGCTTTAGTTCCGTTACACACTACAGCGGGAATGCTTTTGTCGAGCTATAAAAAATGCTTTCGTGTAGCACTGATTGTAAGTAACGGTCGAAACAAGGAACAGCTGACATTGGTCCTGCTCCCACAGGTACGAGTAACTTAACCTAAAAAATTGTAGCCTATAACATTTGTATTGAAATTAAACAATTAATAGACGTTCAAATTGATGTAACATCATCGCGTATCAAACTCAAAGACCTTGCATAGTTATAATGTCTTTGATCAAACTGCCTTTCGTATGGCCTAATAAAATTTGTGTTTTAATTAGGCCTATCTATACCGAATGGCTTCACTGTGTCGCAACATGTCTCGCTGTGAATACATGAGCATTGGTATATAGCTGTCCCCACTGTTACTGTTAAATTAAATTATGATTTCAGCACATAATGAAAATGTATTTGTTCTAATAATAAGAGAAAAGTGCAGTACATGTAATTAACATTGTTAAAGCTGCATTTCGCTTTTCGCAATTGGCATTACTGAATAATAACATCCAATTTCTTTATTGCAATAATCGATATTCATCTACGAGTACTTCAACTTCACAATGTCTGAATAGGTTAAGTATTCGTTAATATACAATTATTAACATTTTGTGATCGAATTTTAGGGATATATTATTTAAATTTTTATTTTATTCACGAAATAGTCCTAATAAATGTCACTCGAGGTCTGAGATTTCCCAGATAAATCCACTCGCTTCGCTCGTGGATTTATCGGCAGATCTCAGACCTCTCGTGACATTACTACAGATAATTATATAATATATCATATGCGCCTATATATTTGTAACATGAACTGCAGACTATGCAAGAAATATGCAGGTTGTTCTGGAAAAAGATTCTAATATTTAGAGAGGAGATAGTATAGATCAAAACAAGAAATAAAAGTCCTGTAAAGAAGATTCCTAAAATTAATATCTTCTGAGAAATGAGCAAATGTTTACCATCACTGTAAGAGCAGCATATTTTCCACTTTCAACTTTTTGATAAGAAACAAATGAGAAAACAGAATGCAGCCGTTTGTTACTGTGTATTAAACTTTTTTTGTTTGTATCAAGAAGACACTTAAACAAATGACAATATGTTAGCATTCGTAATCGCACTTTATACCTATGTAAAGTGATTCCACACTGTAGTAATTATTAATGTACCAGTCAGGTAAGTTAGTTTCATATCTGTTGAATCGGAGCATGTTTTGTTTCTTGCCAAAGAGCTCACAGTAGAAGATATGCTGCTCTCACAGTGATGTTAAACATTTGCTCATTTCTCAGAAGATATTAATTTTAGGACCCATGTTTGTAGGACTTTTATTTCTTGTTTCGATGCATAGGCCTACTACCTCCTCTCTAAATATTGGAACCTTTTTTCAGAACACCCTGTATATTGAAAACATCTCAACACATATTATGCGTCCACACCTTTGGAGTAATGGTTAGCGCGTATGATCGTGAAATCAGGCGGACTGGGTTCGAATCCCGGTCGAGGCAAGTTACCTGGTTGAGGTTTTTTCGGGGTTTTCCCTCAACCTAATATGAGCAAATGCTGGGTAACTATCAGTGCTGGATCCCAGACTCATTTAACAGGCAGTATCACCTTAATTTCATTCAAATGCTAAATAATCTGAGATGTTGATACAGCATCGTAAAATAACCCACTAAAAAACCACATATTATGCTATTACTATGCACTCACTTACAGATATTCTCGTGTATTCAAGAGTGATAAGATTAAAGCATGAACCTCTGTCTTATTGTTAATGATGAGTTTGTTTAAATTATTCAGGAATTAACAGAATATACCAAACGACTGCAGTGTATACAGAGCTGACAATGGTAGATGGCCCAATAAAGAGGGTGGGGAGACAGACATTCTTTATCAGGAGATAAGAGACTACGGGTACTGAATTGTGTTGTGTCCATTCATCTCCTAATAAAGCAATCAATAAAACTAAAGGTTCTCTACTTCTCTGTCCTCAATATATTTCTTCATGACAAATTACTACTACAGCTTTGACATATAAACAAGGTTCTATTGTAATTTATTTTCTGTCATATTTTCATGTATCATAAGATGTCCCAGAAATAAGTGAAGTGAAAAGTTAACCAAAATAAATCATTGCGAAAATTTGTTACTCAACTACAGAAATTGACGGAATTTAGGACCTACTGCAGTTGACAGTTGATCTTTAACAATTAAGTGTTACGTTAACAGAAATTCTACATTATGAAAAAGAATAATAATATTATACATCTTGATTACACAACTTTCAACACTGTATCACTTCGGAATATATATGATAAGTACTTTCTTGTGTTAAATTTTAACGTACCTTGTTTACATGTTTCGACCTATTTTCGATCATCTTCGGAACTGACCGACTGTTAACAAGGTACGTTAAAATTTAACACAAGAAAGTACTTATCATACATATATTCCGAATAATATTATTTTAAAATATAGTTGCAGAAGAGAAAGGAACATTTCTTACTATATATTTCTGACTTTCATTCTTTGGTTCGTTACAGTTGAACTGTAATACTATTGAAAAATAATCAGATCTTTCGTTTTTACAACTATTTTTTTAATTAGTGTTAAACTAGTTTTTTGTTGCGACAGGACACTTCGAATGCTTATGTAGATTATCATTCACGAGACAACAGCACTTCTCTTAGAACATAATTTTTATTACGACTATTTTTGCACATATGAGGAAGACTTGTTTATTTCACTTATTTCTGGCTTAGCCTGTTTATTGCACTGTTCTAATTGTATTTTTATTTAAATGTCCTTTCCTACGTATTTGTGATATAACTAAGACATCGAATTTATAGGCACTAAAATCTAAGAATGTTACAAAATGTGCAAGAGTGGGTTTTCTAAGCCTGATTCGCAAGTCTCCGAATTCTAATTGTAGGTAAATGAGTCACATGGACTGCGACATGAATCTTGTAAACTGCGCTCTGACATGTAAACCTAAATTACGATTAAGACCATTAATGGTATCAAAAGAAAATACAGACAATATATTATTAATAGTCTTAACTGTCAGTGCTGCCATATGTAGCGAAATTCTGCTAACAAGCAAACGTTCTGATGGGGGCAGATAAAAAAGTTAAATTTTTTTCTTCCACCATGTTAATAATGTCAAAAGAAGTGCTTATATAAATTTTAGCCACTCGACCGCAATTACGAGGCCGTCCAGAAAGTGATTTTTCCTGGGGCCGTTTATAGAAAAAAGCACAATTTCATGGAAATATTTATTGAAACAGATACAGCAATTGTTAATCTATTTGTCAACATATCCCCAACTGGAATTGAAACATTTGTGATACTATGGAATCAATTTTTGTGTCGTAGAAGTCAGCCGCCTCAGATCGAAACCATCATTTGACTGCGTCTGCACCTCTCTCTGTCGATCCCATGATATGAGAAATGTCTCAATTCCGATGGAAAATATGTTGAAAAATAGCTCAACAATTGTTGTGTCCGCTCCAATAAATTTGTCCAATGAAATTGCGTTTTTTTTTCTGTTAGCGACCCCTGGCAAATTAATTTTTTACGGCCCTCGTAATTGCGGTTTGCTTTTGACATTATTAACATGGTGGAAGAAAAAAATTTAACTTTTTTATCTGCCCCCATTAAAACGTTTGCTTGTAAGATTATGCATAGTGGAATTTGAACCCTAGTGAGGAGGTGTGGCAAAAGCTTTAAAGCATCAGAAACATTGTGAATTTTTCTTTTCAACTCTTTTCTTTTATAACTTGTTTCTAAAATTAGTACGTTTTTTCAAACATTGTCCAGTTAACTGAACTGCTGCTATCCACACGACTTAGTTCACATGTCTCATCTTCTTTGTGGCTTTTGTACAGACTGTAAAATTTTTCCTTTGTCAGAAGAGAGCCAATTGTTGACCCATAGGTTTGTAAAATGAGACTTTATTGAAGCAAAAGCATTGGATAGAGATATCACTTGAAGAGGTCTTGGTTGCAAATATGTTGCCTGTTTTGCAATATTATCGACTTTCTCGTTTCCAGGTATACCACAATGACTAGGTATCCATTGAAATGTTATTTCCTTTTGGAGTTCTTTTAGTTTACTTGTTTCTGAAAGGGAATAATTCTATTTAATTATATTAAATATAGCCCCCTTGGAGTCAGTAACCCTACTTGTCTGTGGTGTAATAATCATGATGAAGATCTGAAACACATTCTTCTATACTGTCCATCCATAAACCACAAAAGAAGTAAATTAAAATCATCAGTACCAGTTGCAGAAGACACAGCCCTGGAATATATATTGACTACACCCCACCTCTGGATACTAGCAACAGGCATCTATAATGAACACCGATCAAAATACCCTTCATTTCTCGTGAAAAACAACAACTGACTAGACTACAGTGAACTATAGTGGACTTTATGTTGTCAGCAAACAGCTGGATACATTAAGAAGATTGATCTTCTTTGTGGCTATAATATTGTGACTAATTAACAATAAACTTATTTACTGTGTTAATATAAAGATACCTGGCTGACTAGTTTCGAGGTAGACTACGCTTCGGACAATGAAGGACACCACCTCGAAACTAGTCAGCCAGGTATTTTTATAATATTAACATAGGTAAAGAAGTTATTGTTAAACAGTAATTATATAATATTTTGTTTGGACGAATGTAATATGTTGTTGTTGTTTTCTAATGCCAGGCGTTTGACAATAAAGTCATTTGACCTCTTGCACTCCAATATTTTTCAAAGATATTATCATGACCAGCCAATGAAGCACAGATTTTGAGGTGTTCCGAATCCATTTCTTGGTTTGAGTTGCACAATGGGCAGTTAGGGGACTGATATATTCCAATTCTATGCAGGTGTTTAGCCAAACAATCATGGCCTGTTGCCAATCTAAATGCAGCCACAGACGATTTTCGTGGTAAATCGGGAATTAACTGTGGATTTTGATGCAGAGAGAGAGTTCCATTTTTTCCCTAGGGATTGTGTTATCAAATTTTGTTTGTTGAAGTCTAAGTATGTAGATTTAATAAATCTCTTCACAGAGTAATACGTAGATTTAGTAACAGGTATAATATTTAACTTACCATAACTGACCAGCTTCATGGGCTAGTGGTCAGAGCTTCTGACTACAGTTTATGAGATCCCGGATTCGATTCCCAGTTAGAACACAGAATTTTTCCTTAAAGGGAATGTTTCTGTGTTCGTCCATGGTCTGGAAATTAGGTTAAGCTTAGTTTTAAGACCTCTCCTGACACTTCATAATCATTCTGTCATAATATCATCCTCATCGGGGCTGCGTAACTCTGCCTTCCAGGTGCTCCAACCTCAGAAGTGGGTTACAAATAAGCCATTTCCAGGAGAAACCAGAAATGTCAAATGACAACGTGGTGGCATTGGTTTAAAAAAAAAGCTTACCATAACTAACAGCAACTGAGTCTTAACATTACAACTAGGCAACATTGCTTAAGCGTGAATGGCTCGTGTTGTTCTGGATGGCTGAAAGCTGTGTAATCTCCATGAACTAAGTGGCATGAAAAGGGGTATTGTGTTGTCTCATGGAAACACAGAAGTAGAAAAGGTTTTCTGTGATATATGAAAACAAAATGGAGAAACAGCTTAAAACCTTAAACACTTTAGTGATACAGTCCGTGTCACCGTTTTTGGCGTGTGAAATAAGTAATGGGAACGTTAAGAGCTAGTGTTTTACATTTTCCTCAGTCAGTCTGACAACTGTATTTGAAAAATGGCTGATGTGACGTGTATAGGAAGTGGTACCATTCTCAGCTGCACTAGCAATATGCTCACAAACTGGGCACTATATATCTAGGACACAAGCCAGAAACGCTGGCGCCAGGTATAATAATTTATTGCTGTTTGAACTAGCCAATTGCTAATTATCATATCTATAAGTTTGGTAAAAATGGGTATCATGGTATTAGTTTGAGAAAAATGAAAATGATCAACAACAACAACAATGACGATGTTACAGATGGTGTCAGTATCGTCATATTTACTTTCAAGTTTCACCTGCTCTAACAAGTACAACATACATGCGTCACTGTAAACGAATTTTTCACACTTTTATCACTGCCACAACACATTTTACTTTTATTATATTATTATATGGAATGTTCACTACATTAACACATTCACTGTTGCACAATAACACACTTAAGGAACAAAATGTAAATATGAGCAGTGGTTTCAGTGAGTCGTCATATTGACTTCTTCTCAGCATGACATGGTGCTTCCTAATTCTTCCACTAGGTGGCTCCTGACTTGGGGTCTAGCAGGAACTGCAACATATCAAAAGAAAATGATACTAAAAGCGGAGTGTACATTAGAATTAGTAATATTACATACGAGATTAGTAACGGGGCGGTCAGTGCGTCTGGCCGCGAAACCAGGTGGCCCGGGTTCGAATCCCGGTCGGGGCAAGTTACCTGGTTGAGGTTTTTTCAACCCAATACGAGCGAATGCTGGGTAACTTTCGGTGCTGGACCCTGGACTCATTTCACCGGCATTATCACCTTCATTCCATTCAGACGCTAAATAACCTAGGTGTTGATACAGCGTCGTAAAATAACCCAATAAAATAAAAAAAATAGTAACGGGTTGGTTAGGTTAGGTTAGGTTAGCTTAGCTATTAGTTTAGGTGTACACTCATAATTCTTCTGACTAGACATCGCACTAAAAGCATAGCCTTCGCATTTTTCCACACTTGGTGGCACTGAAATCACTTAAGGAAATATTGCGGTCTTCGTCCTTCATACATGACAAATATGGTACATAAGTAATGTATGTATTTGGGCAGATTGGGTTGGCACAGAGCTTTCTTAGTTATCATGTCTGATCTCCATTACTCCATAGTGTAATGAATGCTAGCTGTTTTCCAGGTATTTTAGGAATGTTTTCTAGTGGCACATACATATTCAACCTTTACTGGATTTCGTCATGGTCGTAGCAACATTTCGACTTTTTGTCACTTACATATCAGCACTGGAGGATACAAGCGAGTGAAAACAAATCAGCTCATGTTACTTTCGGAACCAGAACTGAAAACTGTCCTCCTGTAACACTGTACAACAAAGAACTTCCTGAAACAGACGATGTAAAATATTTAGGGATGCATTTTGATCGCCGCTTAACACGGCGTAAACATATTTAAACTAAACGTAAAGAATTAAATTTTAAAACATCAAAAATCTATTGGTTATTGGGACCTAAATCAAAACTGTCATTAGAAAATAAACTTCTTGTTTATAAAGTCATACTAAAACCAATCTGGACATACGGAGTCCACACCTGTGGAGTAACGGTCAGCGCGTCTGGCCACGAAACCAGGTGGCCCAGGTTCGAATCCCGGTTGGGGCAAGTTACCTGGTTGAGGTTTTTTCCGGGGTTTTCCCTCAACCCAATACGAGCAAATGCTGGGTAACTTTCGGTGCTGGACCCCGGACTCATTTCTCCGGCATTATCACCTTCATCTCATTCAGACGCTAAATAACCTAGATGTTGATACAGCGTCGTAAAATAACCCAATAACCCATACGGCATCCAACTGTGGGGAACTGCTAGCAACTCAAACATTGAAATACTGCAGAGGTATCAGTCTAAAACTTTACGTTCCATTGTCACTGCACCATGGTATGTCCGTAATGATGTCATACATCGTGGCCTCAACATTTCAACTGTGAAAGAAGAAATCTCTAAGTTCAGTAAAAATACCTGCACCGATTAAATCAACATCCCAATCATCATGCATTAAATTTGCTGGGTAATAGTCAAACAATAAGAAGACTTGAAAGGACCAATGCTCTTGACCTTCCATTCATTTTTACTACAGCTATTTAAAACATTGTTATTTTTCTTTTGGAGTGTTATCATGGGATAACATCTCCACTCATGTCATATTCTTTTATAATATTGACTTATTGTCTATTGTAGACAGATTGTAAATGTGGCATAATTGTAAAAAAAAAAAAACATATCATCACGTGGTTTACAAGATGTATGCTGCAGTCCATGTGAATTATTAATCTATTGTGTGTTATATTTTGGAGACTTGTGAATCAGGCTTGAAGCCCTCCCAACTGACACCGCATCCACTTGGTAACATTCTCAGCTCTCAGTGCTATGAATCCGATGTGTAATCATAACGCATATGAAAATGTCTTGCTTAATAAGGTGTTTATGTAATGATTTTGCTGGAAATGTCAGAAGAGAGCTGCAACTTGTTTTTTTAAACTAACATTTGTTTTTTTTCTCCCATTGTTTTTCATGTGTGTCTGTCTCAACTGGGTGTCACAGTCAGAGGTAAACATATATTACACAAACACACACACATAACCCACTCACTCCTCATTCTGACGATGAGCCTGGTTGTATTACAATATTCACTAACATGAATTCCTCTGTGGCCTGGTATAACTAGCTACTTTTAACATGTAAATACTTGATCACACTCCTCTAGCTTCTGATCATCTATTCATTTGTAAATTGCAGAGTGTTTCTGATACAAGGTTAAGTGGTGTTATTTTGTCTTACAGATAGACAAATAACGTCAAATTTATTTCATATGTACATTATCCACATCTAAATTTACATTAATCAATAAAATTATAAAAATTTAATAAATAACAGTTGTCTAATCAGATTCAGTTAAAATACAGTTAATCTTCAGTTTCTATACATGTAGCACTGTAATAGAATTATATTACTTACATACTTACAAATGGCTTTCAGAGAACCCGAAGCTTCATTGCCGCCCTCACATAAGCCCGCCATCCGTCCCTATCCTGAGCAAAATTAATCCAGTCCCTACTATCATATCCTACCTCCTCAAATTTATTTTAATATTATCCTCCCATTTACATCTCGGCCTATCCAAAGGTATTTTTCCCTCAGGCCTCCCAACTAACACCCTATATGCATTTCTGGATTTGCCCATACGTGCTACATACCCTGCCCATCTCAAACGTCTGGTTTTAATGTTCCTAATTATCTTAGGTGAAGAATACAATGTGTGCAGTTCTGTGTTGTGTAACTTTCTCCATTCTCCTGTAACTTCATCCTTATTAGCCCCAAATATTATCCTAAGCACCTTATTCTCAAATGCTCTTAGCCTCTGTTTCTCTCTCTAAGTGAGAGTCGAAATTTCATAGAATTATCTTACATTACCAAAGTTGAAAATAAGCTTATGAGAATATTCTTATGTGACAAAGATATTTAAGAGATGTAAAGTAATGGGTAAATTAAAATTTAATTTTATTTACAATATCATCGCTAAATTTGTAGAAAATTGTTTATATTGTGACAAGTGTTTGAATTAAAATGTTATTTAATTTTAAATAAAAAGGAAGATTACTTTATTTTAACTGAACGTGTTCAGATAACTGTTGTTCATGAATTTTTTTTATATAATTTTAATGTTTAACGTAAAATTAAGTGAATATGTTTGGCTATTGGAAAAATCAGTAAGACTTTCATTGTGTTGGTCAGTAAGTCGGTGATACTTAATGGAGTTAAGCAATTTTTCATTCATTAGGCAGTTGGCATCTCAGTTGGTAAAAGAACTCACTATGGACTGAAAGATCCTGGGTTCAATTGCAGTCTGTGGTAGGGCTTTTCTCATTGTCAGAACTTCCAGAATGATCCTGAGGTTCACTCAGCCTCCTATCAGATTGAGTACTGCGTCTTTCCCAGGGGCGATGTTGACCATGCCACCTCATTCTAGTGCTGAGGTCAAGAAAGCATGCCTCTATGCCTTCATAGCACATAAGGGGATAGCTTTTCTTACCATCCAGGAGATGCATATATTAAGGTTGCCAGATATTTTTCACAATTTCTGGGGACAAATATAGACATACATAGTTTGCCATTCACTTATATTGTTTTTACACAATTTAAGGAATTAAAATAGGCTACTTGTACTACAGATTAAACTACTGTTTCAGGTATTCTCTAGTTTCCAATGTTTCAGCAGTTTCCTGATGTTGAAGTTAGTTAAGATAGCAAACAAGACACTAACAATTTCTAAAGATATTCTCTTCACTGAAACATTACTTCCAGAACACAGAGATAGTTCAATCAACTTCTGAAATTGTGCACAGGGAATCGTGTTATCAGAAGAAAAAAAATATAATAAAAAATTACACTCCATTTTGAGCAATGAATAGCATTTTCTTCATTCCACTTTGCCATTTTCTCTGAAGTCACATATTTCTTCAAGCAAGAAATTTCATCAAGTAAATTATTTATCTTCATCCAGGTCAAATCCATCTATATTTGAAGAAAAATAATGGGCTGCCTCTACAAATTTTTCTCTTTGTAGAGGAAGTCTCAGCAATATAAGTACATTTATTAGATATCTTATCTTGTGAATGAATAACACAGGCAATGGGATATTCAACAGCATTTGGATAAAATTCATGAGAGAAACTAAGAATTCTGTTGTGAAATAAGAGCGACTTCTTCTAAAGATGCCTGACTGATGATGGAATAAATATAGCTATCTTCTTTCCTGGAGTTCAGTTTTTTTATTTACTTCGATAACAATGGACGACTTAACTGCAGTTACGTCCTCATCTTCAGTTTAATTATGGCATCATGTAAAAGCAAAAAGTTGCAGTAGCAAAATTTATCATAGCACTGTGCAAGGATTATTAAACCATAATTATATTAACAATGACAATTCGGGGATATCTGAGGAAAAATTATTAAATATTCTGTAATCTCCAAGACAGTCAAGATGGCTATGAAGGAAATGAATTTTAATGCTCATATTGCATCCTAAATTTTTCGTAGCTACCAACATATTTTCTACAATGTTTTTGAAATGTGAGTGTTTCCTATTCCCCAAGAAATTGTCAACCACATTCTTAAATCCTGTCCAAGTCAGTCGTTCTTCATAGGTCATTAAATTTTCAAAGTAATAATCTTTCAACAAACTTCTTTAAGTTTAGCCTCAGAGAGAAAGCAAAATTTATAACTTATCTATTTAAAACAATCACCATCTTTATTAAATGCTTTCACAAACTGTTTCATTATTCCAATTTAAAGTAAAGAGGTAGCAAGATGATCTTCTCTCATTTCACCAGACATTCCCTAGACAATTCGAAAAATATCGATTATTGTTTCACAGTTGATCGTGTTCAATCACTTTACCATAGATTATATTGATTGCAGTATAAGATTACGCGTGAAATTTAAATATAGCGCACTTAAGGAATTAACATAAAAACTGTGGGTGTTTGACGAAAACAGATTTCATTTTTGCAGAGAGCATGAAAATGTAATTCAAAATGACCCTTTGTCATGTAAAGTGCCAAAACATGGTAACCTTGTGTAATTATTCTCACGTTCAGAATTGCAGTAAGAAAAGTCTTACAAAAAGAAGTAATGTTATGTTCTAGGTTTGCTAAAAATATAGTGCGTTCTTAGCTCGGCTGAACCGTTCTGCGGCATTATATAACACAACAATAAGAATATATTACAGTTCAGAAATCAGTCTGATACAGACTTGATTGCATGCTTGTTAGTTTTTACACGACTTGCATGAATGGTAGAAGTGTCTATAAAATTTCTCGTGAATTGACGACCTGTGTCGTGGTACGGTCCGGCCGAGCTACAAAAGCACTGCATAAATATTTCTCCATTTGCCAAACATATTATTATTGTTTTCAGACATATACCATAGTCAATTATTTTTGTATCATAAAGACTCTGTATTGTATTCTGCAGATAAATTCGAGTATGATAAAAGTACCGTAAAATGGAGTGACTTGATACGCTGGGGGTGACTTGATATGTTTTGTAGGTTAATGTTCAAAAACAAAACATCAACCTACAAAACGTATCAAGTCTCCCAATGTATATAATGGGATACTAGATATGCTGGGGGGACTTTATACGTTCTGTAGGTTGAGGTTTCGGTACTGAAACATCTACTTACAAAACGTATCAAATCCCCCCAGCGTATCAAGTCACACCGTTTTACGGTATTACTTTTTGTTATGATGCATTTAAGGTTGTATAGAATAATTGGCCTGCTGTCAAATTCCTTTCCTTGATATATACCTTTTTTTTTTTTAGATCTTTCCGTACGCTAATTCCATTTGCTTGTATTTTCCCTTTTTTTTGTTTAATTATATATCTTACTGAGCTAAAAAAAAGTCTTTCCAGGGTTCAGTAAATGAATTCGGTTGTAACTGTGATAATCCTCCTAGAATTCCTGAAAATAGGGTCACGATTCTGATTTCAGATAACTTAAAGACTATCTTGAGGTTAATAATGATGTAAGGCTTATTTTAATACCTACGGAAATGAACTTACATTAAATGTAAATTCACTGCATTATATCCTCGCTATAGTGCAGAAATACCAAGAAGACGTGAAGTGGAGGAACAACTGTGACAGTATGATTACCTCCGCAAAGTCAGTCAAAATTAAAATGGCGAAGGTTATTTGATTTACTGTTTGATTTTAAGTAATGTATCTTTAATTTCCTTGAGAGTTGGTTGAATTTTTGCATTATCACAGATATTTTTCTTTTGTTTTGCAGGTATTAATTGTTATTCTTGATGATTAAACAAAATTGCTTATTTTTGTGATTTCATTGTCTATGCTCTCCCAAGAAGTCTCTTTTACACTTATTCACTTGAGCAAAAACAATTTTACTTTCTTACAGTTATCCTCTATCTTAAAGACCTGCAGTGATGAACAGTTTATGTTTAGTGAAACTAAATTTGAATGTAGTTACGAAACCTGCATGGCATGCTCTTAACACATTTTTTTTAATTAAGTAATAAAATTATGGTAATTTATGATTGTAGTGTTACTAATATTTAACATTGCAATAACACTTCATGAATTAGAGTCAATCATTCTTATCGGTAAAATCAGTAGCCTGTTGGATAATATGAAGGAATTTCATCATTTGTATGTCATAATGGTGTCATTTTTACTTGCATAGTTAGCTTTTATAAATTATAAATGCAAGCATGCTATTTTTATTTATGTTTATAAATTCTTGTGAATGTGGATTGGTAATTGCTTGTAGAAGACAATGAAATAAAAAACAAAGCCAGATTTTGAGCACTGTAAAACTTTGTAGGGTTCGGTATTCTGGTTGTAATGGTTACAGATTGTTGAATTAAAAATAGTTTCACTTTTCAGATTTCATACGCACCATAGTTTTGAAGTACGCCACATTAAATGATTAAGTGGTGATTGTGACAATGCCGACAATAATAATAATAATAATAATAATAATAATAATAATAATAATAATAATAATAATAATTTAAATGGCTGTACAGTTAAACGCTAAAGCAAAACATCCAGTCAACAAACACAAGCTACAATAATTAATAAATGCGTATAATTTTCCAAATAAATTAAATTAAACAAATAATGAAACTCAACACAATATACTGTACATATGCTTCATAATAAGTTCTGTTAAAGACATCGTTTCAAACTTTATATTTACAGCACTAAAATTTCTGGGTGTAAAACACGTGATTCAAATTCTTAGAGGTATTACGTGATATTTTTAAAATTATGAAGCTGAAGTATGAGTGAAACAATGAATAATATCAGATATATTAATGGAAGTAACATTGAAAATAAACATGAAATGTGTGGCTGAAAACTGAATATATTCTTCAAATTAAATTTTGGATAAACAATGTGATAACTTTTCGTTGTTTCTTATCTGAATTTCTCATCTGCAGAAGTTATGACGTAGTTAACAAAAATAGCATATTTTGAAATTAGAACATGCTTAGTAAGGTTGCAGCTGATGCTTAATTTAATTCTTGGCTTGCGAAAGCAGCTTATGTACGTCTTCTCATACCTTCTACTGAATGTTGTATAAGTATTTTGAAATTAAGCATAGCTGTTACGTCATAATATATCATTCGTTATGTTTCTACTATAACAATATATGAATAAGTGCGTATTAAGTGATTATATAATAGAGAAATGTGTTTTTATTTTTACTGCAGATGTATAGAGGTAATTGGCTATTGAAAACAAGGAACATTTATTTATATTTTCTCTCTTGTGGGTGCGAAGTAAAGTTGCATCTATCCATTTCACTTATTGGTGTTGTATTCTGGTTGAATTTAATTATAATTTTCTCAATATATACCAATCCCTTTTCCTGTTAAGTACAACTTTCGGCGTCAGTGGCAGCACTAGCATTTTTCATTTGGACAGAGGACATTCAGGTGGGCAGAAATTGAGGAGGCAACTCTCTTTTTTATGCCTCACAGCATGGATATTATTATAGGAGTATATTATTAGTACTCAAGGCAAACCTGTCTAATAAAATTTTACTTCTAAGTGATCGGTGATAGCTTTTTATTTAATGGGGTAATATAGTGGACCGTAGTGGTAATTGCGCAAATATTGAATGAAGGTCGCAGCAGAGACTGAAGAGCTCAGAGGAAACTTGCCATGCAGAAACGTTGTTCATTACAAATGTCACAAAAAATCTTGATTTTCGTTTAACAGATTGTCAGCTAAGCTATCACTTAATTCCTTATGATTCTGGATATTATTGTGAGAGACACAGTTTGAGAAAAATGTAAAAATTCTTGTGTCTGGTTTTGAGATTAAATACTTAACATTTAATTAATAATGTACCAGAATTGAATATCGTACATGGATGTCAAAAGTTGTACTTATTTGTCATTCATTATATTAAACATACACTCTTGTAAGGCCTTGTAAGTTGCGTTAATTTTATCAATATGTTGTTAATCATTATCAAGAAAAATAATAGAATATGGCAGAATATAAAGTGAGCAATTTTAGCTTCGAAATATTGAAATGATTGAAATATTTTAATGCATTCCATTAGTCTTGATTTTAACATAATGTATCGAGTACTTATATTCAATAGGTCACATCACCACTGATATTTTGTGGGGATCATGAATTAAATACACAAACGAATTTATACATAATAAATACCGGTACATACATTTCTGTTGTGTTAAACTAATTACTTTTGGAGTTACTGGATTGTTTCTCCCTAGAATACAAACTGAATTTGATATCCATTTAGTTGTTTTGCTACCCATTTACAATGTTATTGAGTCCATGAGTTTATGAAAGTAAAACTCGTAGAATTTAATTATCATTTCTTGAGTAATTTTACAATAAAACATATTTACTGTAATTATTAATATGTCATGTAACATATTGTATAATGTATCACGGAAAATATTCTTCTCACTTTTGTCTACTGAGTTATCAGTTGTAATTTAGCACAGTTAATTGGTGTGCTGTCTATTTGGAGAAATAGAAAAGTGAGAATTGGGGAAAAAGAATTGAATAATTTAAAAAATGTTTATCTTCTTTCATCAGTCAAATTTATAAGTGCTTATTACATCTGTATTTTTTCTTGCTTTACTTTCAGGGTTACTACAAAGATACTGTGGAGTTTTTCTTTGAAGGTCGTAATGAGTGCAAAAATTTCTGGAAAAAATGTGTAGAGAACCATGGCTTCTTCCGGTGCTCAGCTGTGAAACATGTACCAAGGCAGAAAACTCGTGTGTTGAGTCGAGGTTCATCTTTTAGGTTAGTATGGCACATTCCTAAGCTCTCTACAAGTGTTATTCATGGTGAATAAAACACTAAGTAAAAGGGTATTAAGGGAGGAGGTACACTATTGGCCTGCAAAAACTTAGTGAAATTCATTTTTTTTTTTTACATCTTAGCCACTATAACAACTAAATGAACAAAACTTTTTATGCTTATATATATATTTCTAAATTATAGACATCAGCTCAAAGAATTTGAGTGACCACAAGGGTCCTGAATACAATAAACATGTACAATATAATGTGATGTATTACATTAAAGAAAAAAAGAAAGTTAATTGTTGAAGGCAAATATAAGTGGATTAATTGAAATGATGTAATATTTGAAGAGAATCTGCTGATAATACTTTAAGAATAGACATTACATAATCAAAAGGAATGTGAAGTTCTTAAGATAATTCCATGTTCCTTTGTAATAGAACCTTTTTCTGCCAAACAGCAAACCAATGACAGACCATTGTTTAAGAGGGACGTTGTACTTTTGAAAAGATAAGGCAGACAATGTTCATATATAGACTTCTTCTCAATATCAACTTCGGTGGCATGATTTATGTTTCTTTCGAAACAGATAGTAGGGTCAAGAACAAGAGCCCATTTTAAGTGTCCGTTAATAGCAACAATGTCTGCCCGTCTAAAAGAACCATCTGATGATACACAATGTACTTCCTCATGAATCTCCCAATTTAAAGTTTTTAACAATATCGCCAAAAAATGTCGTACACGATGATGTTTTGATATTGATTTTTGCAGCTCGCCTTTAGGGCATTGTCCAAGTGTTTCAAGCTCGCTATTCTGGATGATAGCGGGTTTGCTTAGAGTTCTGCCCGGTATTGCGCAAACCGCCGAAATATTGCTTGACATTTTAAAGCATTTCTCAATTCTGAGGAAGATAAGCCCTTTCGATTGCTTACCCATTAGTTAGCCTTGGGAGATCACTATTAACAATAACCCCTTTACCACGCAAGGTATGGTTTGTCCAAGGTTGGAATGCGTCATTTCGTGTTTGCGAATTTTACGACCAGTTGATAGCATCAATAGCTGTGATATTCAATTTTGACAGAGCAGAAACTTTTTCTTACAAGGTCCCTAACATTGTGGAGATGGCAGTCATCAATACTGTAAGAGTATTACAGATATTTATGTGTTGTGCATAAGCTTCCCAAGATGCTTTCATTAACGAAAGACCACGATATTTTTTAGGGAGTAGAGCATTCCTGTCAGGGCAGTCATGAGGAAGACCATAGTCTTTGCATGCTACTGGTAACTTTATCTAAATCATTAAGAAATTTGGTTTGATTTGGTAGATGTGGAGCACACTGTAAGGGATAAGTATAGATATTGATTCATTTGTTACCTTCTGACTCAGGTTTCAATAAAGGGGATAGACAGAGTTTAGAGATATTTTTACCCAATGTTAAACTGTTTTATCAAAAACGATTGCACTTTATGAAATGTTATTGAATATTAAAATAGCTAATAATTGCCTGTAAATGATACCGAAGTTGCATAATTTTTTTACAACCAAAAAGCATTTACATAATAAAATATACAATTAATTAAATATCTGCATAATGATTATTTTAATGGAATGTTTTAAAGACCTACAGCAACAACATAGTCTAAAGCCCATTCACAATGAAAATTAAACATAACGTAAACATTAACATAAGCACATAAACATATGCCACAAACTTAAGTAGCCAAGGCCCATTCACAATGAAAATTAAACATAACGGTTAACACGTGTTGGAAACAAACATACCGAATCAACAAAACTACAGAATCTATTACATAAAAATTTATCCATTAATGACTGACGATGTATCTTCATTCAATTTATGTTTCTAATAACTACAATGGCATCAGTATTTCAATACTTGGTTTCAAAGAAACGGAGATGTAAAAAACGATGGTGGATTCATCCATTGAATTAGAGAAGAATACAACAGGGGACTTTTATAACCACATTCACATACTAATATATTTTGAAACACCAATACTTTGAACTATAAAATAATGTTAGCTATAAAAATGATTTAACTAATACCTACCTTCAAATTCATTTCCTGTGCTGTTTTTTCCATTTCTCTTTTAATGTAATATCTTTGTATGTTTTATGTTTCTTGTCATTAACAAGGGTTTTCTTGCATAAAATAATCAACTTTTTCATATGATTGCATGATGCACGCCTAGCTATCATCATGGCCAATAGATCAAAATCTGCTTGTAGGCAATGTTACTGTTACCCAAATCGACGTCATAAGCATGAAAGTTTGGAGTTTGCAAACTTTCATGTTAATTTATGATTAAGATTAAGTTTATGAAAATTCATTGTGAATGCTTTCATTAAATAACATGGACACAAAACATGCTTACGTTATGTTTATGTTTAATTTCATTGTGAATGTGTTAAGATCTTTTACTAAGTATTCCGTCAGAAAATATTTTTTTTTCTTATTGTTATCTTCAATATTAAATTTTCTAAAAATTTTGATTAAAAAAAAAATTTCCTGAAGGAATAGGTAAAAGATCCTAGACCATGTTATTGATGTAGGTCTTGAAAACATTCCAGTAAAAGAATCATGCAGATATTTAATTAATTGTATATTTTATTATGTAAATGCTTTATGGTTGTAAAAAAAAAATATGCAATTTTGATATTATTTTTAATATTCTGAATAGTGTTTTATTAAGTGTAATGTATGTATATTAAGCATGAAGCAACGCCTTCATGGCAGCTGAAAGAGCTACAAATCAATGCATCACCCACTAGATGGGGATGCTTGAGTGAATGGCGCATTGCTATTAGTAAAAAGAAATTGAATTGTTAGTAGGCCTTCAGTTTTTTTAATATATAAATTTATACTTGCCTCTCTTTTGTACAGGTACAGCGGTAAAACCCAAAAGCAGATCGTTGAATTTGTTCGAGAAAACTATGTGAAAAGGCAGACATTTCAGAGGTGAGTGTATTAATTTGAATATTTTTAATACGGAGTTCATAGTGCGACGTTTTGTTGAAGCACATTATACTGCTGTAAGAATGGGAAGATTTTTGTTTTGTTTTATTTATGTATTGTCCAGAACAACTTAATATTATACACGTTCAGAGTGGAGTAAGGTAAATATTTGTAAAATAATTGCAGTGGATAAGGGAAGAAGACTTGCATTCTAAGGACTGAAATTGTAACCTGAAAAAGAAAGAATTATTTTATAGGTTAATGTTTCGTTACCTGATTTTCTGTATTATGTAATATAACAAAATTATGACATCGCTATTTTTATTGGATTATTTCGCTTTAAGTTTTGTAATTGGACCTTTTACTTGCTAGTTTTCTTCTCTCTTACCAGCTTGTTCTTTACAAATGGAAGCTAAATACAAAAGATACAGTTCAAACCTGAAATCTGGCAATAATTTCTCACTGTAGATATATTCTTTTACATAATTTTGTTCGCATTAACTCCTAAATTACTCACATTTAAGTGAGTTATGTTCTTGGATTATCTACATAGATATCAAGTAAGTGAAAACTCAGTATAATGAACACTATAACGTTGAAATAATTTTTAGGAAATAACTCGGTGAGATATTCTGTCATTTTCATTTTTATTTCTTCTCTATCTCTAATTTTCTTTCCCTTTTTAATTAAATTCTTTGTTTATTATGTGTGACTTGCATTGTTAAAGTTGTCATATTTATTTTGCGCCTAAATGCATTGTGGACTCTGTGACATGACATCAACATTTCATTGGGCCTATCCAGAACAATGCAAGATATCAAATTAACAACAAAAGTAACAAGTAACATTTAAATGAATCTATGTTTGTGGCCTTTTTAGGCCGGGTGCACACAAAATCAGACGCAACATATTGTCTGATGATACTTGTTGCCCATTGGTTTCTCATGATGGGGTGTACATAGAATCAGACGCAATGAGACAGTTGCGAGCAGACATGGGGAGACAACATTGGATGACTGCTTGAATTTGGTCACAAGCAGACAGTCTGATAGCTGCAGCATACTGCGCATGCATTAATAGCCATGTCCACATTTGCACGCTTTCACTATCTATGAATACTATTGTGTAGTGCACATTATTCATAATGGAGCTCGATACGGATAAATTAGTTGTTTTAGTACTATAGGAATGATACGTTCTGTACAATCTTTCAAGCAATATCACGACAACAATGTGGTTTTTAAAATGTGGGAGGAAATTGCAAATGAGATGAAAGCACCAGGTGAATAATAATTAATAATATTAATAATTTGTAGTAGGTCTACTTTTGTGTTCTATACTATCACTCATTATTTATTTAATATATTTTTCATTATTGTGGCTCGTGAAGTAGTCATAAACATACAAAATGACGTTTGTGCACTACATTAGTAGTATTCAGGGCTGGGCAAAATACTGACATCCAAGTATTTCAAATACAAATATAAAATACTTCAAATAATTGTATTTGAAATACAAATACAAAATACTTTTAAAAAATTAACCAAAATACATTTGTATTTCAAATACTCAAAATACATTTGTATTTCAAATACTCTATAAAATATATAGGCCTAAAGAAATAAGAATATTACCGTATTGAAAATCTAAAATATTATATTAACATTAAAAGTATTTTTACCTCGAAGTTTTATATAAACACTGTAACTGAACGTTCTTCCTTTTTCCAGTCAGCAATGAAATTATGCTACATATGAATAATTACTGCTCACTTTCAAAATAACCAGTTCCTCAAATGTTCATAAGATAAGGACCCCCTTGCTTGTGAATGAATAAATCCTGCAAAACAGAACAGTCTTTCTACAGGCGCAGAGGAACACAAACTTGTATTATATTTATAAAAGCTTGTTTCACTGTTGGTAATTCTCTAGACTTCTAGAGTGCACATTGCCATTGAAGAATTGTATGAGCTCATACTCCACAGCAGACAAGTTATTTTCTTTTTGCTTTTCAAAGTCTGTTTTACTTGAATTGAAAACATAAAAATTGTTTTCATCATCTAAACAGACCAGAGATGTAGCAGACAACTGCTCAGCTGATTTTACACACATATTCTGTATCCTCTTATCATTTGGTGAGGCAGTGTCAGGTAGCCGTCTCATCTTCAATGATGGGTGGAGCAAGCTGAATTTTCTTCTGGGATCAGATAAAACATCACTTTAAATCTTGATGAAAAAAAACTTATTAGGATTGGAGTTACTTGGAATAGATGGCGTAGATTACTAGGTAACAGAATATGTAATCTGTTAAGGGAAATTAATGTGGACAAAAGTTGGCCATAATAGCACGTCTTCTCATTTTGCATTAAATTAAGGGTTACGGTAATGGGTTTCAGAACTGCACAATATTCTTCAAAGTACTGAAACTCAACATATTTGAAGGTTGGCAATCCCAGTTTTCACATATACTGTTTATATCATGTTTGAATTGCAATATTTGAGAGATTGAGTCATAAAGAGAATTCCATCCAGTTGGGCAAGGAAACTTTAATGAATATTTCGAGACATCTGATATAATTTCTGAGGGTTTGAGTCTCCTAGACGCATTCCATAATGCTGAACACTTAGCAAGTGTTGGGTGATGGATCCTTGATGCTGTTGGAGATTTCTTCATGGCATTAAGGAAATCAGTTGTGGCAAGAAAACTAACTGTATGGCTTGCACAACTGAAATGGGTAGGCAAATAAGACAAAAATTCATTCTTCAAATCGAAATCCAAAACTTGAAGAACAAGAAGAAGAAAAAAGTATTTTGAGTATTTGAAATACAAAATACATCAATTTTATGTATTTAAATACAAAGTACTTTCGAAAATCCTTACAAATTACAAAATGCAAAATAGAAATGTATTTCAAATACATATTTCAAATACTGCCCAGCCCTGTAGTATTTATTTTTAACACACTTTCAGTTGTATAGAATTTTAGGCGTATTAGGCGTCCTTAGGAAATAATAACCAAATACAATAGAATTTCTCATATAGATAGTCCTCTTTCATTGACGTCAGCTTTCTAAATCCACACAACCAGCAAATCAGCTGTTGCGAGCAGATAGCGTCAAGCAGTCACGGGGCATTGTAAGACACTATAAAACAAAATGTCGCATCGCCAAGAGCCATGCCGCGTCTGATTCTGTGTGCACCCGGCCTTACAGTTTTAAAGCTGTGCTGTATCTGTTGCATATTACACAGCTGGTAAAAAGTTGCAAAAATTGTTAATTCTAATTCCACAATTAAAGTTCTTGATCTTTCATATAATATAGCAGTTATTTTTCCAAAGATTTTTAGTTACATTATGTGCATTAATTTGTATTAAAGAAAGGAAGTTAAAGATTGTAGGTTTCTTTTCAATATATAGTTTATTGAAGTTTTTTCTGTGTTAATTACTTAAGTTTTCTTACAAGAATAAATACTGCTCTTGGATGACATACTGTATGAAATATTTATAATTTCTATGTATATTACACATTTTATGTTTGCTGACTAACACAGGAATGGAATAGATCCATTTCCCCCCTTGCCCAATAATTAAGGGATTTTGTGGTTTAAATTATGAAATTGTTGGATTTAAGGGTTTGACTGTGTTGCATGTTTGAATATTGTCCTTTTTATGAATATTTCTTTAACATTTATATGTAGGCATTTTGCATGGTATTACTGTGTGATTTGTATGTTGCATGCTCATTTTGTGCATGAGTTCATATATAACAAAAAGTGTTTTATGAGAGATCACCATAATTTTGCTTAGTACAAATAAGAATTTTGTTGGATTTTATAAGTGTGAGTAGAGGATCTGGCAGTTGCGGCATTTGGCTCTGACGAATTTCAGCATGATGCTCTATCTAAAGTGACTGTAAGGTTCGAAATACAAAATTACACAGAAAATGGCTTGAAGAATATAATTTATTGGCATGTCATTATTTTTTTTTAAATTACACATTTCGAGTGATCCCTCAGTATCTTATGGTTTATTGCAATCTTATCCGGAAATTGTTCATGACACATTCGTTCTGACGAATTTGACAGAACTGTAAAATGAAATGAGAGCAGCAACAATTAAATGTTGTCTATTCGCTGCTTGAACTGCCAATACACAGTAAAAAGGTGACCATATGGTGTTTTGTTTCTGCTAGAATTTTCAGTGTTCCCTCCTTTTTCAAGATGAAATGAGAGTTATTACAGTGAATGGTGAAAAATATCGGCAGATATTACAGGCATTATTTAAAGATGCACTAAACAGGAATGGCATTTGGTTTCAACAAGATGAAGCTACGGCCTGTACTGCCAGAGACATATGGGCTATTCCATATGAAATCGATCAGTAAAAAACCTTGCATTTTTTATACCCTAATTTTTTCCCTATTTATACAAGGTGCTGAGGAGAGTGCATTTGCAAAAATATACTATCGAAAGTCAAACGGTTTTCGTATTGTTGAGTGACAAATTTAGCGTATTTTAGAAAAACAAGCCTCTTTCAGTGCTCAAAACTCTGGAACCATTTACTGCAGAACATTGAACGAGAGCTCATTTTGAAGCTGACATTTGGTAGATTATGATAAGAAGTAATCCTTATTTTTATTATATACAGAGAGAGAGATGATCTGATTTTATTTACTTTTAGGCTTTTTTCCCATTTGTAAAAATGTAAAAAAATATTGAGAAAAAACCTTGCATTATTAAGAGGGATTTGGCATTGTGTGCTTAGTGGTACAGCAATAAGTTTCGAGGGTATTAAATAAATTATTTTCACATGCCTAGACTTGAACGGCTCAGTACCGCACGCACTGGCCGAGAGCTGAAGATAAGCGAGCGTTGGGCGTCATTTTACTCTTGTGTTTATGAAATCTGTGATAAAGCTGGGCTACAGCTATGCGCTACTAGACGAAACATCACGTGTTTATGTCTCCTGGCCTTGCTTCCCTCGGCTAGGTCCTGCCTCACAGTCAGCTGGTTAGCTCACGCGTGTACTATTTATTTTCTTTATTTGATATTTTCAATACTTTCTTATCAATGTTGCACCAGTAAAAAATATGTGTTTATTTATACTTTCAATGCGGAATCTAACCATATATTTTAAAAATATTTTTTCGTGGCCAAAGGCGTCTTAATGAAGAAAAATCTACATTTTTCCATTTCCATAAAAAGTTGTTGTTGTTGTTTTCTAATGCCAGGCGTTTGACAATAAAGTCATTTGACCTCTTGCACTCCAATATTTTTCAAAGATATTATCATGATCAGCCACTGAAGCACAGATTTTGAGGTGTTCCGAATCCATTTCTTGGTTTGAGTTGCACAATGGGCAGTTAGGGGACTGATATATTCCAATTCTATGCAGGTGTTTGGCCAAACAATCATGGCCTGTTGCCAATCTAAATGCAGCTACAGACGATTTTCGTGGTAAATCGGGAATTAACTGTGGATTTTGATGCAGAGAGTTCCATTTTTTCCCTTGGGATTGAGTTATCAAATTTTGTTTGTTGAAGTCTAAGTATGTAGATTTAATAAATCTCTTCACAGAGTAATACGTAGATTTAGTAACAGGTCTGTAAGTAGCAGTGCTGCCCTTCTTTGCTAAAGCATCCGCATTCTCGTTTCCCAGGATTCCACAATGGGATGGTATCCATTGGAATACAATTCTTTTATTGAGTGATATTAATTGAGAGAGCATTTTAAGGTGTGTGTTTAGAGACGATTGATATAATAGCTGCTTTGGAGTTTCCATAAAAAGTAAGAAAAACTGTTTACATGTCAATATAAACTTTAACTTCTCAGCATCAAAATAAACCATGATTTTGATCATTGGGTGAAAGGGTTTCGGAGCCACAACAGTTTAAAGTTGCAAATTTTATGAAAATACGATAAATTAAAATATTTTTAATTTAAATACTATGAAGTTCTGATGCCTCAAACTTTGCACAAAGCATTGTATCACAGTTGTCTACAGACAGAAAAAGTTTCATTGTATTTAAAAATTGCAAGGTCAATTTTCTCTATATTTCGGTCGATTTGAGTTGGAATAGCCCGTATGCAGTTGATGAAAAATCTTTTCCCTGGATGCATAATTTTTTGGTTTGACAATATCAATTCACCAGCTCAATCCCCAGACCTCACAGCTGCTCATTCTGTGGGGATAGTCAAGGAAAGGGAGTATCAAACCAGATCAGCTCTAAAGAACAGGACACAGGCAGAAGTCTAAGAAATCAGTGAAACTCCAGGTTTATTGCAATGTGTCATGAACAGTTTCCAAGTAAGATTGCAACAAACCATGAGATACCGAGGGAATCACTTGAAATGTCATTTTCAAAAAGTAATAACATGACAATGAATTGCGTTGTTCAAGACATATTCTGTGTTACTTTGTTATTTCTAAACCTTATTCATCAGTACCAACTGACAGACACTGTACAATGAAATTTGTGCAGTTTTCAAAAACTCTGGAAAGGCAAAGCAATCTTATTATTGTGGAGGTAATGACATTGCTTTATTAAATAGACGAAATTACAGCAAATAGAATGAAACCATAGTCGAGTGTTAACCCTTTCCAGCATAGTGGTTATTCAGAAGACCCACCACTTTCTTTCTAAATTTTATGGTACGGATATTCCACCTCTTTGAGTATATATAGAGGTGCCATTTGTGTTTTGAAATTGTGTGCAAAGTTAAAATGTCGAAAAAAATTGATCGAAGCTTTGTTATGATCCATGATATGAAAAACATAAAAAATTAATTTGTGTTGCAAAGGGTTAAGAAAACTCACCATAAAACTGATTATATAGCTAACAAAATCTCTGTATCCCATAAGGGTAGTCGTAAGAATTTTGTGAGCTGAGTTTTGTGTAACTCCTAAGTTTGTATAATAAGGAAACTATAACCATAGTCTAGTATATACAGTCGCGAAGCTCAATACGTAGTAAATATGCAAACATTAGATAGTTGCTCAGCACTAGGATTGCTAATATTGCCTCATTACAGGCAATGCAAAATAGAACTGTCACAGTCTATTGTTTCTAGCACTCTCAAAACTCAAGCTTCGTGACTGTATATAGTAGACTGTGCTATAACTGTGAAATACATGAGATTGCATAAAATTTCCCACAGTTCACATTAAAAGATGAAGAACGTATTAAAGAAAGAGGGCGTTTCTCAAATCAATTTTTTGCGGTAAAATAAATTCGCCCAGATGCAGGGAAGGCCAACTTGTTTGAAATATTAAATTAATATACATATTAAGTTTTTCTTTAGATAATTTTTTTTGTTCGAAACTGTTTTAAAAGAAGGAGTTTTATTCTTTCTTTACTTTTTGCCTTTGGACAGAGAGGCTGGAAACATGAAATTTGATATAATGAAAGAGTTTTCCTGCAGTCATAAGTAAATATGCTGCAAAAGAGAGCTGCTGTTGTGATCTGTGTCTGTAATGACGATTTCCCCTGGCACGAATTGTACCTATTTGTCCATCCCCTTCAGCACATCAGGAAGGGAACCATTGCTCCAACCTTAGTGTGATGTAGCTCCCACCAAAGTTGCAGCCTGATACATTTTATCAGCAGTCCTAATTTCAGATAATAAAAGTAGCACGAGAAAGTGTTGCCTCGTCATATCATCAGGAAGAAATAAGCATAGGTGTGGAATTATAGCGTTAAATTGCTATATTTAAAGCACAAATGTTTTTAGAAATAGCATTTCATAGCATTAATTATTATCTATTTGAAGAAATACTGTTATCAGCTAAAACTTGTTCTACTATTTTATGTATTTCAGATGGATACTGTAAAAGAAAATAAGATACGAGGCATCTACAAATTATTGAAGTATTTCATGATTTTTAAATGGATGTGTTACTAGTAGGGCTTGGATTTTTTATGTGCTAAAAATCGGGAAAATGTGTGACAAAAAAAGAAAAATATTTAATTATGTTTCAATTATTTTATGTGAATATAAACAATATGCAGTACTACCAGTATAAATTATACTGACTCGCCAACTGCTGAAGAATTGCAGTACACAATGAGATTCATCCTCAAGTTGTTCATAACAAATGACTGACGATTATCGCGGAACACTGCCTTGTACTGAGAAAAAGAGCGCCCTGGCCACTCCCTAGAGACATGTTCATAATTGGAAACGAAAACAGAGGCAGCTGATGTTTATGAAATTATAATTGCGTTCTTAATCAGTGTTATGATAACTTACAAGGCATTCCTAAATGACACATTAATGTTTATGCCCTTTTTAAATATATCTCGAAAGTCGTGTTCTGTGTATTCAGCACTTCCTACATTTCTGCCTCTGTCACCTCATTTGTGTCAAACTGGAGGGCTTTCAGTTTCATCTTCAATTGGGGAAACAGAGAAAAGTGTCAGGTGGCCAAGTCAGGCGAGTAGGGTGAGTGGAGGACGACAGTCATGTTGTTTTCGGTCAAAAGCTCCCTGAGGAGAAAGGAAGTATGAGATGGTGGTGCTTTTGATCAGCTGTCAGAATCCTTGGCACAAATTTGGTGGCAACACAATACATGTCCAATATAGCAGTCAAAATCCATTGGCATGTTCTCTTATAACCAATTTCTATCTCACGAGCAAGGTTATGAATGATTCGACTTCAATCCTCACGAACGAGTTGTTGAAGTTTGGCAACAGTGCTGGACATTGTGCAGCTGATGTGCCTTCTTGTGTCTTCATTGACTTCTATGGATGTTTGGCCAGTCCTGAATTGAGCATGTCATTCAAAGACTTGTGTATGGCTCATGCTTTCTTCCCCGAATGCTTGTCTAATCATTTCCAGGGTCTCCATTTCCCTTTTTCTGAGATTTGTACAAAATTTGATGCACACTATCTGTTCCTTTCTTGGTTCCATCGCGAAATTGCCATGACTCCAAATAAAAAGAAGTAAAGATTCAGTATGTCCATCCATCTACGTGAAATTTCGTATAGTGACTCTCAACATATGCTGGTATTATCATCTACCGTTGCATCACACTACTACAACTGCCGTTCAGATGGTAGCACCAGTCTAGGAAATTCTGGATACCATCTCTTAGAGCAAGAATGACTTAAAGTCACACACACATTGTTTTCTTCAATATATAATGGCAAGTGTTGTCTGTATAAACAACAGAGATGTTTTACAGTAACAGTAACTAGTTTGTTAGATGTCACTAACACTGACCTTTTGCACAATTAATTTATGGAAATACTGTTATCCGAAAACTGAGACAGGGTTTGTCTGGAATCGCAGCAGGGGAGCTGAGTTCAAATGTCAGTACCTAGTTATTTTTAATTCTCATATTCACTGATTCCAAACTATTGACCTTAATTTTTAAATTGCATTGTTTTTTCTTCGTCCCACGCCATGGCATAGTAGTCTAAGACATCCTGCCTAGGACTTGCATTATGGAATGCGCACTGGTTTGAGTCCTCATGGGGGAAGAAATTTTCTCATGAAATTTCGGACAGTGCATGGGCCTGGTGCCCACCCAACATCGTGATGCACTTGGGGAGCGGTCCACGCCTGTGGAGTAACGGTTAGCACGTCTGGCCGCGAAACCAGGTGGCCTGGGTTCGATTCCCGATCGGGACAAGGTACCTGGTTGAGGTTTTTTCCGGGGTTTTCCCTCAACCCAATATAAGCAAATGCTGGGTAACTTTCGGTGTTGGACCCGACTCATTTCACCGGCATTATCACCTTCATCTCATTCAGACGCTAAATAACCAAAGTTGTTGATAAAGCGTCGTAAAATAACCTACTAAAATAAAGAGAAAAAAACTTGGGGAGCTACGATAAGTAGCGAAATCCGGTTGCGAAAGCCAGCTATAAAGCTGGGAGGATCATCGTGCTAACCACACGATACCTCCATTCTGGTTGGATGATCGTTCACCTCTGCTTAGGCATGTGGGCATGAGGCCAGCAGCCGGCTGGTCGGTCTAGGCCCTTCACGGGCTGTAGCGCCACAGATTGTTTTTTCTTTAAATTGATCTTCCATTGCTTAATTGTTTCTTCCTTTCCCCTCTTACCGCTATGCCCCTTCAATCTACACTTTCTCACTATCAAAATAATTTTATGTTTGCTGCATTTAATTCAATCACAATATTGAGAAACCCCACATGTCATTTTTTTTTTTTATGAAATTGAGTTATATATGATTTCATATTCTAAACATGTAGATTCATGATATTATGAAGAAAAGACCCACATATTCCCGTCAACATTCATTTTAGCTAAAGTGTTAAGAAAAAAATAATTTGAGCACAAATCTAGGGCCTGAGATGTTTTTTGTATCTCCTGAAAAGTTTAGTTTCTAGACATGTGAGGTTTCTCAATATTCCAGTTCAATTTGGATGATGTGCCTAAAAGTGATATCCCTCTATAATTTGAGCGTATGTTATCACCCTTTCATGAATAGGTATTAATAATGATGTTTACCAATTGCTTGGTATTGTCCCGTGTGCCCAGATATCATAAAAAATTTCGAAGTGTTTTAGCCCCATATTTTCATAATTCCATTGGGCTACCATCAATTCCACTGGCTTTCCTATTTTTCATGTTTTTTAATGTGTCTATGACTTCTTATGAAATGGCATTGTATTCTTCTGTTTCATGAACTGTTGTTTGTATTTCTTATTCGTCATGTAGTAGTTGTAAAAAATGTTGTTTCCATTTGTCTGCTGTAATTCCTGTTATGGCTAACCTGACTGAGCAATCTTCTTTTAAGTGTTGGAACACTTTAAAACCATATCTTTGTGCTCCTGTAACATCTCTTTCTAAATTTTTTACAAAACTTTTCCAGCTTTCATTATGTGGTTTCCTTGTGAATTTCCTAACTATTGCTCTGTTGCATTTGTATTCAATTCTACGATCAATGTCTCCAGTTGTTCACCATTCTAAATATGCTGTCTTCTTATCATTAATGCTATTTTGAATTTCATCATTCCATGTTTTAGGCGTTTTCTATGTCTAATTTTTTGAGTGCCTAGATTTTCTTTTGCAGCTTTCATCACTGCCTCATGAAGATTAATCCTGTCAATTTCTACATTTCCTACTTTTGGTTTTATATACTTGTTTAATCTTTTTTCACACAATTTTCTTATGTTTTCTTGTTCCAACAGCTGGATTACCAGGAAATGGTCAGTATCTAGTTCTGCTGCCCTCAAAACTCTTGTATCAATAATGTTAGGCCATATTTTTTTATTGGAAATTGTATAATCAATTATGGATTCTAATCCTTGTCCTGGTCAAGTAAATTTGTGAATGTCTTTGTATCTAAAGAAATAATTGGTTATTCTAACTTATTGTATGAACAAAATTCTCTTAAGTAAATGGCATTATCATTTAAAACTGCTTCACCATGATGTCCTACAAGGTCTTCCATAACTTTTCTTCCAATCCTTGCGTTTAAATCCCCAGAAATTATCAACTGATCATTTTTGTTTACTTTATCAATCACAATCACATGGAAAATGACATGCATTATACCCATACATAAAAAAATGAGATGCAGATAATTTCGATAACTACAGAGGTACAGTAGAACCCTGATTATCCGTCACCCTATTAACCGATTGGCGGATTATCCGACTGTCTATTTCTCGCTCTTTTTTTTTTTTTTTTTTTTTTCAGAAATAAATAATTTATATGAAGTACTCTTTTGTGCAAGTAGGTTCTACATATGTTTTTGCTAGAGAGTGTTATTACAAGCCCTTATCGTTACAAAACATTGTCTACTGTTCAAAGTACCGTTCTATAATATAACTTGTATATAAAATGTCTTCCACAGATGTTAACAGAAAACGTGTTGTGCTAAGTATCGAAAAAAAAAGAATGGAAATAATTTGAATGGTTTGAGAAAGAGAAACTGTGGCTCATCTCGCATCAGAATACGAGTTTGGAGTTAGTTTTAATAAAAAAACAAGGATAAAGTGAAAAAAATTATGTAAATCTACAACATGAGACCTCTTTTAGACTATTCCTATCTTTCCTGAGACAGTCATTACAAAGGGCTTCCTTGCTCCTTAAAAACCCGTCATTGGCAACCAGACTTAAATTAGTGAACTTCTGATCCTAGCAAGTTAAATACAAGGCCATGGAGGAAATAACAAAATCTTTCATGGTACGGATTATCCGATTTTTTCGATCAACCGTTCAGTCCATCCCCTACATTACCACGGATAATAGAGGTTCTACTGTATATCATTACTAAATATTACATATAAAGTTTTTTATTCATTAATACTGAACAAATTACGACCTTATACTGAAAAATTATTGAGGAGTATCAAAATGGTTTCCGTCAAGGCTGATTTACTTCAGATAATATACATATCAACAGGTTGATTAATAAAAAAGTATGAGAATATAATCAGGAAGTACATTATCTGTTTATTGATTTTACTAAAGCATATGATTCAATACATCGAGAAAGTCTATAGAATATAATGGCAGAATTTGGAATATCTTTGAAATTAATCAGATTATGTAAGATATGTATAGAAAATACGGTAAGCAAAGTAGTAACAAATGAAATTATATGAGAAGAATTCGTAAATCAAACAGGATTAAAACAAAGTAACGCTCTCTCATCAATCTTATTTAATATAGCATTAGAGAAGATAATACGATAGACTTAATACCATCTGGAATAAATCTGGATGGACAACATAAAATTTTTGCATATGCTGATGATTTATTATTAATAGGAAGAAATGAGCTTGAAATAAGACAGCTATTTATTGAATTAATGGAAAAAGCACAAAACATTGGATTAAATATTAACGAGAGTAAAACAAAATATATGGTAATCACTAAAACAAAAAGGATTCCCATTAGCCTTAAAAAAAAAAAAATACTTTTGAAACAGTGAATCAGTTCAAATATCTTGGTGTTTTGATAGACAGTTCTAATGACTGAAAACATGAAATACTTAACAGACTACATAATGTAAACAAAACTTTTTGTGCTGTTCACAAATTATTATCTTCCCGTTTTTTAACCAGGAATTTAAAAATCGTTTTGTACAAAACACTAATATAACCTGTACTATTATGTGGATCAGAAACATGGAGCTTAACTAAAAAGGAAAAACACAAATTAATGGTGTTTGAAAACAAAGGAAAAGTGTTGAGGAAAATTGTTGGTCCAATTTTTGACCCACTTGAAAACAAGTGAAAATTCGACATAATAATACAAACTTTATAATCAACCACCAATTTTAGATGTAATATGGACCAGAAGATTAAATTGGGCAGGACATATTATACGCATGGATGACTGCACCAGCGCAAAAGAAATATGTATGAACACCTTTAACAACAGAAGGCCACTGGGAAGACCTTGAAGTAGATGGAAAGGTGAAATTCAGAAGGAATGCATGGAAATGGGAATTACCAACTTGGAGGAACTAGCAAAAGACAGAACAGAGTGGAAGCATTTTGTCAATATGTCGACATGCTCCATAATGTCTTTGATTGATTGATTGATTGATTATTATGAAGATGAAAGGTTATGAAAGGATGAGAGCTGTAAACTCATAACCTAAATAACTGAAATTCTTAAAGTTCGTGAATCTTTAACATAGATGGGGATTGGAACATAATTTTATTATTTATTTGAAGGATGTGTAATTAAGAAAGCGATCATTAGGATTCTACTATGTTAAAATTATGAGTAACTTAGAGCAGATTAATAAATTATACCATAACTTCAGTAGGTTACTTTACACTAACTTCAGTGATCTATTAATTTTGTTACATTTAAGTGACATAAAGTGCATGTGACTTTTTATAGACTTTTTCATTCATTCATATTGTTCTGCCCAAGGGCAGGTCTTTCACTGCAAACCCAGCATTCTCCAATCTTTCCTATTTTCTGCCTTCCTCTTTATCTCTGTATATAATCCATATATCTTAATGTCGTCTATCATCTGATATCTTTTTCTGCTCCAAACTCTTCTCCCGTTTACCATTCCTCCCAGTGCATCCTTCAGTAGGCAGTTTCTTCTCAACCAGTGACCCAGCCAATTCCGTTTCCTCTTTCTGACCAGTTTCAGCATCATTCTTTCTTCATCCACTCTTTCCAACACAGCTTCATTTCATACTCTGTCCATTTCACATGCTCTATCATTCTGAAAACAGTTCTTGACTAAATTCTCCAAGTAGATGTTGAACAAGGTAGGTGATAAAGGGCATCCTTGTCGTACTCCTTTCCCTATTTCACTTCCTTCTGACATTTCTTCTCCTATCCTGACTGATTCATTTCATATAAAGGTTACTGAACAACCTATAGTTGTGAAACTGCTTCAAGTTACATACCAGGAGACTTCATACAACTACATGTGTCCATGTGAAAATTTATTGCAAAGTGTCAGTTTATATTGAATATTTTAAGTAAATAACTGTTTTTACGTGCTAAATAAGATGATTATGAAGTTTAAAGGCCTAACTTACTTAATAGAAAATTGTTGTGTGAGATATTCATGATAGTTTTCAGTTTCCATTTAAAGTCTTTCAATTTTATTCATACAGTGTATTTTTTTTTTTTTGCTAACACCGTGCTTATTGGTGTGTAGTCATGTGTAAAAAATCATCATAGTGCTGATATAAATCACAATCCATTTTGAATCTTGCATACACTACTTTTAACACTTGAATATAATTAATTGATTAACTACTGGACTTACTAGTGTTAATTATGTAAGATTTGTCCGGCTTACAGCTGTTTCAGTGCTTCACGCACCATCCTCAGAGCCTACTAGATCACGGTGTCATCTCGAACTTCTCTACCTGTTATGTGGGTGTGTTTGATTGTTGAAAGGTGTTGAAGAGTGGAGTCGAATAGTGTGTGTGTACTGAAATTGATCTGTGTGTTGAGAATTTGATCAGGGTGTGTTTTAGTGTGTTTGTATATTTCGTATTAGCCATACATACAATAACATAAATACGGACATGGAAATCCTACACACACAATCCAAGAACCAAAAACTCAACACACTAGAACAATACGAAATATACAAACACACTAAAACACACCCCGATCAAATTCTCAACACACAGATCAATTTCAGTACACATACACTATTTGACTCCACTCTTCAACACCTTTCAACAATCAAACACACCCACATAACAGGCAGAGAAGTTCGAGATGACGCCGTGATCTAGTAGGCTCTGAGGATGGTGCGTGAAGCACTGAAACAGCTGTAAGCCGGACAAATCTTACATAATTAACACTAGTAAGTCCACTAGTTAATCAATTAATTAAATCACAATATTATAATTTGCGAACTTGAAATATTTTTAACGTGTAATACTGTATGTGCATGCAGTCACCATCCCACTGAGAAACTAAAACTTACAGTAAAATAGTTAGTAAATAAATTGAATAAGTTAATATTTCGTCATTAGTGAGAACCAGAATGATTTACAAAAATGTTTATGTGAGGTTTCTGTTCTCACTGAAAGTTCATATTGCATATTAATCCCCACGCTTTTGATTTTATTATTATTTGTGCATGTACGAACTATATTTACAAAGAAATGTGATAAAATGAGTACTAGTCAACAATTAATAAACTATTAGTCATGTTATAATTCTGCACAATTTTGATTCATTAAGCAAAGTTTTTATTTTCGTAGAGAGCTTTATATTAGAAATACTATGCATGTAATTACATTAACAGACCCATAGATACACCATATTATATGCACTGTATGCACATAACCACATTCAGAGGCACATTCACACTCAAGAAAATCTCACACACACTTGTATAATCTCAATATGCTACATTCCTGTGAATAAGCATAGTAGCATTTTCAAACTTAAAAATGCTTTATTTTTTTTATATCATTTAGATTATATTCATTTGAAAACATTTCTATGTACATTACTGGTACCAGCTATATATTGGGTCTGTTACTCAGTAGACTATGTGTCCATTTGAACATTAGTTCATATGAATTAAATAATTTATCACTGTTATTAACAAGTATTTTATTGAACAAAATTACTTGGGTGACTAATTTCGACGTGGTTTGCGTCATTTTCCGAAGCCTCATTGAACAAGTAATAATTGCTTTACTGTGTTAATATCATATAAATTCTAGTGGTAAATTACTTGGCTGACTAAAGGTAAGCATTCACTACATCTTATCGCACGCATCGGACGAATTGCACGGACCGGAAAAAGACTATCTTTGCTGTAATTGTTATGTAACCGCGTTCACTACATCGTATCGGACGCATCGCCTCTCGGCAAATCCGTCCACGTTTCTCGGATGGGCAATTTTTCCGATGCGTGCAATCATGGCCTTCTTTAATAAATCAATTTTAATTGGTCAACTGTTACTATTATGTTGTGCCATGTTCAGTGTCGCGCCAAAATGGCAGACGGAAAACTTACTTCGCGTGTAGAACATTGCAAAGAATTATATAATTTTAGGCATTCCCATTAAAGTAATCAAGTCGTTTCTTGCAAATATATAATGTAACCAATATTTCTTTCGTTTCTTCCTCTTCAATTAAGACGCATGAAGCAATTACAAATTCTTATTCGCTAACAGACGTAATTAATAGACCTAACCTCAACTCCTCTGCTTTCAGTAATGTCAATATCGTACGACGTCATGTTTTAAACAGCTGATAGGGGAATCCAATGAGGCGATGAGGTACAGTGAACGCACTGCACTTAAAATATCCGTTTCGTGCAAGGAGTGCGATACGATGTAGTGAACGCTTACCTTAATTTCGACGTGGTTTGCGTCATTTTCCGAAGCCTCATTGAACAAGTAATAACTGCTTTACTGTGTTAATATTATATAAATTATATACGAGAATATACAATATCTACCAAAAAGTAATTGGGCACTGTTTTTGCCCCTTTAGAACCTCGTGATACCACCTCTTGTTGCTATAACAGCAGCCATCCTGTCAGGCATGTTCTCCACTAGTTTGTGTAGGATATCCACTGGAATGTGTCACCATTCCTCTTGCAACATGGCACTCAGTTGGACAATGGAAGTTGGCCGCATCTCCCGAGACCTCAATCGCCAGTCCAATTCGTCTCAAAGGTGCTCAAGGGATTGAGATCAGGATTGTGCAGGCCAGTTCAACTGGTGAACATTATTGTCTGCATACCACTGCATAGTAGCCGCCGAAACATGGGGCCAACTTCCATTGTCCAACTGAGTGCCATATTGCAAGAGGAATGGCGACGCATTCCAGTGGATATCCTACACAAACTAGTGGAGAGCATGCCTGACAGGGTAGCTGCTGTTATAGCAACAAGAGGTGGTACCACGAGGTTCTAAAGGGACAAAAACAGTGCCCAATTACTTTTTGGTATATAGTGTGATAGGAGTGTGTTGGGAGTGTTTTGAAATGGATTTGAGCAATGGACAAATTGTGGAAGTATTTAGAATAGGAAGAAAAAAATCTAAGTCGTAATCCAGATCAAGTTAGGCCTATATTAGTTAAATTCAAGAGCATGATAACGAAGAATAAGATCATGAGAAACAGAAGGTTGCTAGGGAACACTTCCATTAGAATGGACAATGACTGGAGTTATGAAGTAAGGAGCAGAAGACGGGTTTTGGTCCCTTTCATGAAAGAAGCTAGGAAAAGAGATCAGTTTGCAAAACTGTTTAGAGACAAATTAAAGATCTTTAGTGCAGAAGAATGTCTCGGAAGCATTAAGGAGCCAGAAGTAGGTTCAGAAGAAATTGAGAGAAATAGAAGAGTCCTGAAGGAGAAAATTAGGGGATTAGTGTCGAAGAGCATTGGAAATGATATCAGCTTGGGCAATATTAATGAAAATAGCAAGGTAAGCACGACATGGAATGCGGAAAAAAAGTAACCTTAAGCGAGCAAGAGAAGCCTATGATGTCATCTGACTAGAAGGAAATATCAACACAGAGTAGAATTCTACAAACGCATCAGAATTCGTGTAGTCAGCATCTTGGGGCGATTCGAAGGCGTTTATGAGAGTTGCAGAGTGAGGTAAAAACAACGATAAGGCAAGCGAAGAAAAATGGAATGGGTCCAGGAAGGAAGAAAGGTGAATAGTAAGAAGAAACATGATTTAAGGAGTTGATGTAGTGAGGAAGTAGTGGTAGAAAATACAAGAAAAAAGTAGATAGTAGGGAGGACAGGGATATCAATAGCAAGTGAAGTGAAGTGAAGTGAGGGGAGGATATAAGTGTGGAGTACAATAGTAGAGAAGTGGGGAAATAATAGATAGATTGGCTGGTGAATAAGAAGCGACAAGATACATTTAAAGAGAACATGAGTGGAAGAGAGAATGAAGTAAGGTATGACTTGCATAAATTTGCTATGTAATAAGGCGGGATGGCACTGTATACAAAATATGTGAAGTACCATCTCACTGGAAGTAAGTGCTTAACGACAAATATATAATATACCATATGAAGAGTTCGCGGGAAAAACGATGAATGTCACAGTTTTGTTAAGGTTGATGTCATTATCTAATTCAATGGATCACTGCGAAATTTAATGTTGTTCTTATGAAAAATGGTAAAAAGGAGAATTAACACCACGAATACAGTAATCCTTTCCTTTATTTTCTATAGAAACAGCACTACATCTTGCAGTTATACTCTCAATTAGATCATTATCTAATACTTAACAGAAATGTGACATTCATCGTTTTTCCCGCGAACTCTTCATATCATATATCATATCGTCGTTGTTCCTGCAATAACTGCTATGTAACACATTTATCGATTTTCAGATTTTTGTTCTATTAAATAACTTAAATAGTGATACAGCAGATAATAAAATCTCCTGTATGTAATTATATTCCTTTGTTTCGAAAATGTAAGAATTCACAGTCTCCTATGTATGGCTACCATAGGATAAATAAATGTGTTTTTTCTTCCTACTGAAAAATGTTATATTTTGCACATAGGAGTTATTGCAGGAACAACGACGATATATAAATTCTGGTGGTAAATTACCTGGCTGAATAGTTTCGACGTGGTTTGCGTCATTTGCTTTACTGTGCAACTTAAAAATGAGTCACAGTCCTGCCATCTATCCGCAATATGCGGAACCTGAATCACGCAAGTGAAGTGGGTAGGCATTAGTTACAGACACACACACATTTGTTATAATTTGCTTCTTGTTGTGTTTTTCAATTTAAACTTTGTTACGTCGGTTATAAAAGTAAATATGCTAATGAATATTAATGTTGGGACAGTGAAGACATAAATATTATTAATTTTAGAAATAAAATAAACTTTGCGTATATGTTTATGAAGGAAGTACTTATGCAACGAACCATATATCTTGCTTATGAAGACTCATATGAAAAAGTTAAAGCCTTGAATGTGTTAAATGTTTTTGCTGTGTTGTGTGTCGTAGGCTTTGGTATGGTTTAATTTTTTTCAAATATTTATTTTTGAGTAGACTATGTATGTTTGTTTTTGTGATGGAAATTGAGGGGAAGGGGAGGAGGATGAGAATGTCTCAGATTTATTGATCTTAATCCACTGATTCAAAAAAATAAATCAAATAAAGTTGAAACTTTAAGGTTGGAACATTTTTAGAATTTTATATTAGTAATTTTAGTTCCTGTAATCAGGAACTAAGTCTTCAGTAAATGATATCTATTCCTTCCACATTCGTATAAATAATGAACATGATATTGTTATTGCTAGTGGAATGAACAGAAGCCACTATGTGGGTAGTGAGGTGAATTGACAAACACGTGGTGGTCTGCCCAGTGACTAATTCACTTCCTCTTCTCTGCTTCTCCCCGCAGGTCTCAGTCGTTCCGTCATTCGAGCTCGGCTCACTCGAGTGTTGCGAACGTTGTGGGAACCAGCTTATCAGCACACCCCTTGTTACCTCTTGGAGATAATGCTGTCGGTAGGTGTTCTTATGCAGCATGCATTTCTTTTTTATATTGGTACTCTTTCAGATACCGTCTAGTATCAGTATGGTTGATGTTTTCCATTCTGCATCAGTGTAAGTTCTGTAATTGAGGTACAAGACAGATTGGAAATCAGTAGGAGCATGAGTAAAATTATTATTTTTAATGGTTTCAACAGTAGCCTTAATTACTTTTAATGATTTGAACAATATTATTTATTATTTTATGCTCGACCATGCCGAAATGTAGTAATTATACACCTGGTAGCAGCCCTTTAATGGACCTCATTAAAGTACACCTATTCATTAAAGTTCAGATGTTCCACCAATCAGAAAATACCATTGTAGCAATATGAAAGCGCAAGTATCGATTATTCTCGGATATGCAATCGAAAGACAATTCTGTTACTATAATAATTAGCGTTAATTGTAAATAATATTCAAATAAATTCAATTTGTCATCTCGTTTTTCAATGTCTAATTCAATTTCAAGGTTATATCAAGATTAATGTTTATTTTACTTTCTAGATTATATCAAGGTCGATGTCGACATTTGTTTCTCTGAAAAAATTAATACTTTTGCGTCTGCGCACATCTCACAATTTACGAGGTATTGCACAAGGTCAGTTCCGCTCCTTAGTCAGATAAGAATAACATGAATACTTATGAATAACTTCAAGTTAGAAATATGGTCGAGCATAAAAAGTCGTATGAAACTTGACTATAATGGTAATTAAGACGCTAGTATGAAAATTATGAAACTCGCTTGAGCTCGTTTCATAAACATAATCGCGTCTTAATTACTACCATTATGGGCTCGTTGCATAATGTACTATTTTCCCATCATGTTTAGATTAAATGATAGCTATTTATGTATCAGGTACGCAAAATAAGGCTTTAGCGGATGAATTCAGTGCTTTTGGACAAGGTGTAAGCCAAGTCCAAAATACAGAATGAATCGGCTAAAGGTTTAGCATACGTGGTGCATACAATAGTTTTTAGTAAAAGCTCTCCAAATTATATGAAATAAATAATAAAAGTAAATATAAATATAAGTATAGTCAGTCAATTGTCATATTCTCATCACTATCTGATAAACATAATGAAACAATGTTCTCATATTAAAACCCTGAAGTTGAATTTTTCGGACTGATAACAGTACGAGTCCATACCTGTGGAGTAACGATCAGCACGTCTGGCCGCGAAACCAGGTGGCCCAGGTTCGAATCCCGGTCAGGGCAAGTTACCTGGTTGAGATTTTTTCTGGGGTTTTCCCTCAACCCAATACGAGCAAATGCTGGGTACCTTTCGGTGCTGGACCCCGGACTCATTTCACCGGCATTATCACCTTCATTTCATTCAGACGCTAAATAACCTAGATGTTGATAAAGCGTCGTAAAATAACCCAATAAAAAAAAAAAAAAACAGTACGAAAAGCACTATTTTAGAGAGCATGTACGAAAAATATTATTTTAATAAGGTTTAGCTAGAACGTAATAATGACAAAAAAATTAAGATGAATTGTTGAGCTGCTATGAAGAAACTTTCCATAGTTAACATAAAATTCTATATAGATAATTTTATTCATGGTTACTATAGAGTGCTCGGAGTTTAGAAAATACCATTAAGTATATAGGCATCTTCTTAGAGGACAACCCCCACCCCTTTGTAATATAACTTAAATAAGTTATTTACGTATTTTTCTGATGTATATAAAATAACAAGTAAATCTGTTTAATTTATTCTGCCACTGGAAATGCAAATAAACTGATATATAAATCTATTTATAAGCAATATAAAGCGTCTATATTTGAAGCAATGCTTAGTTACAGTACTTATATACTATATATTGCAATTATTGACATCGGATAAACAAAAATTTGTATTATTTACTATAATTTTTAGACAGTTCTAGTAATATGAAAATTTACAAATTTATTACCGGTTTCTGTCATATGCGTTTCCAATTCACTGCGGGCTAAAGCAAGGAGATGCACTATCACCTTTACTTTTTAACTTTGCTCTAGAGTATGCCATTAGGAAAGTCCAGGATAACAGAGAGGGTTTGGAATTGAACAGGTTACATCAGCTGCTTGTCTATGCGGATGACGTGAATATGTTAGGAGAAAATCCACAAACGATTAGGGAAAACACGGGAATTTTACTGGAAGCAAGTAAAGAGATAGGTTTGGAAGTAAACCTCTTGAAAATATAGCTCCTGAATTTATGGATTTCTACCAAGAATTATTGAAATGGCCAACAGGTGATGTAAGTGATGGTGACAGTGAACATGATATCGGCTAGACAAGTTCAAATACTTACATAATATGTATGGATGATACAAATGAATATATCATGGACTGAGACTGATCTAGGTCAGTTCAAGTATATCACTATGTATGAAATAAGTATACTGCGTGTGATAATCTAGTTCTTATTACAAATTTTTTCGTAATGTGCAAAAACGTTCTAAGTCAGGCCAAAAGAAATGCTTGTAAACCATAGTAAATAAAAGTAAAAATAATATTAACAGTAGTAAATTATAATACACTGTTTATATGATATAAAATATATATATTTTTTTAATTTTATAAATTTCGTGGTTTATGAGCAGAGCAGTTTTCTGTTGTTTTCCGACAAACTACCCTGGACGACTTAGAATGTTTTTACAGCCCATGATTCAATTAACTATGCGCTTAATTACAAAACACATAATAGGTTTTTATTTATTTTAATTGTATTCTTTTGTCTGCACAGTTACATCACTTCCACCCTGTATACTTCGTAAATGAATCAGTTGGAGGTAAAAGGAATTAAGTCACTTTTCACAACTTTTCAGGAGGAGCAAAAAACATTCCACTAATAACACAAATGAGGAGCATCGTTTCAAAACGTATTATGTGCCCCTTATAATTTTTTTACACGAACGACGAAAAACTGGATTACTCGTAAACCGGAGAAGTTTTCAAAACACTACACAAAACCATTTTTAAGTACTGGTTTAACACTTTACAAATATGACGACTTGGAACCATCAGACTTCACAGCATGAAAGATAAAGAAATAGAAAGTCCCCACGTTTTGAAACGATGCTCCACAAATATTATATTTTTATGTTATAGAAGACAAAGGAATATTTAAAAGTCTTAGTTCCTTCTTCCTCTGTTCGATGCACATGGCATCTGTTGTTCAAATTGTTGCATAACCCAAAACTGCATTTAGCTCCGACTGATTCAAATATAAAATATAATTTTTTTAATTTTATCAATTTCGTGGTTTATGAGCAGAGCAGTTTTTTGTTGTTTTCCGACAAACTACTCTGGACTACTTAGAACGTTTTTGCAGCCCATGATTCAATTAACCATGCACTTAATTACAAAACACATAATACGTTTTTTATTTGTTTTAATGGTATTCTTTTGTCTGCACAGTTATATCACTTCCACCCTGTATACTTCGTAAATAGCAGAAAAAGCAAAGGTTTGTAAGTTCTGCTGTCTGGTATATTTATCATTATTTTGTGACCTATATTGCAGTCGGCACTCCAGCATCTCTCTCATGCGGGTCGATGACCCTGAGTTCGACGATGGAGCACCAGAGGGGGGTGGGCTCACACTCGCACCACCACCACCGCCACCACAGCAGGGACCGAGCTGGCAATGCGAGTCCTCTCCTCTCCCCAACACACACTGCGGATATCCACGACTTCGATACCCGGGACCTGACCATCATTACGGCGGGAGGTGTCGGGACTACGAGCCCGTCTCCCCCCCTCACCACCTCCCTGTCGCCGGGCACATCGATCACATCCAGCCCGCAGCATTTCTACCCAGGTGGGCGGCAGACGGACGACGAGGAGCAAGAATACACCACTGCAGTGACAGAACAGCGGGGGACACCGGGTACTGGCGGGAGTCAACGTCAGAGTCCTTACCGACACCAGAACACAGGTCAGAGCAACTATGGCAGCACCCAGTCTCACCAGTTTCCGCATCACACTCACATTACTACTTCACAAACCCTAACTACTACACTTACTACCACACAACATCCTACAACCCTGCCTCGCTCTAACACCAGCAAAGCCTCAAATCGTATACAGCAGTCTGACAAGAAGTCTAGCCAGATTGTGACTAGGCACGACTGGCAGAGGAGTGCTAGCTGCAGGAACCTCCGCAACGATAGCAGATTTGAGCAGGGGGCGGAGGTAAACACCTGCACTGATCCTCTAAGAGACGGAAGGGGATATTATGAGTCTGTGTATAGACAGGAACACCTCATAGAATCTCCTATCACAAGATACGATGACAGTCGCCGAGCATGTTATAGTGCAGCAGGGAGCAAGACGAATTCTGTAGATCGGGGGTCTGATGCCGTTCCAGATACCAGAATCTACTCGAGCAGCTATCCTGGCACGACTTCTAGCCTCTCTACAGAGAGTGGTGGGGGAGACGAGCCTGGGGGAATGATGGAAGCTGGAAGTGAGTGTATCTTACTTACAACTGGGGGGTTAGATTCGGGATCGCAGGAGGAAATCCTGTATTCCCACGATGATCTGTCACATGATTCATACGAGCTCTTGGAACGCGAAGGGGAGGATGAAGGGGATGATGAACAAGAGGATGACGATGACGGGAGGGATGCAATGAGGCGCAGGATCAAGTCCTACTCGGGGACGAGATCCTGCAGTTTGGAATCGGGGGGAGACATCCTTCCTATGGACGAAATTGACGAACTGTCTAGAGATGGTCACGATGACGATGCAGAAGTGTTTCAGATGGATGAGATCGAGACAGTGGGGTCTAAAACTTATCTTAAACAAAGGAATAACGAATCTAGTCTTGAAAATGTAAGAGATGGACTGCATAGTACAAATTCCGATATTACTGATAGAAAGGGCCTAGACTCTATGATAATGAGAGAGAATAGAGATATTCAGTCATCCTTGCAAGCACAATCACCACAATTTGATGTTCATGACGACATGTCTAGAGACGAGGAAAGCATGACTTGTACGCATTTTGAGCACAAATCCAAAAGCAGAACAGATGTTAGGGAGGAGGATTATACGTACAGGGATTCACATAAACACGGTAAAGTAGAGAATGAGGAAGGGGTGGTATATGCTGTAGGGCACGATGTGAAAAGCAGCAAGCAAGCACAAACACACTTCGTGGAGTACAACGCGAAATGCAAGCCTGGGTTAGTGGTAGGTTTTGATAATAAAGATGATGTAGCTGGTAGTAAAAAGGTAAGTATGGTACATACTCCTGTTGAAAGGGCAAGGAGCGATCCTCATACAGGTAGCTTCAGATCAAAGGGGGGCAGTAAACGGAAACGACGGGTATTAACTCATCAGAAATCTATAGACGTTACTCCAGCAGGGAGTGGTGAGTCAGATGAGGAAGGAGACGGAGATGAATCTTCATTTTACGCTTCCACTATGGTTGCGAGCCGTAGTGAATATAACATCCCTTATATATTACATAAGAGGCACGCAATGAATGGAACTGCTCCCAGTCAAGAATCTGCAGTACCCCATCAGGTAGAAATGTTGACTGACGATTATAAAGCCCAGAAATCAGATAAGAAAATTATCTTAGATGATAAACACGATGATCAGTTAACTAGAATTGATAGAAAGAGAGGTTCAATAGAAAAATTTATAGCTTACAGACAGGCTTCTGATAGTTCTAGTTGCATAGGAAGTAGTTTTGAGGCACCAGATCATAAAATTGAAAGTATAACATCAGATATTTCAGATAAGGTTGCGGAAATTATTATTAGCCCAACTGATATTCGTGATTCAAATAAGGAAATATCCAAAGTCACAGTTTCACAAAGTGTTGGTACAGATGATGATAAAATATCAGAAGCTGCACTGAAGCCTGATTACATAGCTTCTGTACGAGATGAATCTGAAGAAGCCAGAGTTGATGTTTTGGATAAATACTTCAGACTTCCGAGTAAAACAGCACCAGATGTTTCGTCAGTACCTGTAACAAGTAGTGATGATGAACGTGGAGAAAAATCTTCAACCATTTCAAGAAAAAGCAGGATAGGACCTCCGGCTGAATTGCCTGCAGGACCATTGTTGCCTCGCAAGAGAGATCGTTCTCCCATCCTGTTTGCGCGAGCTAGACTTGGTCTCTCTGAAGGCTCTGCGTTTTCACCAGTACGTCAAGTTGGGTCTCCAGCATCTTCTCGTAGGGCAAAGTCCCTGGACGCTCCAGTTGTTGCAGTGCACCGTCTTCCACCAGCTGATGCTTTCTCAAGCAAAGATGACACTTTGGATAATGGTATTGGAAAGCCTGAACCTTTGAAACCCTTAGAGATTATAGCCAAACGACTGCCTTCTACCATAGAAGATGAAAACGGTGCTCAGGAAGATGATACACAAGATTTGATAAAGAGACTTCTGGAAAAAACGCAACCGTCATTACAACATGTCTCAGCTGTAGATATTGACGCTTATAACATTAAAGGTGTAGGGATTAAGGATATAAATTTTAAATCTATTGAATCAGAAAAATATGGTCTTCCATCTTTAAGTGATGATTTAAAATATACATCTCCAGCCCTTTCTGACAGAGATACAGCAAAGAGCATTTCGTCAGATGTTGCAGATAAAAAGACAATCATTTCTGAAGAAATAAAACAAGTACATATACAAAGACAAGACACCCCAAGACCTAAAAATTTACAGGAAATTCACGATATCAGACCTACAAAACAGTTACCTTCACCGAAGGATGTCCATACAGCATTACAGACTGTAGTTCAAGACATAAAGGAACATGCCACCACGAAACCTCAGATACCTATTAAACCTGAAGGGTTAATCTCAAGAGTAAGTGAAGTGGTATTAACAAAAGACAGATATGAATTGTCAGTTGAACATCCTGTTGTCATTAAGAGTGAAGATTATCAAGAATCTAAAGATATAATGAAGCCCTTTGAGCTCAGTACACAAAGAGCAGACAGCCTTATGTCGTCTCAGGAATCTGGTTTAGAAATCAGTGGAAACTATGGAGTTACGTCACAACCAGAGATTAGCAAAGATGTTGCAGATTTTCCTTACAGTGAGGGAGATACTCGACAGGTTATGCAAAAGGTATTAAATGAACTACTAGGGTCTGCTAGCGTGTCAAATGGAGAAAGTGAATTAGATCAATCATATAATGGGAAAAACAAGAGAATGCTTCTTCGTGATAAAGGTGGGAGTTCTGGTGATTATCAGACATTCGATGACATTGAATTACCTCCAGAATTCAGGGATTATCCAGAGATTCCTACAGTTCCAGAAACATCTGTTGACTTGTCTAGTGTGCAGAAGCCTATCAGTGAATATTCAGGTGATAGTGACCTTCCACTTTCAACTAAGGAAATAGTTAAGCATTCTGTTAAAGATAGTATATCATTGAAAGAAGACAAACCTAAAATTGTGTCATTGAAAGAAGACAAACCTAAAAGTGTGTCATTGAAAGAAGACAAACCTAGAAGTGTTCAGACAGTGTTGTTGGAGGATCGCTCACATCCTTATCCTGACATAAAAGTGAAGCAAGTTCCTCAAAGTTCATTTTCTGATAAACAACGACTTTCCAAATTTGAAATTAAACGTAGGGCGAGTATAGATATAGAACCTGAAATTATCATTATTGATAATGAACCAGAACCTGCCAGAATGACTAAAATTAAAACTAGTAGTAAACCATTTTCAAAAGTAAAAGATGTCAGTTCTGCAGTTACAGCAAAAGAACATTTTACTCCAACTGAAACACCTTCAGGATTAGAGAAAGAAAAAATTCGGAAAGTTGAAGCGAAAACTGATAAAATTGTTGAGATGGAGTTGCTAACTGAAACAAAGCCTCCATGTTATGCAGACATTGAAGTAAAATCTCATCATATGGAAACAGAAACAGACACCAGTGACAAGCATCAAGTGACTGGAGCAGCATTTATGGTAGAGCCAAGTGTTACACCAGTAGCAGTGGTCAAGAAAGAAATCGCACCTCCAACAACAAGGCTGGAACATCAGGCAATTTCAGCAAAGGCTCAGCAGATATCAAAGGCTGCAAAAATGAGATCACACCCAATTCAGATTATTCATATCGATAGTCACTCCTTAGAAAAAGAAGAAGCTATAGTAACATCTGATGATGAAGTTCCTGCTATTCCATTGGATGAAGAAGGTAGTTGTCTGGAACGCTGGGTTTCTGTTGAAGATATACATGAAGAACTCTTGGCAGCTGATTATGCCTTAAAGGGAGCTTTAGATTTGGGTCATGAATTTCAGTACATAGATGAAGATGGTAGGAGGAGTCCAGATACATGTAGTGATTATGATAATCTGAGTTCCTCACCATCTTCCCATGTCCTTGTTCAAGATGACCTGCCACTGGAACAGGTAGAAGAATTTGTGGAAATAGAACTGGGCAAGACTAGCGTGGATGGCAGAACAGAAGAAAGCATTAAAGTTATTATAGGGGGTAGAATGCAGAAGGAAATGAAAGTGGCAGCAATTGCTACTGAGGAAAGTGATTCAACTCTGAGTAGTACAACAGGTGAAGACCACAAGCCAGCTGTCTTGGTACCAACTGAAGATGTGATGGAAACAGTAGTTGAGGTTGCTGAAGAAGATAAGTCACAATTGAGAGTCACTGATTCTCAGGAAACCAAAACAGAGTCAGCATTTCAAGAAAGTGGAAGTAGTAAATTGGCTGAACATCTAAGTGAAGAAATTGCAGAATCTCAACAACAGGAAATATTGGATCTGGAGGAGATAGTATCATCAGAAAGTCCAGATGAGTTTGAACAAGAAGTGACATTGCAGTCTTCAGTACCAGAACAAATAGAAGACAAAGATCAAGAAGAAAATGCAAGCTCTGAAGAAGTAGACAGTGACCATTCGGAGATAAAAGAATTACAGGAAGACAGTGAAGAAAAAGATGTAGAGGAAACTGAATTAGATGACAAGAAAAAGAGTATAGATACTGTGAACTTGGAACGAGAATCAGAAATTGGTGTGGAATCACCTGTATCCCTCAAGGAAGCTAGGGATGAAGAATCACCTGAATCTTTGAAAGATGATAAAGTTATCGAACGGAGCAAATCAGAAGAAGAAGCATCATCATCTTCATCTTTGGCTCTTCCTGCTAGAGTAGAGCTCTCCTCTACTTGGCGTCCTTTCTTGCTCGAATCCAGTGGGAGCTCGAGCTTGGAAGAAGGGTTCTTCCCTCCTGATGAGGAAGAGACAACATCTAGTCCTTCAAATAATGATCGTGAGGAAGGAGCAGCATCCATAGATTTCCCAGCCACCTTTGGCTACCCGTGCATTGGCGATGTAATTACAAGTGTTGGCGGCTATGGAGGGCCCAGTGTGTTCGCTTTGTCACGCACTCTTTCTCGTATAAGTGAGAGAAGTACAACATCAGAACAGGAACGCTCTGACTTGGATGATGACTCCACAAAACCTTCATCAAGATCACCATCAGTTGATGATGAATCATTACTATCTAGTGATCATCAACCCAGTCTGTCATCAGATCCACCTTCTGGTGGTCCCCTTTTAGAGGAAGGTTTTAGAGGAATGAAACCAGAAATTCCTCGTGACCCTTCCACAGAATCTGACAGCCCTGCTGTCATTTGTGGTCCAGGTGGTATGTACATTCCACCTCCATTGCTTTCAGATGATGATTGGCCTTCTCCTCCTACATCTTCTTCACAATTTGAAACCCCAGTTGTAAGTCATGTGGAGACATTTTACATGGAAATTCATCCAGAAGAAGCTTGCAAAGTCTTGGTTATTGACTCTACTACTGACCCCACTGGTGGAGATGGCAGTTCAACGGATGAGAATCACACGCTTCAAGATGAAGACGACGACTTCTTGTCAGGTGAATGTCTTTCTTCATCTGCAACAACTTTAGATGGTACTGTGAAAGTTGCTGTGAGACCGAAATGTCCCTCACACTACTGTGCAGGGAGCTCTCTTAGTGAAGACACATCTATGGGTCTGTCCCTCTCTGAATGGTCGAGCAGTACGAGCACAGTTCGACCGCAGTGTCCACTTCATTATTCTGGTACAAAGAGTGAAGACACGTCTCTTGATGAACTGGGCCGGTCAATACCTGATCTCCCTGCTAGTAGCATAACCCCTCCTAACAGGTGCAGGAGCCCTTCTTATTACTCCGGAGCAAAAAGTGACACCTGTCTTGATGACGCCAGTCCCACCAGATTGGGAAAATCTGCTTCAAGTCAGAAGTCACGCATTACATATTACTCAGCATCCAAGAGTCTTACGAGTGTTGACACTACCTTAGATGATGTTCCTGGACCCATGATGTCCTCTGAGAGACCAGTGAAAGTTGTAAGACCTAAGTGTACCCCGTATTACTCAACTGCCCGTTCTGATGAAGGTGACAGAATGCTGGAAAGAGCAGTTTCGAGACAGGGAATGACGGAAAAGGAACCGTCTTCACAAAGCTTAGAAGCTCCTGCGGGATGGGCAGATGACAGAAGCTTATCGTCTCATTCTGTACAGCAAGTGACCGGTCCAAAAGTCAGGTCGAAATGTTACTCATATTATTCAACTGCAGCAGCTGCTAGAAGCCCTCAGAGTGATGGAGATACTTCCTCATCTCTTGAAGGTTTAAATGTTACAGAAAGAGTATCACGTGCTCCTAAGCGAAGAAAATCACAACCCAAAAAGAGACATAGAGTTACTGTTGATTTAGAGGTAAGAGATGGACAAATTGTTGAAGTATCCTCTAAATCGGCCATGGAAACTCGGTCTTCTAGTGATCAGTCACAAGTTTCTACCCAGGGTTCTGCAGACTCTGCATCTGCAGTAATGTTTGTGCCAAAGCAGTCCTCCGTGTGATAAGTATTTGTTGCAATTGGATTTACATATTTGTAAGTTCATTTTTAACGTGCAATATATGCTGATTATTTATAGGATGCACTAAATCATTTTGTATTACTTAAAACTTATTAAGACAGTTTATTGATAACACACATTTAGAGGCTGTCTTCAAATTTTGAATAATTCATGTAGTTTGGATCGTAATTTTATCCTAGGGATGTGCAAGAGAAGTTTATAATTACAGAGGGATAATTTCATAAATAATGCATAGATTGGAAGAACTGTGAAGTGGGTAACGCAACACCAATGAAAATTACGTCATTTGCAGTTCAAGGATTAAGGAAGAAGCATGTATGTTCGTTTCATCCACAGCATACTCTGTGTTTAGGTAATGAGAGCTAGAAATGGAGCCTACACGTGTCTTGGGTACTGTGATGATTTAAGACCAAAGATCGGTCCACTGTAAACTCATCACAAACTCCACTCTGCTGTGGGTTTCTGTGAGGTTTTGCCACAATAAGATTCGATCTTTGATCTTCAATCATCATAGTACCCGAGACATGTGTAGGCTCCATTTCTAGCTCTCATTGCCTAAACACAGAGTATGCTATGGATGAAACGAACACACGTGCTTCTTCCTCAATCCTTCAACTGCAGCTGACGTAATTTTCATTGGTGTTGCGTCATTTACTTTACAATTCTGCCAATTTATGGAATTATTTATGAAATAACCCTTGTATGTTAAATTCAACTAAAACTGTATATATGGACTTACCAAGCCAACAACGAAATCCAGAAGATCTCAGAGATTTATTTATTAGAACAATTATTAGAAGTAATAATGGTTGTGATATGTATATTCGTTTTAAAAATATTAATTAAGAACGCTTCGAATTTGCACATTACAAGATCATATTGTTTGCCTCTAAGCGCATTTAATGCTCTTCATATAATTTGTTAGGAATTAGAACTTAAGTGTTGTAGTATGATTTTAAATTTTCGCGGTGTTCAAAATGATGCAAGATTTTAGGTTTTCTGCACTGTGTCAATTATGTAGGGACAGACGTCCAGTCATAGAGGATGGCTCTTAGTAATGGATCCAATATACAGGAAAACTTCTTTTATAATACATTTTTCACACATACGTTTTTTTTAAGTCCTGAAAAATTCCTGTACTTTCCATTTTAACTTATTTGGTTATACATTTTTCGTTCATAGGTTTTTACACTTATACCATCGTATTTTTAACTCCAGAAGATACGAAACACCATTTATACGTTCTAAATCAATTTTGCTCGAAATTAGTTTTGCCTTCAAAATGTAAAAACGCGAAAATACAGCATGTATTCATTGTTAAGATGTGGCCCACTTTAAAATTCTTGGAAATTCGAACCTGCCCATGCTTTCCTCTACCAATCTTGTGCCCTTTAATGATGCTGTTACTGCTTTAGAAACTGTAAAACATTTTGTTAACACACCATATGTAACTGAACAAATTATGGAACAGTTATTACAATTTTGAGGGCATGTTTTATTCCTTAGACGCAGGCAGTGAAAAATAACTAACTTTTTGTAAAAATAATCACATATTATTAAATGAAGATCATACTGGAAGAACAAGGTAAGTCGCTGTCTTAAAATTTTTTGGATAGGAGTTTGAAATGTAATATATCAGCCAGCTTTGACTCTAAGCAGCCAAAATATCATACAAATAATCTTACATTCTTGAAGAATATGTGTTACAAATTGGAGTACTGTATTATAGACTCAAAAGATGACTTAACTGTGATGTTCTAAATTTCTCTTGTGAAAATTTTACTAAAGTGACTTAACTTGTTCTTCCCATATAGTCTTCAAATGCTATTTCAGATGTTATTAAATGTTATGTCAGTATACTTTTTTTCTCACTTATACGTTCTTTTTCTTCAGATCCCCATAAAACGTGCAAATGAAGTTTTACTGTAATATCTTTTCCCCTTTCCCTGTCTTCTATCCATACCGTACCTCGAAAATGTTGGATATCTCTACATCTATGACAGTTAAAACAAAAACCTAAAAACTCGTACCACGAATTTGAACATGTTACAGTCAGGCCCTTGTTAATTCTTACTTCTTTCACAGTTTCCGTTTGGAAGTGGTTATTATGATATTGTACAGGTATTTATGTTAATTTATATTATAATTTATATTTCTTTTAACTTATACAGGTACAGGTTAGTATTTACAGTTATAACTTATTGTTGTTGGAATTCTTTGGTTTATAATATTTAAAAGAATGATTACTAAAAATTGAAGATCCTCGCTGATTAAAATAAATTTATGAAATCAATTTATAATTTCCCAGTTATAATTTAAAAATTTATTGTTGTCTCAAACATACATCCACAAATTACACTGAGTCCCAGTGAATGTGCCTAGTGTTTCTGTCAATTGTGCCATCACTACTTGCGTCTATAAAGTCACAGCGCTTCACTGGATCAAAATTTACGTATTACAATGTTATATTAATAAATTTCATAAGTTTTCAAAATTGCACATCCCTGTTTTATGATTAACCGCTAGATGCCAATTTGACTATTTTAACGAGTTCCCCCTTAGCTGCATGACTGGTGGATCCCAAAATATTAGCTTATTTTATTAGCTTTATTTATTTTATTAGCTAGTGTTTATGTTATCCTCCAGGCATCAGCTCTTATTGTGTATGTGTCAAGAGAAAGGGAAAGAGAGATGAGATCATCGCATGTAAGCTGCATCGTTGATGAATTCCCATCACCTGAAATTAGCTGTATCAATCTATCTGCAGTAAAGGCCTGTAGTGACTCAGTTAAAAATAAGTTCAGTTTTGGTTACATATTCAATGCATGAACATGTACACATTTTGAAAACATACATACAAAAAAACTAATCATGTGGCAGGACAAGGGAAACTTTAGACGTAAATTTCATGGCTGTCCAGTTCCGTGTAGAAAAAGAATACTAAATTTAGTGAATAGATTTAATAAAGTACAGACGTGGACAAATTATTAGCAAAATTGAAGATTTTTAGTATATATTTTTACAAAATATGATTCTTCAATTTTGACTACATTTGATATTTTTGCGTATTTCCAAATTATTAGCAAAATTGAAGATTTGTATTGTATAGTTTTAGAAAATTTAACTCTTCAGTTTGGACTACATTTGATATTTTTGCATATTTACAAATTATTAGCAAAACTGAAGGTTTTTATTATATATTTTTACAAAATTCGATTCTTCAATTTGGAATACAGTTGACATTTTGGATATTTCCAAATTATTAGCAAAACTTAAGATTTTTATTTTATAGTTTTACAAAATTTGACTCTTGAATTTAGACTGTAGTTGACATTTTTGCTAATTTACAAATTATTAACAAAATTGAAGATTTTTATTATATATTTTTACAATATTTAACTCTTTAATTTAAACTACAGTTGACATTTTTGCATATTTCTGTCTACTGTAATGATAGAAATATGCAAAATTGTCAACTGTAGTCTAAATTGAAAAATCAAATTTTGTAAACAGAATGATCATAAAAATAATCAATTTTGTTAATAATTTGTCCACGTTTGTAGGTTCTGTGAATGATCTGATGTGAATTAAGTATCACACAAAATTGAGAACACTTCCAGCAACTACTGTGTGGAGTGTGAGTACTGAATGTTATTAATATAACACAGTACACAAGTTTGAATCTGGCAAAGTGCCGTGAGTTCGTAGGTGCAAGCAGCAACTGTAGTGTGGGTGACTTGCCTCTGGTGATCCAACAGAAATACTGGGAACATTCACCGGGACTCACTGTATTTTGAATTTCAAATGTGAGTTTTAACAATCTTAACATTAGAAGTTGGATGATTTAAAAAACTGCTTAGTGATGTTTGCATTGCTGTAATAGTTCTGATTTTATTCGTTTATAACCTTTTCTGTCAATATTCTGAATGTAAAAGTGTACTAACAATCATAACTTGTAACATTCCTAAAACTATGCAAATGTCTACATATTTATATTATTGGACATGTGATGAACGATCATATTAGAGAACCTATGAATTTTGGTAAATATGTGCCTTTTTAACAAAACAGTGTCTTCCCTTCTAATAAATTATTTGTATTTCCGTTATTTTACAAACTTGCACTTGAAATATACTCTCAAACGTAAAATAATAACATTAATTGTTGACTTGCGGAAAGTGAGATGATATCTGGATACTAGAGTTGTTCATTCCATGATTTTTAATGTTGTTTTTATGCTTATTTATTTATTTATTTATTTATTTATTTATTTAACCTGGTAGAGATAAGGCCATCAGGTATTTATTTATTTATTTACTGGTATTTATTTATTTATTTTATTTGTTTATTTATATTTATTTGTTTACTGGTATTTATTTATTAATATTTATTTATTTATTTACTGGTATTTATTTATTTATTTATTTACATTAATTGATCTTACATACATTGTTTACTGGATTTTAAATGATCATTTGATTGCTCCATTGTTATATTCTGACTTGTTTACATTTGTTTAATTTTTTTTTAGTTTTATACTTCAGCTTGTCTTACATTCCATTATGATATTTATTCAAACAATCTTACATTCAAACACAAAATTCATTCTCTGTACAAAGCATGGCACTCACACATCTGTCTTTTGTGTCATCTCAAGCATTTTGATGTTTGATATTTATTTATACTACTAAATTAATTATACAGAGCATAAAAAAATCAGCTTCTGTTTGTTTTTCATTTAATTATTCTAAATTTTGAATTTAATAATGATTGTTTCATTCATCACTACATGGAAAAATGGAACTTTCTGGCAGGCACACTCATGACCGAATAAACTGTAGGACACCAGGAAAGGTTCCTACTAGGATAGATATATAATACATCAAAAATCATCATAATTTGTCAATTATATGACCGATCCGTTGCTTATGAAAGACTCTGTAATAGCTGTATTGTAACTTTTGTCATCACTGTTTTTCTTCTTTCTGTTCGAATGCTTTTGTATCCTCAATAATAGATAGAATATTCTAATTCTAATCTCTAAACTCGACTGCTTGCACATCCCTAGTTACAATGTCTATTCATTTATAGTTTGCAACACAGAAATTGTGTTGTAGTCTCGTTTAATCAGAGTATTAGAACAAGTTTAATTTACATTACATTTTAAAGTAGACCAAATATTTATTATTGTAATTACTGGGTTGTTGTTAGAAGTTGAGTTGCAGATGATGTACCTACCACATTAACTCTAACTCTTGAAAATCGAGAGTGACAGCATAAAATAAAGTTCCTTCAACAAATCTTTTAAACAATCTGAAAAATTGCAGTTTAAAATGACAGTGCAAAACTGAAAAAAAAAAATAAATAAATAAATAAATAAAGATCGACGTTTTTAAGCGAATTAAATACTGTACAGTTGAAATCATCATTACGACATGGTGAAAATAAGGATTTTTGGCAGTTCTATTATATCGACATGTTTTCCACTTGCTCCAAACACCCAGAAAATGTTGTGTTGTGGGTTTCATAATTTAAATCTTAATTGTATATATTAAGAGGTGTGCGTAGTTTTTGTGAACCCGTGATAATAGCCATGTTTAAACTGTTTGTTAGCCCTAGTTGTTACGAAAATGGCAGTGCATAATAGGATGTTTACTTGCTACATGAATTTTGAAGAAGTACTCAACTTACATACCTTGTTAAATGCTGTTATTAACTAAAAATGAAGATTAACGTTTGAACGTGTTACTTAACATTGCTTTGAAGCTTCGCCATTTCAATCACGATAGAAACATAAGTTATATGAATCCCTTTTTACTAATAATTCATCTCCTATCTTGCAAACGTGAATCATGAGACGGGAAATATATAAATTATACACATTCTGCTTTGTACCAAAATGAACTTCGTATTTCAATATACAAAACTTATGTCTACATAATGTGTATTTTATTAAATGGTTTAAAATATTTATGAAATAATTTATACTGTCAGTACCAAAATATTTTTAGCACATTCTCTTCTCGTAAATGGTTTAAAATATTTATCAAATAATTTATTCTGCCTGTACCAAAATATTTTTAGCACATTCTTCTCATAAATGGTTTAAAATGTTTATAAAATAATTTATTCTGTCAGTACCAAAATATTTTACCACATTCTCTTCTCGTAAATGGTTTTAAATATTTATCAAATAATTTATTCTGCCTGTACCAAAATATTTTTAGCACATTCTTCTCATAAATGGTTTAAAATATTTATCAAATAATTTATTCTGTCAGTAGCAAAATATTTTTAGCACATTCTCTTCTCGATGTAGTTTAATGTTACTCTCAAAAGTCAGAGTATTCACAAAAAAATTTTAATTATATTGAATACTTCATTTATTTCAATACAATGTATATTATAGATATTCCATTACTGATACTTGTTTGTTTTGAGTATTTTAAAATTACTGAATTTTCAGCACCTGAAGTTAAATAGCAGTAGTGTTATATCCATTAAAGTATTATTTTGAATATGTATGATAAGAACTGTCTTGTGTTAAATTTTAACGTACCTTGTTAACATGTTTCGACCTATTTTAGGTCATCTTCGGAACTGGTCGTTGTTGGTCTTGGCGCCTCTTGTTTCCTGTGTGGGTGCGTTCGTAGTGTAGGAAACAAGAGGCGCCAAGACCAACAACGACCAGTTCCGAAGATGACCTAAAATAGGTCGAAACATGTTAACAAGGTACGTTAAAATTTAACATAAGGCAGTTCTTATCATACATATTCCGAAGTGATACAGTGTTAAAAGTTGTGTAATCAAGATGTATTATTTTGAAATGCTTGAAGATAATATGATATAAATACCTAACTGACTTCGAAAAATCCATTTGTTCTGCGAGGATTCAGATTTCCGAAATTATTAGCCTACCATCGCTGTGCCTCAAAATCCGCTATGTGCATTTAAACAAATCTTTCAGGAGAAAGAAAAAAAAACATTGTCAGTATTTTTTTTTTTTTATAATTAGATTTTCTTTTCTTTCTGTTTATCTTATTTTACAGTGAATGATATAAGACTTCTGTAACATGTATATAGATTATGTAACTAATTAAACAAATTAAAGAAATTAAAGTATGATATTATATTTCTAATACAGGTGGAAACTGTAATGAAAGTTTCACATATAAACACTTGAATTTTGATATTTTTTATTTTTGAAATGTTGGTATTAAAATGAATATAATTATAAACACATTAATATTCTAATTTTCATTACTGTTTCTTCATATATTAGCTCATGCGATAAGTATAACATTGTAAACTAATGCCATAATAATGGTCCATGGGCGTGAATTTGAACTGCCACTGGGGGAGACCCTGGTGTACCAGCATCATGCGGAAGTACTGCGTGAAGTCTGCAGCCAGGTAGTGCCACTCGAAACTTCTGTCCAGCAGCCAGATCTTGGGGTCCTCTCGTTTTAGATCGGATTCGCACTCGCTCTTGTGAAGGTACACCAGACACACCTTTCCGATGCCTTGGCAAGCGTCCAGTTCGAAGATCTTGCACTTGACGCCGAAGTTGGGGCGCTCCCTGGGGTCGTCCTGCTCGCTGCAGATCTCAATGTCTAGCAGCGTGGGGCATTCCGCATCGCCCATGCTCTTGACGCCGGCCAGCCGTCGTAACTCAGACATAGAGTTGATCTTCATGTTGCCGATGGGGAGCACCTCCCCTTGTGGATATTCTCGACCATGGTTTCATTAAAGATCGGACATCCTCTCTCCTTTCTTCGTGGAAGTTTTGTTCTTGTGAACTTTCTACCCGTGCTCAAGCAGGTACGCTACACATTAAATGAGAAAGATCTCTTCTAACGAAATAGAGTTAGGAAATGATCCCAGGATGGAGGCAGCATTCCCTCGCTGAACCGCTATTCCAATGCGTTGACGAAGGAAATTGATACATCTAGGATTGTCAGTATTAATTCCCATGATTTTCAAAGGTATTTTCGGTATAATTTCTTCATTTTCCATATAATGGTTGTAATTGTACAGAGTTGTTTTGAAAATCAAGGACTTAAAAGTGATAATGCTTTGTTCTTCTTCCTAAAAATTTATTCAAATGCACATAGTGGATTTTGGAGGCAGAGTGACGGCATACACATTTTGTCATGAATTTGACAATTATTGTAACATATAAAAAAATGTAATATGTTGACTATTGAATTACAACCTAAATCATGGAAACATTTCTTCAAATACTGTACCTATTTTTACGTTTGTAATAATTTCAGCCACAGAAAGAAACATTTTCTTAAAAAAAAAGGATTAACGAAATCAATACTAAGTTCATATTTTACAATAATATATGTACACAGTGAAGTTTTGTATCTTGAAATCAGTTCATCATCCATAGTCATTTGTCAAACCTTAAAGCATATTCCTGAAAGTATATCAAGATTAAGACTGAATATGATGAATGTATGTACATGTATTAGTGGGTAAGATTTTTTGCCTTATTATACAAAGAAAAATTCAAGAATACATGGATGACATATAGGTGTTACTCCTTGATCTACGAATATGTTAGAAAATCGAAGACATTTTAAGAAGTTCTTTAAACATAGTTACGATAATTGTTATTTCAGGCCTATCTATAGAAGTACAGGTAAAGTTTCCAGAGAAAACTTGTAAATTTCATAATTTGGTCTAGAGACAAATAATGAAAAGTATAAACAGTTTTGTTTCTAAATCACATATGTAACAATTTCTCATTTTGCTACATGTTTATCGTGTTATATGAACATTACCTCATTTTTTCGTGTATTCATTCTACCTCCCCATTTATAATTTTTATTTTATAAAGAAATACGAGACAAATATCGAATGTTTACAGTTCGAAAAGTGTAGTGTCAGACTGGGGAGATTATTTAAAGTTTAAGAAACAGAACAAAGTTGATGTTATTATAATTATAGTTACTAGATTAGTCATTTTATTTATCCATAATGTAGTGTCTGAAAATCTTGATTAATTCCCGTAATCTTACACTTCCAACACCACGAATCACTCAGATTTTTGTGTGGGTGTTGAAAGAAAACTTTGGTAAATTAGGTACAGAAATTTGTATGAGGGCATAAATAAATTACTTCCTTTATTAGATTAGAGGGAGGAATTAATGCAAGTATTTATATCAGCTTTCAGTTAGCATGGTGTGGTTATGACTGGAACGATGTTTGGTTTTTAACTAGGCCTAATTACAAGCTTTTGAAAATATGAATGTAATGTCAGTTATCAGTATTCTTGGCAATATTTTCTGCAGCTTCGCAGATAACTTTTCAATGCTGCCTTCCCTTCCTCCTCCTCTATTTTCAGCGTAGTTAGAGAGAATTTTCTAGATTGAACCAAAGGAAGGGGTTTTTAAGTTCGTAACACTTACGCAATAATTATTTATAGTTTTGTCTACTATCCAGATTACATAAAACAATATGTCATCATCATCATCATCATCATCATCATCCTTCACGAATTAGGCCTCTCTAGACTTGTTTCGGCCCCATCTAGCAGTCTTCTTAAAGGTCTTCCTGGTCGACAATATCCTCTAGGTTTATATTGCATCATAATTTTTGGGATTCTTGAATTTTCCATTCTTCTTACATGATCTAGCCAATTGAATTTGTATCTGCTGATTTTTTCTTCTACTGACTCTACTTCTAATTGTTCTAAAATTTCTTCATTCCTTTTTCGGTCTAAAAGAGTATATCCTGCTGTCCTCCTGAAAAATTTCATTTCCGTTGCTTTGATTCTGTTCCTATTTTTTCTTTAATGTCCAAATCTCGCTTCCGTATAAAAGGGAGGGTAATGCTAGTGTATTATATATTTTTATTCTTGTAGATTTTTGTACTAATTTAGCTTTTAATGTATTGTTTATTATTCCTAGAATTTGTGTAAATTTGGTCATTTTCTTGTTCACATCTTTTTCATTTTGATAAGATATTTCACAACCCAGATAATTGAAATTTTGCACTTGTTCGAGGCATTAGTTATTGTGTATTATCTTACTTCTGACTGGGTCTTGTCCTAAAAATGCGATTACTTTTGATTTTTGTGCTGAAATTTCCATCCCAAAATCTCTTAATATTTTATTTAATGTATACAATCCTCTTTGTAAATTATCCTCTGAATTGGAAATTATGACTTGATCATCGGCATAGAGTAAGGTATTTAATGTTAGAGCAAAAACAATATGTGAAAATGAAAAACTTTCATTTTTCATTGTTGGTGGATAAATACTATGACATGATTATCATCAGTACCATACTTTGTTTATAAAATTTTCAGTAAGTATTCTGAACCTCATTGACAATCGAATTCTTGCCTTATTTTACAAGAATATACGTGATATAAAACTACGCAATTTTTATTTGTAAAAATATAAATGAATTGGAAATAACTAACTTATATTTGAATATTAAAGCACATTGTCTCTCATATATGGGAACTCTAGGATGAATGATGTTAAGTCGAGTACCTGTCATTGGACAAAAAAACAGTTATCAGTAACAATTTGTTGACATTCTTATATTTATTACTAACGCTTTATTCTTTCTCATAGTACTTATGTTTAATTTTATTGTCCATCTCTTTTTCTTTCACACACACCCATACTCTTTTTTTCTGAATCTTCAGATAATAAAATGCTGAAGCATAAAGATTTTTACTTCAGATGAAATAATTACATAAGGATTAATATGTTATCATCTATCCAAGCTGAGGTGACCAACTCTCCCCGTATTTTCCAGGAACTCCTGTATTTCAGCTAATTTTTTTAGATCCTCCCGGTTCCCATATTAATATCCTAATCCTTCTGTATTTTCCTTTATCAGTAGTGATCACTAATTTTTTTATGTAATCTTATAATAATTCCCGCAAAATATATTTAGATGTTAACTGAAAATTAATATCAACAGTTTACTAGGGAACAATCAATACAGTTTTGTTCCAGTAATTCTGTAATCTTTGGTGTAACTGTATACACATAGTATTGTAAAGAGTTTTTTCTTTCAGTTTGCATAGTAGGCTACGATAAAATTAAATGTTCTACAACATCCTGTTAAGACTAAGACTAAAAAACATGCATTTTTAAACATTATTTTATTCAATATTGTAACCTGGATTACATTAAATTGTTAATTTTATATTATAAATCTAAACTGTTCCATCAAACAATACTGGCTTCACAACCCAAAAACTTGCGCTAAAATTTCTCGTGACCAAGTTACCCGTATTTTTGTGATCAGAAGTTGGTCACCCTAATCCAAGTAAAGAACCATACTAATGTACCACTACAGTCTAGTATATACAATCACGAAGCTTGAAGTGATTTTTTGCATTTCTCGCGATAAAGTGCTCCAACTGAGAGTACTAGGAACAATAGACTGTGCCAGTACTATTTTGCATTGTCTGTGATGAGGCAATAGTAGCGACCCTAGTGGTTAGCAACTATCAATGGATGCATATTCCCAACGTATTGAGCTTCGTGACTGTATATACTAGACAGTGGTACCATTACGCCGTGGTAAAAAGAATAGATCAAGAACACATTAGGTTTCTTTTAATCTAGCATAACAGTTAATTACATTATACTGATTTGAATTGACATAATATGTGTAAAAACATTAGTTATAAAGAAATATTTATTGGATTAAATATTTTTCAAGTAATGAGTTTCAAATAATACTTACCAGTATTTATCCGAGTTTAAATAAAGTGAAACTAAAAAAGTTTAATTGTAAAATAAATATAAAAATTATTGGATATAAACAGGGGCAGGTATTTATGGAGATTAATTTTATCATTTCTGTTTTTTAATATTGGGGTCAGTGGAGATTGTTGGAGATTGATTTGTACTCTTGGCGCAGATTAATGGAAATTTTGGAAAAACAATTATTTTGGAATTGGAATATTAACTCAGTATGAATATTACTTTCCTAATAATTATCATTAAAAGTTCTTTGGATTCTGGTAAAGGTGCGGTATGGCCAATAGACAATATTTGTTGAGACTGTATTTAACACAAATTCATAAAAAAAAAAAAAAAAAAAAAAGAAACTTGCAGCCCTCAAATTAACACTTTCAAATTATTAGTGAAATGTTGAATTCTCCGTCTTTTGAGTTCACTGATGTCATCAGAACACCTGGAATACATTATATTGTAGCCTACTTGGGTATATAACAAATTCAAGTGAAAAAAAAAAGCCGATAAAACTCAGAATATGAAATTCGCTATAAAACGACGCAATAGTAATAATTCGCGAATGTGTTCATATTTCGCTATTAGAACTCTATTTCGCGATTTGTCGCGATTGTTTTATCCGCATATTATTAATTAGAACCACTTAATTTGTAAAGATTATAAAAATGTATTGTATAGACCTACCTATTATGTCGTTTTAATTTTTTTTTTTTTTAATTTTATTGGGTTATTTTACGACGCTGTATCAACATCTAGGTTATTTAGCGTCTGAATGAAATGAAGGTGATAATGCCGGTGAAACGAGTCTGGGGTCCAGCACCGAAAGATACCCAGCATTTGCTCGTATTGGGTTGAGGGAAAACCCCGGAAAAAAACCTCAACCAGGTAACTTGCCCCGACCTGGTTTCACAGCCAGACGCGCTGATCGTTACTCCACAGGTGTGGACCCTATTATGTCGTGATTTTCGATCTCCATAAATACCCGGTCCTGGATATAAATGATATATATATTGTATATGATAAAATGGTAAAGCTGTAAATAGAACTAAACTTCATTTGTTCGTAAAACATTTATTGATCCAGAAAAAGTGATACTTTAGACAAAAAAAAATTGCGATTTCTTTAGGGTGCTGTCTTCCATGTTTTTATAGCTTTTAAAACTTATTAATAGTTCATTAGAATAATATGAAAGCAGACACACTATTATCATGAGAATTGTAAAAATTTGTAGAAGCCGAAGATTATAGAAATCTCTAAGGACGAAAGAAAGATTCAGTAGCTATATGAGATTAGAGAGAGTGACAATTAACTGTCTCCCCCTCCCCTTTTACACGTACACAATTTCAGAATAATCATACTACATAAATGCCGTAGTTTCAGACAAAATATTAGATAAATTGCAAATTGAAAGGGAATATTATAACCTAAATAGGACATCAATTTCGAATATGAAGAAATTCAGAAATAATACTGATAGTCTACAGTAACTTAGACTGTACAAGTAATTTCATCCACCACCACCATCATCACTAGATCAACAGTCCTGCGTTGTCTATGGTCTTTTGAAACGCTTTTCCTATTCTTCCCTATTAAGAGCTCTGCCTTCCCAAGCCCTCTCTCTAAGCAGTTTAACATCTTTGGTAAATGCTACCCTCCATCTGATTTTAGGCCTTCCAATTCGTCTCTTACCCTCTAGTTTAACTTCAAACATTTTTTTGCCATTCTGGCATTACTCATTTGCATGAAACTTCAAGTCCATTAAATCTTTTAATTTTAATATACCTTTAATAACCCCGCCTGATTCTATATAAAATTCAAAATTGTACAGACCCAGAAACAAAATTTGGGCCACCTGAATTTTCCAAGTTCCAGTTGTAACATACTGCACTTAAACACACAGCATTTATATATTATTTTAATGTACCAAAGTACATATGATATTTCCATGCAGATATTCTGCGTCATCATACGATGAAAGAGTAATGGAATGGAGAAAAATTCTCTCCGGCGCCAGGATTTGAACCTGGGTTTTCAGGTCTACGTGCTGATGCTTTATCCACTAAGCACACCAGATACCACCCCGGCATCGGACAGAATTGTCTCAGATTAAGTTCCAACTCTTGGGTTCCCTCTAGTAGCCGCCCTCTGCACTACGTCATAGATGTCTATGAACATAGGACCAAAGTCCACACATGTGCTGAGGTGCACTCGTTATGAGTGACTAGTTGGCTGGGTTCAAATCCCGGCGCCGGAGAGAATTTTTCTCCATTTCATTACTCTTTCATCGTATGATGACGCAGAATATCCGCATGGAAATATCATAATATGTACTTCGGTACATTAAAATAATATATATGATATGCGTAAATCACTTTGTGATTTAAGACGGGCGCTAATTCCGTCGGATCCCGGCCAACTAGTCACTCATAACGAGTGCACCTCAGCACATGTGTGGACTTCGGTCCTACGTTCATAGATATCTATGACGTAGTGCAGAGGGCGGCCACTAGAGGGAACCTGAGAGTTGGAACTTAATCTGAGACAATTCTGTCCGACGCCAGGGTGGGTATCCGGTGTGGCTTAGTGGATAAAGCATCAGCACGTAGAGCTGAAAACCGGTGCCGGAGAGAATTTTTCTCCGTTCCATTACTCTTTCATCGTACACAGCAGTTTGTTGTAACTGGAACTTGGAAAATTCAGGTGGCCCAAATTTTGTTTCTGGGTTTGTACCATCTTCTCCATTGGCCTTCTTCTTGTATAGTGTCAAATATAAACACTGAGAATTTTTCTGTCAAATAAACTTAATCTTATTTCGTCAGTCTTAGTAAATATCCATATTTCATAAGTCTATATCACTATTGGTCTTACAATAATGTTGTATAATAGCATCTTTCTTATTCTCGAAATTAAATGTTGCTTTCGAAGTCCATAGAAACATTCGTTTGCTGATAGTATTTTTTGCTTAATCTCAGTACTATTGCCATTTTTATGGTTTATCTCTAAATAGCTGCAGAACTTGCTAGCTGCAATTGTACTGCATTGTATTACACACAAACTGCTGAGAGTGTTGAATACTGACCATTCATTAGTTTTTCATAAGCCTGTACTCATTCATAATGTTTGAATGTGTTTTGCTCAATAGGTTAGGATTTTAAAGAGAAATGATAATATGTCATTTACATACCTGGGTAAAGGAAAGGCTCATAGGGGGAAATTTTCAATGCAGCTTTTATGACAAGTGACACGTAGGAGGTGGATGCTGTCACTGTATTTTACGTTTTGTTACTATGTTTTGTTTTGTTTGTACACATGATACCATCATCATCAATAATTTTCCAGTGGCCAACTGTTAATTAGCAATACCAGTAATTATAACGTTTTGCTACTGCTAATTCCATTAAATAGGAGGGATAGCTAAAAAATTGTGACTGCATATTTAGATTATACCACAAAATAAACATTTTTTGAGGGTGGTAGTTATTTAGGCTTCCTAAATTATCGATAACTTCATTTACTTTGAACTCATGATCTTTTCAACACACTTAAGGAATATGTTACAGATATTTTCAGCAATAAATATTTATTGTTAACATTTAGATTATAAAGAACATAGTAAATTTTAGAGTCCCGAAATGCCTGTCTACAGTCTGAATAATAACAAGAGTCTGTACAAGCTAGATACCGACACTCTTTTTTTTTTTTTTTTTTTTGTGAAGTATGTTTGTGCTTGCTCTGATAAAGGCTGTGTATTGGTTTCAGTGGTAATATTGCTATTTACGGTGTATGGTTAGTTGCATTCCGTACAATGGGTTATTCTGCTCTTAGGAAGTATTTTTACATCATGTTAATGCTTTTGAATGTATCCTTGTTACTCAGCTGTCGTTTCCTGATCATTGCAGTTCGATATGTCTGAAATTATTGGTAATCACAGGTTCTTCCCTTCCCCAAGAAAGTACGTACAGGTACTCTTTGTTTTACATCAGTTAAAAACGAAGAGAGTTTATTTTCTGCCCGACTTTCTTCTTTACAGTCATCCAATGAATATGGTGGATGTGATTTATTAGTTGAATATTCACGCAGAATTAAGTTTGTAATTAATTCTTTACTTATTATTCAAAAATAACATGCATACAAATTTATATATACACATACACACAGTCGAACCTGATACAACAGTTTTCTAGAAACTAGAAAATTTTATCGTTATTTCAGGGTTATTGTTGTATTGAGGGGTTATGATTTTTTTCTTACTGTCAGGATAAGGCGAGAGGGTTAAGACGATTACTGACGTATTTGTTGACATTAACTTGGATGGTCAACATGGACACGGAGCATTTGATTTCTGTTGTGGAATGTTGCTGTACGCAACCGATGATAACAAATACTCTGTGTACGACTTGCCCCGCAAAACACAGTTCGAAAAAGGTTATGGTAGCACACAGACCGTACAGACCGCCATCTGTTGCTACGACATTCAAGTTATACCTTACACGTTCTCAAGTTCAGATTGAACACCTTGAATAATAGGCAACTTCTCTAGCATAAAAGCTGAAACTCGCTTCAAATCACTGACTCACAACAGTGACGTCATGACACACTTTGAAATGAACACCCAGTAGTATTGAACATGAAAACCAAATAAATTAAAAAATATATACACCGTGTTCCGCTTATAAGTATAATAAAAGAAATAGTTATAATTTCATAACAATGCATGCAAATGGGTTAAGATTGGTACCATTGTAAAGAGGAAATTGGGAAGTTTTAATCCATTGCTGTTATTTATTTTTAGAAGACTCACGCATGCGCAGATCATTAAATAAGAGAATTCGTATCGTATCTTTAGTCAGTCAGCATGTGGACGCTTTGCAGAAACAATGTTGGATAAAGTGGACGATGACGACACATTTCTAACTCGAGTCTGTTTCTCAGATGAGGCAACCTTCCACGTCAGTGGAAAAGTAAACCGACACAATTGTCGCATCTGGGGTCGGAAAATCCAAGTGTCGTAATTGAACACCAACGGATTCCCTAAATGGAATGTTTGGTGTGGGATCATGCGTGACAGAATCATTGGTCCCTATTTCTTTGCTGAAAAGACAGTCACTGCAAACACATACCTGGATATGTTGCAACTGTATGCTGTGCCACAACTCCCAGATGGAGCAATTTTCCAGCAAGATGGGGCTCCACCACACTTTGCCAACATGGTTCGCACATTCTTAGACGAACAATTCCCTGCAAGATGGATCGGAAGAGGATCACCGTACATCACATGGCCTGCCAGATCACCAGATCTAACACCACCTGATTTTTTCCTGTGGGGGTTTGTTAAGGACCAGGTCTACAGGACACCAGTACGTGATTTGGCAGACTTACAAGAAAGAATTTATGCTGCTGTCAACAATGTTACACCACAGATGCTTCATAACACTTGGGTCGAGGTTGAATACCGTTGGATATTTCCCGTGCCACCAATGGAAGCCATGTTGAGGTTTATGGAACATAAGGTAACAAAATTCCCAGTTTTCATTCTTTGTAGCAGTTGGTTTCAACTATATACTTGTATTAATTCAGAAGTTATAGCTATTTCTTTTGTTATACTTATAAGCGAACACGGTGTATATTATAATGTTTTTATCATTCCATTTGGATGTCTCTAAAATTTGAACATCATTATAATGATGGATAAAATATGTTGAAAATAAGGAAACATGCCGGAATTGCTCAAATTTATCGTTACAACAGGGTTTATTGTTATATCAGTTTCGTTGTATGAAGGTTCGACTGTACCAGGGATGAAGATTATAATACTCTTGAATAAGATAGCAAGGAAAATTCTTTACCTGATAAATCCAGATTTTATTTAATTTGAAGTTTTGCTGTAATGAAGACTAATATCAATAAAGTGAAATTTGTTAATCAGCTCTTCAAAGAGAGGAAGACATACAGTATATAAAACACTTAATCTTAATGTCTGTATTTAAAAACACAATATTATTGCTAGGAATACGTCACAGAGAGTGCCTGTATTTTATCTTCTTTCAAATCCAATGCTCCAGTGGTTTCTGAAGTAAATGCATCCAGAGTAACAGACCATGATTTCATATGCAGATTTCGTCATTATAATATTATTTTCCATGGAAAGAGGGCGTGGAGTGGGATGAGTAGGCCTATGTTTGCTATTGTACAAATGAATTTCTTTCCCCACATTTGGAAACCATTGACCTAAAGCGTAATTTCATTAAGACGTTATATTACAACTTATTACTATGCACATCATTATTCCTCAAATAAGTTACAGGGCCTGTCCATAGTATAATCATGATTGTTTAAAAATATATTTTTTTTTTGTAATTACGTGCAGTAAGATCTTCTTGTAATGCAAGCAGAAACTAAAGTATTGATCATATTGACTTAACGCAGATCTGATTAAACTTTCATCTGATAAAATATTATCAAAGGCATTTCCATTCCTGTTGGTTATTACAGATTTTCTCTCATGTAAAATGTCTACATCTTTAATAAACTACAGCTCAGTTTCACCAACCTTTGTTAAATATTTAACATGTCGTTAAGACAGTTTAACAGTAAACTTAACGGAAGAGATGTTTCATCAACTGTTGTTACTGTTAACATCATGTTAAACCTACTGTTAAATTAACATAGCATACGCCCGCAGTTAAATCCTTAACGTCCTGTTACAGCATGAACCATGGCTGCCAGAGAACATAATATGTTACACACCACATTATTATATCGAGATATATTTGCAGTGAAAACAATTAGCTGCAATCACTAGTTCAGCATTTTTAATTATTCAGAATAGATATTTTCATAAATACTAAAATTATTCATATTAATATTAGCACTGCATCCGCAGTAAAAAGAAGATATGTGCTTATTAACGTAAGCATTTCTGTAATTATTATTTCGTATTAATACTCAAATATAATTGCAGATTTTCAAAACGATGTTTCTTTATTTCTCTGATTTAACAGTTCACATGTAATTATGACCAATGACGTGTGAAGATATGTTAGATATATAACATATGAAAATAATGTTAACGCTTACCATTGTAGTATTCAGCATCACAATTATCTTCATTTTCTATTGGTTCTATTTGATCCTGGATAATTGAAAGAATCTTCGTACATATATCAACTTTGAGAGTGAAAGCACCACCGTCAGTTTTCAAATGTTCCACTGTATCTTGTGCATGACCCGTCTTAGCATTTCTTTTATATTTTCATAACGCTGATTTATTTCGTAATTCCTGTTTTCACATCCAAATGGTGATTGAAAATATTGGTTAAAGAGACCCATGCTTGTTTCTTTTTCCTAATGAAAGTTCCATCACTACGTTTGAATTCAATTACATTCATATAATTGCTAGATTTACTAAAATAATTATATTTCTCATATGAGGTAAAATTACTTCTCCTTACACGTTTCTTTTTCTCGATTTCCATTGTAATTATGTTAGTCTCCAATACTTCCATAATGTTTATTTATTTATGCAAATGACAGGTACATAGATAACTTATCTTTTACCTGTACACAACCTCAAAATTAAAACAATTAACTTAATACAACTTAAAATTAAATCTAATGAAGGAACTTAACAAAATCCTTAAAGAACTAAAAAGAGGCATGAGGCTTCTCGCTTCCCAGTATCTGGCACATTCAGTCAGTGATTTTAGAGCTGGGCAGCGTTGGAGATGATCCCTATTCATCGCTTCTTGAAGGTCACAAAGGGTACAGGTTGGATGTTGATAAATACCGAAACGGTGAAGATGCTGCGCCAAGCAGTCATGACTAGTTGCAAGGCGGAAATGCGCGACTGCCAATCTTCTTGGTCCGTTCGGTATTGATAGAAGGCCCCTTCTCCAGTGTTTGCCATATGTTCTTTCTGCAATCTCATGGGAGTGGATGTTGTGGGCAACTTCTTTGATGTATAATTTTATTGTCTGGAAGGGTGTTGGTTTAGGAAATGTTTGTAAAATTTTAGTACCTTTTTTTTGGCAAGGCATCGGCCTGCTCATTGCCAAATAAGTTGCAGTGCCCGGGGACCCACTGTAGTACCACGATTTTGTGTTTTTCTTGTAATAGTTGTATGGCATTTTGACAGTCTTGGATTGATGAAGACTCAGGGTCTGAGGAACCTACAGATTCTATGGCTGCTTTGGAGTCTGACTACTTCCATAATGTAAAAAATACAATTCTCCGCTAAAACAAATGACTACACCAACTAAAGGCACGTTCAGTAAACTTTCATGCAATCACTGCTTCTTTGATTCCTGTTACATTACTCTTAACATCATGTTACCTAACCAAAGCACCTCTGGTTGATGAAACAGTATTACACTAACGGGATGTTTAGCATTTTTAACAACACGTTAGTTAACATGCTGTTAGCATTATTTTAACGAAGTTTGGTGAAACTGGGCCTACGAGAAACAGACTTCACTATGTAACTTGTGACATGTATAATCGTTAATGAAACCAAATTCTAATTTAATGTTAAAGTTATAGCATAAATGTCATGCTACGTAGTCTGTGTACATACCATTTATCTACAATATTGTGATACTTGTATATGTTCCAGCTTAAAAATTTGTATGAATAATTTTGTCTCATTTACAATGACGAGAGAGGAGGAGGATTTGAAACTTTATTCCATAAATCTTCATTGCTTACACGATGTTACAGGAAGATTTTACTGATTTTTGGTAATATGATTTTTAAAAAGTTGAAAAAATTATAAAAGAAATGCTGAATTTCTTCTTCTTCTTCCTCATTTCCCTCTTGATAGTGGTTGTGAACTATCTGAGGTATGTATTTTATTTTCTATATCATTGTGCATTTCAGCTATGGATGGCACATCCTGGCATTTCCGTAATGGCCTGCCCAACTATCTGGGCTAAATTACGCTGGCCCAATCTTCCTCTGGCTGATCTCACACTATATGAATCCCTGCCCATCTGTTTCATAGTGCGGTATGGTAAGACAAGGCTGAAGGACATACTTTGATGCTGGCTGGCTCTATCTAGCAAATGCATTGTCGTGCAACTTCACTCAGTCAACACAAACACAGCATCCTCAACTGACAGGATACCGTACATCTTGAGTTTTGAAAATTCATTCCTAGATTTAAACTTTTTGCATATCCACTGAAAGTTGACTGCTTCTGAATTTAATTTGAACTGTTGAAGTTTGGAAAGTATAATCTTCTAGAAGGTTTTAGCAAGAATTCTATATTATAAAATAAAAATATTTTTATCCGACAAAAATGTAAAATAATATTGAAATTATGTGAATAATTTGAATACAATAATCAAAATACAATATATTTTGCTTTCGTGGTTTATAAGAGTACCGTATCTCAGAAGTACTGTACGTACATTGTAATGCAGATATTGGTAATGATTTTCGTTCATTGTATATAAAAGCTATAAAATGGATCTGGAAATGCATGTGTTGAAGAATTTAAATGTAGTTTTAATGCAGAAATAGGCCTATCTTTTGTGAATCTTACGAAAAATACACATTTAAAGAAATGTTTAAAAATTATTTTTGTAAAATTGAAAGATAGGAATATTCATGTTGGTTAATTTTTTATGAAAACGTGACCAATTCTGTACTATATTACATTTTCAGTGAAAGTTCTGTATAAATTATTAAGAAAGCATTTCCAGCCCCATGTGTATAACGATTATTTTCATTAATTCGGACAGTATGACCTACTTTTTCATTTACTAGCCGTATATCTGGTGCTTTCTGTATGATAAAGGTTATCTTGCTACAACAGTTTAGGAGATTTTTCAGTAATATGATAAAATTATTATTAGTCCTCTCCAAAATTGATAAATCATGTGTAAAAGTAAAATAAAGGTTAAGTTGGTAATGTAAATATTTCAACTTCATTCCTTTAAATTTGCTATCATCTGAATGCTGTTTAAAGATTTCATTGTGCATTGCTTTAATAACTGGATCTTCATTAATTATTCACATATTTATGTTAAATTGTTTCATATGATACACGATTTTATGTGATAAGAAATGAGACTGAAAAAGAACATTACCAACATATCCGAAGTTCCATATTCACATTCGTCAGAGTAGTGATATTAAAGTATTAAAATTTAAACTTAAGCCTGTATTAAAAATTTGTAATAATTTAGCACCAAGGAGAAGTGCTTGAATTGATAAACTGACATTGTCAGTCCTTTGCAATCCCTCTTATTCAGAATTTGTATGAAGTAAATTGCCCATATATATTCTTCTTTGCATAAGTTAATAATTTACTAATGTTTCGTTTGTGCTGTGCGCCATGAAGAGCTATTTTTGTAAAATATTATTGGCATTTCAACACCTTACCTTGTGGTAACTGTACTGGTAAATTAATTGGATAACTATCTAATTGTCACAGTGAATGTCTGATACTTCACGAAATCAGAGGCTGAATCAGTTGTAAATAATGTTGGACCTTTCCTATATCCATGCAGTATTGGTATAATTAACCTTTTTGGGCTTGGCTTGTCTCGTTATTTTTGTTTTATTTAGTACTACTGTATTGGGTTCGTTAAAATGTTTATTTGGCCCATTTTTTGTTTTGCAAACAGCCAGCTTCAGTGAATATCCATTTTGAATCTTGCATACACTACTTTTAACACTTGAATATAATTAATTGATTAACTAGTGGACTTACTCGTGTTAATTATGTAAGATTTGTACAGCTTACAGCTGTTTCAGTGCTTCACGCACCATCTTCAGAGCCTACTAGATCACGGCGTCGTCTCGAACTTCTCTGCCTGTTATGTGGATGTGTTTGATTGTTGAAAGGTGTTGAAGAGTGGAGTCAAATAGTGTGTGTGTACTGAAATTGATCTGTGTGTTGAGAATTTGATCGGGGTGTGTTTTAGTGTGTTTGTATATTTCGTATTGTTCTATTGTCCGTATTTATGTTATTGTATGTATGGTTAGCATTGGCTATGTGATCGGCGTATGTATGCTGCATTCAGGACAATGGTACACAGATTACTCAACATACCCATGAACAACACTACAATGAAGAAGTGAACACAATCAAATACATAGCACAAGAAAACGGATACAATCCAAACATAATAGACAACATCATAAGAAAGACAAAACAAAAACTTAACAAACACAAAAACACGCAAAAAACAACACAAACACAAGAACACAACACAAACACAAGAACACAAGAAATACATCACATTAACATATGAAAACAAAAGCACACTTAAGATCACATCTTCATTCAGAAAGCAGAAATACAACATAACATACAGAACAGAAAACACACTACAAAGACATCTCAACACACAAAAAACACAAACAAATAAATACGACCACACAGGTGTATACAAACTCACATGCAATAGTTGCGATAAGTTCTACATAGGACAGACAGGCAGATCATTCCAAACACGATACAAAGAACACATTAAAGCAATAACCAGAGGACACAATACATCTACATATGCCGACCACATAACCAATGCGAACCATACATACAATAACATAAATGCGGACATGGAAATCCTACACACATAACCCAAGAACCAAAAACTCAACACACTAGAATGATACGAAATATACAAACACACTAAAACACACCCCAATCAAATTCTCAACACACAGATCAATTTCAGTACACATACACTATTTGACTCCACTCTTCAACACCTTTCAACAATCAAACACACCCACATAACAGGCAGAGAAGTTCGAGATGACACCGTGATCTAGTAGGCTCTGAGGATGGTGCGTGAAGCACTGAAACAGCTGTAAGCCGGACAAATCTTACATAATTAACACGAGTAAGTCCACTAGTTAATCAATTAATTCAGTGAATAATTTCCTAAAATATAAAATATTGGAAGTCACGTTTGTTCGTTCAATTACAATGACATGCCATTATCAAAACTATAATATCTAAATATCGTTTAATTACTTGAAATATGTTGTATTACAAATTGTACTAAAACTTCTCTTGCTAAATTATTACTATACTACAGACGAGAATTTTTTTTTGTTAGGCATAGAACAGATGATAGGGATGTGACGTGGTAGTGAAGTTAAAAAAAAAAAAAAGAGTGTAATTGATACCACTTTTCTTAAATTTCTTAGAATTCCTGTCCTGCAGTTGCAGAGATATAGGTAACCCCAACTATGGTATAAATCTCTTAGGTTTTGCACTGTGTTACAAAGGAAGAATAGTTCACTTCCTTTTTGGAATATTGACCTCCTGTTTGGAATATTGGCTGTTCCTGATACCATGCTCCAAAATTTTGGATCATTCTCCCAACTTCACATGGTACAAATACTTATAAGGTGTACACTACAATTATTGTCAACATAACACAAAAATTTTAAGTGTTATCCTCAGGAATATTTATAAACATTGCATTAAGCATTTTTATTAAAATCTTATCACAATTTTTATATTTAAACCATTTCAAGAAGATACACGTCAAGTTGTCACATCTTGATCTGGTAGCTTATGAAAGAGGTGAATTTTTCATAGCACATAATGCATTACCAGCATAGCCGGCAATATTTCTGTGGTGAAATATGTTTGTTAGCAACAAGTTGGTTGTTCAGTACTGTTTTCCAAAGCTTGTCTTACCATCCGTCTGCAAGTTGACTTGTTCATGATTTAGTTGCATTTGGAAACGTTGTTTTTCCCAGTCATTCAACTACTTGCCCAGAGATATAAAGTTTCCCTTCCGTAAGATTTTTTTTTTGTTGTTGTTTCATTTCTCGAACTACAGTTCTTATGCATGATTTTAATTTATGATTTTAATTTCCACTATTCTGTCATAATTTGTAGAATTTTTAAAATTTATTTACGTAATAATGTAGACGTTCTTTCTTCAAACCTCCCTTTGTTGTCCTAGTTCTTCCTTTCCTTCTCAAAATAATTGAAAAGATATTTTAAAACATACCAACTCTGTAATTGTGATACATACTCATGTATTGTGATCATGATTTTGTATTGAAAGATAAGCTGTTTTGAGGGATGAACTATTCTTTTATTTCATTGTGCACTAATTATGTATTTATTTAAGAGTTGGTATGTTTTTGGAGACTTGCTAAACATTAATAGGCCTCAAGAGCAAGACTCTCATTGACATTATGAATACGAAGCACAATCTGTTACCATCATCTTTGTACTTATTCCTTTCTAGCAAAAGAATAAACAATGAATAATTTCAGTTATGTGAATTAGTGTGTTGAAATATTAATGCAATGTTTTTTATACGAATCAGTTTCTTAGATTTAACTGTGCTCTCAAGCACTTCTAAAGTTGTTTTGCTTTAAGAGCATTTCAACTGTTGTTTTTTTTTTTTTTTGGCATACTGAGATGCCATTTCACTGTTACTTTTCAAAATTTTTAACTAAATGAAGCAATATTTGACCTTCATGTCTCTTTGTTGATTTTCGTATTATTTGCTTCCTGAAACAGTGGTGTTCAACATTTGGCTTAATCTGTGTACATGATGTTGTATGAGATAAATAATAACGAAATTCGTTAATATTAACAGTTCAAGACAAAACAGTTAAAAATTTTAACATACTAATTGATAAATCAAAATTATTATGAAAAATTACCAGTAAACAGGAAATAGAATGAAGTTTTTGTAATATATAAATAGAAAAAATATAGTCGTTAATTTAACTCTGGTGTTTGTATTGTCGAATTGTATAATCTTTCTACTATTTCTGAAGTGTTAGCAATTTGAAAATCAGTTAACTTATACCTCTGATCACATGTAACAGATTGATCAGCCTAATACAGTTTCAAGACAACTTTTATCAATTTCACTATGCTGCCATCTAGCGATTGCAAAAGAAGTCACGTTATAACCCTGATGGAATTGCATGGAGTAATAGTTTGCAGCAGCACTTCCATCTAGCGGAAATTACCAAAAAATTAATTTCGACAGTGGAGATCCTGGTGGTTGTTCTTTTTTATGTTGTCATTTCATAGCATGGGAATGGCCAATCTGATATATATGTGATCAGGATTCATACCATGACGACAAACCAGTTGAGCACCACTGTGTTAGTGACTGTTTTTTCTTCTTCAGCTTTAAAAGACTATATTTCATTTCACTATTGCAATCATTGTCACCATTTGTCTTAATGGTGGTGGATTTTCTTGTTTTTTGGAAACATGTTGAATATATTTATTTAATATTGTGATTATTCCTGCAATTCCTGTAGAATTAGAAATATGCTAGAAGTGCCACCCTACAAAATACAGCTTTTGCTCCCTCTGTTTATGAAACTGGTACTTTATAAAATCTTCTTTTAGATGTTTAGAACTTCATTTACATAACATTGAATGTGACCATGTACAATTATTTACCATTAACATGCATGAAATTGTCGAGGGATTCAGAAGTCTGGATATTTTAAGTAAAAGAAAAGTCATATTTCCATGCCTTAACGATATTGATAGAAATTCGAATACATGTGTTTATACTGGGGTAACACCAAGATTGCAGTTAAAGTCAATGCTAGATGGAGTTTTGTAATTGATGTTATATACTTGAAGATAAACAGGTTGGTTGATCAGTCACTTGGTTGATGAATCAGTTGATTGATTTTGAATCTCAAGTTGGTGAATTCAGCATACATTATATTGCAGTATTGTTTAAGCAATTTCTTGATATTTTAAAACTTAACTATTTCACTTTCATTGATTCTCTGTGACATTTTAAATATCATTTTCTTTAATTGTGTATAGTATTTAAATTGAAACTATGTAAATTAATATAGGCTATAGGTTTGTTACAGATTTTGAATTCCTCTGTACTTCCATAATAATTAATTACATACATATATATTTCATTTTGTTAATGGTAACTTTTTTTTAATTATTCATTTTCACAATATCTATACATGTGCAATTACGTAATATTTTACCCTTTTAGGAAACACAGGTTGCTCAAGTTCGTACGAAGTACTAACAATCTCTCTGATTGTCTCAATGATAAACTGTATGTAGAACACGTGGAAAGCTGTCATAAGTACTTTTTTTTATAACTTGCCTGAAAAGAATTAATGTAAAATAGTTCGCAGATTGTCGCAAGAATAAAATACTCTTTCGCAATCTGGTTATAATCTTAAAATTATTGCATTATATTTCTCTGGTTTAAATTTTCGGTTATAATTTGATTCAAAACTAACATTAAATCACTTTTATGTATTTCTTTTATTTAATTGTACTTAATTTATTGTACATTTTCCTTCTCTTCATTTTTGTATACCTTTCCCTACCAATTTTAGCCTAAGGGGCATTACTGTGCTAAACCATTAATGTTATCTTCATTGCCACTTTATACAGGGTGGCCCACACAAACTGTTACAAGATAATTTCTCTTAAATGATTCGATAAAACTAAATTATCGATTTTTTTCATGTCTCCGTAGAGAAGAGGGCCTTTTATATCGCATCATGGACAGCATTTCGTTGGGCGTCACTCATGGCTCTTGGGCAGAGGGCAGCTCTGATATTTCGGATGGAATGTTGAACATTCTTTTGGATATTCTGATTCTTCTCATCAAATCGGGCAACTTTTGTTTGAAATATTTTTTTCTAAAGTGAGATCTTAAGAAGTTACAGCTTGTTTGGTAATATTACAGACCCTGAGAAAAGCCCAACTGCGAACCTGGGCCACCTGCGTAACAGTCTTATGTTCTAGACCACGCAGCCACCACACGAGTTTAATACAGTTCTAATATTCTTTGTGAACCAGAGAAAGAAATTTTAGAAAGAAAGATAACAGTAACATTCTGATAACCATCTGTTTTCCGTATCCAGCACTATTATGCCCTGTATGTTGGCAAATGAAGGGTACACAGGAAAAACGAACACTGTCACAATGCTCTAAAGGGTGATGTCATTATCTAATTCACTGTATTACTACAAACTTTAGTGTTATTTTTATTAAAAGTAGTAAAGGAGAATTAAAACCACGGATACACTCATCATTTCCTTCATTTCAAGTAGAAACACCAATAAATTTTGCAGTAATATACTGAAATAGATTACTATCCCACCTCTAATGGAAATGTGACATTGTTCGTTTTTCCGTGTACTCTTCAAATGTTAGAAGCAGCCTTCGCAAAAGAATTAATAAATGCAAAAGTTTACCGATTTGTTGAAAACCAGGATATGTGAAGGGTAGACGGGAAAAAAGAACAATGTCACACTGCTGTTAAGGATGACGTCTTTATCTAATTCACTGTATTACTACAAACTTTAGTGTTATTTTTACCAAAAGTGGTAAAGGAGAATTAAATCCACAGATACACTCATCATTTCCTTCATTTCAAGTAGAAACATCAATAAATTTTGCAGTAATATACTGAAATAGATCATTATCTCACCCACCTTTAATGGAAATGTGACATTGTTCGTTTTTCCTGTATATGCATAAAAAAATAAAAATAAAATAAAAAAAACCTTTCATAATTCCATTCAAAATATCAGCTGCCCCCCCTTCTCCCCTGTGCCCAATGGAATGTCGTTCATAACGAAATCTGAAAACTCCCCACCTTCTTTAATGAGATTTGAAAAAAAAAAATCAACATTTTGTTTTATTGAAACTAGCTTGTTACATTTTATATGAACTACTTAGTATATTTTTCGGATGAATTGAATTATGTAGAAAGCATGATTTAAGAAGTCAGTAATAAAAAAAATTAACTTCCAATACTTATCTAAAATTTATTTTTATATGCACCTATAATTTCTTTGTAATGATGGTGACTAAATGAGTCATATCTCATGTGTGTTATTGGACCCAACTGTTAGATTTGAGATGAGCCAGACCCAACCATCCGAGGTCAACAAAGAGAAACAACAAATTTATGAGCCTACTATTCCGTATTTTCGAGAAAAATATCAGATGGAAGGCACCTCGGAAGTACATGGTTTAATGATCAGAGTGAGGGGCACCATCCCACGATCAACTGTAAACTCTATCAAAACATTTGGAATCCATGACATCATTCCAAAAATAATAACTTCAACCATTAAAGGGTCTGTGGCAATTCTGAAAAATAATTTATACGGAATATCATATAACCCCCTTTTCTATTCGTTAGTGTGTGATTGTTACAAATATATGTACAAATTTATTATTTCTTAAATTTAAGCTCCTAGTTCACATTTCAATTTGACTCATCTATTTTACTGTAATCATTACTATTCTTATATGGGTGTTATTCTGTGTTTTTGGCAACCCAGGATGCCTGGGCAGACTATTTCTTGGAAATAAATTATATATATTTATCGGAATTTTGGAAACCAGTCTTCTCGAATTGCATACTTGACAGTTAACAGTGTTCATTGACCCTAGAGATTTAGTACTTTGAAATTAAGAGGGTTAAATACAGTAATGGAAATGTCTGCACTGCCATTACATAGAGTCCATCTACAGTGTAATGTAAATGAAGTTCAAACAGGGTGAATGCTGGAAAATAGTATGAATATGCAATTAATTCTTAGACTGTGTTATAGAAAATCTTACTCTCATTTTTGGCTTTGGGCTTTTATAACGAGTTGCACAACCATGTTTAAGAAATAACCCATTCCTGTAAGTATGTTAACCTAACGTGTGATTTTTTAACAAAAAATTGTAGCATAAATGTATAACTACAAGTGAACAGCATGCAACTGCCATATGAGAGGATAAATGAATGTGTTAGGTTTTAGGAACTTACTACATGAATTTTAGTGAAAGAATCTGGTCAAGTAATAAGTACAAAATATTCTATGTTTTTTACCAGTGAAATTGTTTGTGATTTTATTTGTTGTTGTGTTTTTGTATTGTTGCTGATTGTTGCTTTGTTACGCATTTCGTGGAAAAGTGAGATTTGAAGTTTTTCGAAAAAAAGATAGAATAACTACCCTTGTCATCCGTGGAAAATATGAGTAGTGCTCAATAAAAACTGAGGATTAATTTTTGTAATTTCGTGAGAAATTTATAAGAAAATTCCACAAATATTAATTTGTAATATTGAAATATATTACCAGTATCTGGTCATCATCTTGCTGCGTGCTTAAATGTATTTCCATATTTGACATCATCTAGAAGAGTACATTTTTGTCGCATAATGTATTGTATTGTATTTATTAACATTCCATGGTATTCATACATTGCTTTACAGCTAGAATATGGAACAAGTCAAAAAACTTAATACTATTATAAAGTCTTAATTTATAGTCACAGTCTAGATAAAATATATACAGACGAGATTTACAATATAGTCTACTAGTACAACACAAAGTTTTAGTATCCATTTCATGAAGTGTTATTGAATGTCATGAATTCACCTACAGAATAGAAGGCGTGAGAAATGAGGTATTTCTTTAATTTCGCCCTAAATAATCTTATGTTTTGAGTTTCATTTTTTATATCAATAGGGAGGCTATTAAAAAATTTTACTGCCATATAACTCACTCCTTTTTGATAGCACGATAGACTTACCGATGGAGTATGAAAGTCATTTTTTTGACATGTATTTATGCTATGAACTGTTCAATTAGTTACAAAGTTTTCACGATTACATACGAGGAAGATTATTAATGAAAAGATATACTGACAAGCCATGGGCATTATTTGTAGTTTTTTTTAAATAGTCCTACACAATTCCCTAGATTTGGCACCTACCATTATTCTAATTACTCTTTTTTGTAATAGAAATATATTGTTACTATCTGTGGAATTTCCCCAGAATATTATTCCAAAACTCATTACCGAGTGGAAGTATGCAAAGTATATTGTTTTTAAGATATTGCCATTTACTATCTTTTGCATAGATCTAATAGCAAAACAAGCTGAATTTAGTTTGGGGGTAATTTCTTTAATATGATTTTTCCAATTTAACACATTATCGATTTTTAAGCCAAGAAATTTGGTTGTTGTTGTTTCTAATAAGGATCTGTTGTTAATTATTGCGCTAGAAATTTGCGAGGTTGAATTTGGACAGGATTTAAATTGAATTATATTAGTTTTGTTACAATTTAATACTAATTTATTGACTGAGAACCAGTCACATATTTTGAAGAGAATTTCCTCTGTTGAAGATTGGAATGTGTTGGAGTTATTAGCTGTAATTACTATACTTGTGTCATCTGCAAATAATATGGGATGACCTACATCTTTTATTAGGGGGGCAAGATCATTTATAAACACTAGAAAAAGTAGGGGACCTAATATTGATCCTTGAGGAATTCCATTATTAATAGTTCCCCATGTCGATGCAGATGCATAGTAAGGGATATAAAAATAAAAACTTTAATTTCATCATTGCTTAAATGAAATGTATGGTAAAAGAAGTGATATGTTTAAAAAAATAATTACACATGCAGTGGTTAAAAGAAGTTAGTATACAGGTAAATAAGTGGTGAGTTTGGAATTTCTAGACTACCATTACTTACTTACGGATTTTAAGGAACCCAGAGGTTCATTGCAGGGTTCAAGCCACAGTCGCATTTGTCGCATTTTGCTACTTGACTTCTAATCTAATTGCAGTAAGGTGTGACAATAAATTATCGCATTGGACAGAAATTCATACAGGAGTAAGACAAGGCTGCGGCCTTTCACCGTTGCTATTTATTATATATATGAATCAAATAATTAGAGAATGGAAACAATTGCCTCATGGATATATACAACTCAATAGACATTTACAACTAGATTCATTACTTTTTGCAGACGATTTAGCTCTGGTGGCATCCTCAGAAGATGAATTACAACGTTCAGTTTTTAATTTTAACAAAATTGGAATTAAATATGATATGAAAATCAATAAAGAAAAAACTAAAATTATGGCCTTCTGCGGAAAATACCCGTGCCTAGCAAAATATGTTTAGATTCAAGAATATTAGAAAGGATAAATTATTTTACATATCTCGGATACACATTATCTTTTTTCGATGAAGTAGACATTTCACAGAAAATTTCTAAATACACCAAAACAATGGGAATAATTAACAACATTATGAAACCTTCCTAGTACAAAGGCATACTCGAATTCGCCTTTACAAGACCTTGGCGAGACCTGTACTTTGTTACGGCAGTGAGGCATGGACATTGAGGAAGAAAGACGAAAGCAGAATAACGGCTAATGAAATGAAATTTATGAGATATACAGCGGGATATACGAAATGGGATCACAAATGCAATGAAGATGTAATGGCAGAATTACAACTAAAACCTGTAATTAATCACATAAAACATTATCAGAACAACTGGATAAATCATATAGAGATAGAATCCCAAAAGTCATGCTCCACTATCGTCCAAACGGGAAGAGATCTCTCAGTCGTCCAAAGAAGCGCTGGATTGAAAATTCAACTGTGAGATCGTAACAGGCCATTTGGCCTAATACTTGAAGGAAATAAGAAGAAGAAGAAGAAGAAGACTTCTAAAAATGCAACAAACTTTTAACATAAATGTGCAAAAATGCGACAACCACATTGGACTTCAGAAACGAAGATGGTAATGGAGAACATGAAATCTAAGATATGTATGAACTAAGCGATTCTGGAGAATCTGAATTTAAATGAAATGCTGATGAAATAGGCAATATTCGAGAATTATTGAGTAATAGATGTTCAGGAATGGATTAAAAAATTTGGTGCAAATATATAAGTTAAGTAAACAATTTCTTTTAATTGATTTATATAATTCCATCACATATTATAAATTGTGAACAGGGATTTAGTTGCATGAATCTTGTAAAAACTGGAATTAGAAACCACCTTTCAGTAAAAGAGTTAACACTATGCTACCAATAAATTTTGAAGGGCCTACTAGTAATAAGTGAGAATACCCACAAAATAACGTATTTTAATGTAATGTAAATTCAGCAGTAATTCATTCTAAACATATCTACGTCTAATGATTTACTTACATAAATATTTCTAGAGTGTGGCAAGATGGATTGAAAGCAATAAAACTACAAGAAACAAATTAGGTACATAACTTTTTGTTTCTGCATACTGTATTAATTTTATCTTTCTATATAATTATTTAGGCCGTAATATTGCACAAGATTTTTGCAATTTGTACAAGTATGATTTTTCATTTGTGCATTTTTGCGACAATTATTTATTTTCTAGCTTAAACCCTGGTTCATTGCCGCCCTCACATAAGCCCGCCATCAGTCCCTATCCTATCATACTTAGACTACCATTAGTAATGGATATTTGAAGCTGGACTATTATTTATTAACACAAATGACGTAGGTAATGTCGACCTGGTTGGCGAGTTGGTATAGTGCTGGCCTTCTATACCCAAGGTTGCGGGTTCAATCCCGGCCAGGTCGATGGCATTTAAGTGTGCTTAAATGCGACAGGCTTATGTCAGTAGATTTACTGGCATGTAAAAGAACTCCTGCAGGACAAAATTCCTGCACATCCGGCGACGCTGATATAACCTCTGCAGTTCTGAGCATCGTTAAATAAAACATAACATTAACGTAGGTAATGCTGTTCTCATTAATATTTTCAAACAACTTTGAACTGTTACCTTGTGTAAGTATGAAGTCTGACCTACTTCATGTTGTTTTAACGTTTGAAGATTTGATGTAATAATAATGTAAACTGAAATTTTACAGTGTGCTATTTCATATCAAAATATTAAATCAAAGGACACACACACTCATGCACACAAATACAACTAAGCATACAGCAAGATGAGTCAACAGATATTAATTTATTAATTGATACTTTTACTGCTAACAGCTACAAGCTAAAATCATAGAAAATCATTCTTGATCTATATTAAATATTGTATCACGTTTTTTATTACACTTCTTTCCTTCCCCAACAACAATCAGCAGTATAAAAAGCTCAAATGAAATTCTTCCTTTTGTGCCAAAAATTGACAAAACTTTCGACATGTTCTAATAATATTAGTTTATCTATGCATTTCATAAGTCTTCAATGTGGCCGTTTCTTTTCGCAGTTAGTAGGAAATACAGTCATAACTATTGCATTTCTAAAATAAAGTTTTATTTACCTAATCTCACGCTTGTCATTAAAATTGCTGTTTATTATATCTAAAAGACAAGCTAATTTATATTTGATGCATAGAAGTTAGTCGCATTAGTATTCTAACAGCTCCTTAGATATTATTTTGTATCTTGAGCACAAATGTAACATAACATGTAGTCCTCCATAGCTTAATAATTACAGAACAACGAGGGCAGTGATTAAGTTACACGGGTCTCTGTGTGATGTTATAATTGTGCCAAAAGTATAAAATTACTCTTCTGATTCGATAACAACAGTTTTCTTGTGGGAGGAGTATGATTCTTATATCATATGCAGAACTATTTATATTATTCACTATAGATTGCAGTTAGACTTTCTGCAAGGTCTTTATTCACATGTTATCTAAGTAGCTGTAGGTATAAGCTGCACGAAAACCATGGCTGGGTTTGGGAAAAGAAAAATGGGGTGTGGTGTTCATCTTTAAAGATATATTCCTCCCACATGGAATGAGTAATATGAAACAGGATTGGTGCGGAAACTACTGTTTAGAAAAGATTGACAAATGCAATATTCAACTTCCATAAAAATCTTAAAATCATTCAAAATTTCTGGTTTTCTTCAGTAAGTAGTATCTATATTAAATAGTAAATCAATAATTATTCACAGCATTATAAATATCATAATTTTCCTCCAAAACTCAAATATAAATTTAAATGTAATATAAAAAAATCCTTGTCCACTTTATTTGAGGAAAACTTTGATTTAGTATTTTATACAATTTTCTTTGTTCTGTTCATTCATTTTCTTCTTAGTCAAGGTTATATTGTAGAGATGTAATTGTAATTTACAAAAAGTCTTTATTGTAACATTGTGCTACGTTATGAAATATTTTGAAGTAAGACTTGCCATAAAAACAAAAACAGATTCATGTATTCTTTCCCCTGGTACTAACTAATGATGGTGATGATGATAATATCCCTTTTTTACATCGAAAAAATGTCTTCTCTGGTAAGCAAAGAAGTTCTTTATTTATTTTCAGAATCAAATTCCAGTTATTAATATCATAAGGACTATGAATAATTTTTTCTACCTTCAACCTTCAAAAGAACTGTTATTTTATTTTTTTTATATCTGAAGCGAATAAATTATTGTTTCCAGATAAAGCATTGTATTACTGAGAGGAAAAGTATGATATTTTAAATTACTTTTAAAAATGCGCAAATTCTCACTTTACTTTTCTACGTGTTTGTTTACTTTGTCTGCATATTTACATAAAACAAACGCCATTTTCTTCCAAAGTCAGTGTCTCACTCAGGTGAAGTTTTTTTTTGCATAGTTTCTGTTGATAAACTTAATTAATTTAATCTAACGCAATTATATTTGTAAAATATTTTCTCTAGTCAAAATTGCTTACATGAATCAGAGACGAGCTTTTACTTTATTTTGTGTTGTATCTTTTTATCTACTATTGCTTTGAAAATAAAACATGGTGTTTATAAACAGGGAATCTTTTTCTGTAGCATTCACATTATGCCACATGCAGAGACTGCATGATTAAAATATCCTAGCAACCAGAAGAAAGATTTTCATGTCAATAGAATTTTACATGCATTACATTTTGTCTTATAGTTGCAAGTAAGAGGATGTTGAATACATTAAAAAATATGACACAGTAATAAACGATTTGGATATTATCTCTTAGCTAGTTTATTATTAAGCATTTGCATTTTTAGGCATAGTCTTAGAAAAGTGAAAAGTGAAAATAACACTGATTAGGTTAGAAAACATCTTTGTCAATAATTCTGTGAACAAGAAAGTAATTCTTTTAGAATTTTCTACTTCTTTATTCTCTCAGAACTCGTTTTATTTTACATTGCTTATTGGGCAGTTAGTCATTTTTTTATTACTTGTGCATAGTTTTATAGCAAGAGATATAAATGTCAAATTCGTGTATTACCGGTACCTTATTTTTTAATATTTAGCATTTTCGTATGTACCGATAAAAACATATGCATGATATCGCAGTATCGAATTATATGAATCTGATGGCAATAACTATTATCAATTATAAGGAACGCACAATAAATGTAACATATGGAAGACTGAAATCCAATTAAGAAGCCTGAGTATTATACCTGGCAGAAAACAAATGCAGCACAATTGGTTTAAAGGATGCATGGCTATGCTGGCATTGAGGAAAAGATTCCCTGTTATTCTTTCATAATATAGACTAACTTCTTGCATATGGCTTGCAACGAATTTTGGCTCTGCAGCGAGAGAAATGTGAAAAGAAAAGGAGTACATTTGGGATTTCCTGTTGTGGACGTGACATGTTCCATACACAGCCATTGGTTAGTGAATAAAAGCGCAACAATATTATGAACATACATTGCATTACAATTTGTCTTGTGTAGCTTTAATATCACCTGTTGTTTGTCCTGTAAAGAGACCAAAAGTAATTTATTGTACAGTAAATATACTTGAAATTACGAATCGAGTACACCCAAGTCATGCTTGTGTTGGTGGAGGGTGGTTACTGATAGAAACATTGATATTATTACCATAGTAAATGATTCGGTATATCGGACTTAATGTGTATTTGTTGGGTTCTTTAGTTTCTGTTTGTACTTTCAGGGTATGTTAAATGTTAAAATTGTTCCTAGATTTAGTTGATACAGGATGTTCTTTCTATGTGCGCTCACATATTATCTGTGGGTACAGTTTTTTAAACATCATTATCCTGTATATTTATGTGGTACAATACTGTGAAAGACTTGTACTTTTTTCACTGCAAATACCACCATAAACATAGTTCATATCAAAACAAAGAAAGAAACTAAATCTAGACAAGTTTACAAATTTTAGATAAACGATTCTGAAAACCTCTCCCTCTCTCTCTCTCTCTCTTCTTTTTTACTATGTTCAAACTTACTTAGTGCCAAAAGTATAATTTGAAAATTGATGTCACCAAACATACCTCTCCCCCATTTGATAGTCTATTATATATAGAATTTCTAAGAAACAAAAGTGAAAATTAAATGAAGTACTATCATATAGTAGGTCGAAGGCAGTGAAATTAACCCTGGGGGAAAGGCTACCAGACTACTTCACATGTAATCAGCTTGATATAACTGATTAAACATATGACTGATCATATTGAGATCCTCCCCTGTGAGTTTTTTCTCTGAGTGATGTAAATTATTAGAATGTACATTGAAAATAAAAGATATCAACTTTGCTTAGATATATTCTCTTTAGTCCTGTATGAAGAAAAACCATTTTTATGCATGCTGTCTTAGATTTCAGTACATTAAATAGAAAAATGCGTAGGCCATTCAGTAATGTCACGTAAAACATATTTTTAACGTAGTATAATTTCTTATAGTTAATACAATCGCAGAGCAAGTCTGACATCTCTAAAACTGATTTTATGTACAAAATTTAAGTTATTGACAATCATGTGTTTGATTTAGTCAGCTTTATGAGAGATATTTCTGCTGACTTAAATTCCGTGTTCCAATTTTTTCATTTTTGTAATGAAGCTAACACTTGATTTTAATAGTAATATGCGTTACAAGAGTGATATGTTGAAGTTTTCATGTTCGAGGAAAAGTTTGAAAAAGCGAAACGTAGTTGAGTTTTTTTAATTTCCGAGAATTGAAAGAAAACATACCGCTCGTGTATCGTACATTATTTTGTGCGAAGATCGTTTATTACATACCTGAAAGAGGAATTTCTAATTAGTTGCAATGAAATCTCCATCTTGGTTTCTGTTCAATGACGGCAAGTTTGCAAAACAAAAATATCTATCTTCAACATTGTTGCTTTAAAATGTTTTCTGTGTTTACTATACTCCAGCAGGCCTGATATATCTGTCTTTTTTTCCCCCAGTGTATGATGAGTCTGGAATCTTGTTGATTTTTTCACGGCTTCCTTAATGTTACTTGCATCACGAATGCAGTAACTTTAGTGGAGTTGTAGAGTTTACTTAATTTTTGCAAATATTTAAAAACAATAATTAACAGTGCAATTTAGGTGAAATTGCAGTGGTAAGTTTCAATTTATAATTATTACTATATTGAACGTCTCTAAAAATAATATGTTAAAAGCCTAAAGCAGTAAAATCAAATTGTCACTTAAGCGGTAAAAGAGGGAAATTGTTATGTGTGTTAGGTTGGGAATACTGAATGTGGAATTTTAGACTTTCCGCGGATTGGTTTTGTGCGGAAACCAAGCAAATACGCACGATCTCGCACAAAATAATATTGAAGATATAATTTTTAAATATATTTTCTTTCAGGCGATATAATCTTTCTTTAATTTGTACGAACTTTACAACAATTTTCGTAATTTAGTTTCGTAGTTCGAATGCTGTATAAATTGTATAGTCTTCATTTGTTTATAATAATATTAATTTTATTGTTAATATTAAATTAATTTTAAATGCTCTGCCATTGTTTATACTATTGGTATTTAGGTTTGTTGCTCATAAAGAATGGTATAAACTTCCTTATTGTCTTTAACAGTTGAATTATGACTTATAATTGAACATAAATAAATGAAACCTAAGGAGATAATCAAATGAAATAAACTTGTACAATATGGAGAGCTCTTAAAATATACATATAATCAACAGAGTTTTAACAGAACTTTCACTATTTCCTGAATACTGATATAAATACAGCAATCATGTAGGAGGTGAATCGTTATAGTTTCATTCTCTCTTGTGTACTAACGCACGTTTAAATTGTGATAGTACTGTTGACAATTGGAGCTAAAGAGAGTTTGTCATCAGGTGTGGAAAAAAGTGATTGAATAAACTTTTTTAAAAATTAATTATTTGTTAAAAATTATTTCTCTATACCGGTACTTGTTTCCAAACAATATGAATATCGTCCATTTTGTGTAGATTCAACATTTAATTTAATTTGTTAAAAATTATTTCTCTATACCGTTAAAAATTATTTCTCTATACCGGTACTTGTTTCCAAACAATATGAATATCGTCCATTTTGTGTAGATTCAACATTTAATTTAATTTGTTAAAAATTATTTCTCTATACCGGTACTTGTTTCCAAACAATATGAATATCGTCCATTTTGTGTAGATTCAACATTTAATTTAATTTGTTAAAAATTATTTCTCTATACCGGTACTTGTTTCCAAACAATATGAATATCGTCCATTTTGTGTAGATTCAACATTTAATTTAATTTGTTAAAAATTATTTCTCTATACCGGTACTTGTTTCCAAACAATATGAATATCGTCCATTTTGTGTAGATTCAACATTAAATTTAATTTGTTAAAAATTATTTCTCTATACCGGTACGTTTGTTTCCAAACAATATGAATATCGTCCATTTTGTGTAGATTCAACATTTAATTTAATCTGAACGTATGATAGAAGCATATTGTTACCTTTTCACTTTAATACAAATTTAATAGCTTAGTTAGTAACATTACATCACATATTTCATTTTATAGCAGTAAAATATAAATAAATTTTATAAAACTATTGAAGAACGCAAGATAAAGACTGATTTTTTACTTAAATAACTACGAACTATTATATTGAAGTTAATATTGTGCAATTGAAATCACCTGCAGAATACTACAAAGATGTACATCATCTAAAGTTATTATAGTGAGTAAAATAAATATGGATGTTTATTTCTTTGTTAAATGTTTACAGTACTTAAATTTTTATTGCATATTGTTAGTGAAAAAAATAGAAATTAGAAATCGGTGGTACTTAGTTGTGTTTTTGTGATATATGTGCATAGTTCTTTCACATATATTGTATTTTACATTATTATTGGGCTGGACTTTGAATTTTAATGGTATGCCTTTCAATTATACTTTAATTTTGATACTGAAAATAAATATATGATTATGTAAGCAGGTAGGAAATTGAATAATTCATAACTCATTCTCTGTTGATACTTTCTGTAATAAGTATATAATTTTGAAATTATTATTTTAAATCTATATGTTTAGAAGTCGTTAATTATATTTGTAATTTGATCCAAGTTTCACTTTGTTATAAATCACTAATATACATACAATAACTTACTGTAATTATCTTCTTTCATTTGTTAAAAAGAACTGCACTCTGTACATAGAAGTGTACATAGTTAATGTGAGAATATTAATGCACCTAATTTTCTAAGAATCTAGTTGTACAGGATTTGTAAGTTTTGCATGTCATTTTGAATTCTGACAAGATGTAAAACTATTGACTCTAATTGAGTCCAGCCCACGAGGTATGCTTGTATGTTTGTGCTATATTTATCATTCTAACAAACAGCTTAATTGCGATGCAATCAATAATGAAGCACATATTATTCAATTCTTTTATTACCGACTTCGATAGTAATTTCAGTTTATACATTTGCTATTTATTTCGTATTAAAAATACAAATATGTAGATATACAAAAGAATAGGCTTACATGTATTTTCGTACATTAGTTGTTATGAAATGGCATTTTATACTGAAACGTGACTTTCACTAGAACTTTGAAAATTATTGCACTCTTTTAAAACTTCATAAAATAAATCGTACATTGTTCACAATATTTTCTTATAAATGGCTATGAAGATCCTTCAGTCGTTTATTTATCAATACAAATCTTCATTGTAGTAATATCTTAAGTTATGAGCAAAAACTTCAGTCGTTTTTAAAAAAGTTTATCAACGATAAATCATTTTGAATCAAATCTTCATTGTAAGTAATATCTCCTAGCTTTTTTTTCAACATTACAGACAAAATTCCAAACACGCCTGAAATATCTCTATAATAATCGAAGAATATTTTAAAAAGTATATGAACTACAACGATAAATAAAAATAACACACTAAACAATACGAAATTAAAAACAAAGTTTTTATAAACAAATCAATTTCAGTACAACTCTCTTTTTTTCACCAATCAAATGCAGTTCCAGAAAGTTCGAGATGACGCCGAGATCTAGTAGGCTTGATTGGTGTGATAAGTCCGTAAAAGCTGTAAGCAAAGACAATTGAACACTTTTAATTTCCGCTAGTTAATCAAATGATAAATAAACATATTCTAAACGAAATTAAACAAAGTTTTTATAAAGCCAACTCTTTTTTATCAAACTTAAAGTATTACTGTTATATGAACCAGTTGATTTCAAGTCCTTATTTTTTCATAAAAAGACAATTAAACAAATGGTTTCTTGTAAATATAAATATATTGGCATTGAAACCTTTGTTTTAACAAACAATTTTGAGGACTTTTTATTCCAAAGCAGTAATATCTTATCTCCTAAACATTGCATTAAAACACTTTCAGATAAAACCATGTTCTTCAAAACATAAATGGGGTGGGGAGGGGGGGAAGACATAATAAATAATTCAGTGATTTACTGTATGTTATGCAGTGTTTTACTGATTGAATTCCTCAATGATTATTTGAGAATGTTAAACAATTAAATACAAGAATCACAAAGAAAGAAATGTTGTATATTGCTGATAAAGATTAGTGTATATAGTATATTCTGAGCATGATACATAAGACGATAAAATAAAATATTTTTGGAAAGTAGTTGAGAATAAGACGAAAGGAAATGTAGCTAGGTCTCTATTTATAGTGAGGAAGTGTCAAAAAATTATTTTCATCCATTATTGTAATGTTAATATAGTATGTAAATCTGTTCTTTGGAGTAGGAATAACTGTGTTCATATACATTCAATGGCAGAATATTTTAAATGTAAGCTCTTTGCTTTTTACATACGAAACGTGTGCAATGGTAAATATTTCAATAGGTACCGGTAATTGGTTCACGATTTACGACCATTATAAATATTTTGCGATCTGAGTATCTCTCCAAATTTTCTTTCACAATTAATGAAGTCGGTAATAAAAGAATGTATTTATAATTGCTTGTTATTACCACCCTTGCACTTATTGTTTTTGTGTGTTTTTAAGCTGTTCCTTAAATTGATGTTGACAGCTGTGTAATACATAGGGTTGTGTTAAGATGATGTTTTGTTCTGTTTTGCTAATAATTTCTTTGCACTAAGTTCGTGTTCTGGGGGTTTGTTTGCATAAGTATGTCATTATTACACACAATAATTCCTTTCAGTAATATATAGGCATGAATTTTCTTGTGTTAAGCACCAAAATCTCGTTGTAATAATCACACTTTACTCTTGGTTTTTTGCCGGTTTGCCTTAAGTTCTCATTGTTGCATTTATTACCTGTTGTTATTTTTTTGTATTACCTATATTCTGGTATTATTATATACAGCGAGTCAAACCTAAGGGACCGGCACTCCTTCAAACTCTCATAACTATGGTCTGGCAAACACATTGCCAGGTCTCACAGATAACGTTCTTGTCATCTTATGGCACTACAGTCTGACAAGTGAACTTTCGCAAAACTGGTGATTATTTATTTAAGGAACTGGAGAGAATCTTACCTAAATTTCAGTGCATTTGTTCAAAATGGCCTCCATTACATGTTACAGTGATATAATATGAAGTTCTGGAACGTTTGCTGGAGTTCATCCTCAGTTATATTGCTTGTTGCAAGATTAGGATTGTTATAGTCGTGACGCTGTTATTCCCGGCATGACTTCTCCTCTTTGCTTACGTCTTAGGAAGTGAAGGCTCTATAAAGTCTAGGTAGGTAGTATCGTTCGCCATTTTTGTTCTTTCGTTGCCGCTACCATACGAGAAATTTATTTGCCACACCGTTAAACATTATCATATTGTAGCTCCTATGATAATAAATCAAACGCACTATAATTCAGCAAATAATTGAGCGGCAAATAACGTCTTCGTGTGCTTTCTGTGAACGCCAACGAAAGAGCCAAAATGGCGGGCGATTATGTTAAGTATTTATCGAGCCTTGAGAAATGAATAACGTCTTCTTCAGCAAATCACAAGAGACACACGTTTAAATGTATCCGACCTGCAATGCGATTGGCTGCCAGAAATTAGAGCGACGAGACAATACATAGGTGTGCATTTTTTTTTTTTTTTTTTTTTTTTTTTTTTTTTTTTAGGGTGAATTAGAGCTCTTGGAAAGAAATCAGTGTTTGAGTGGAATTTCACTTCCAGATGAGAATGGAGGTAATTTCTTAGCAACTTTTTTGCCCATTTTGGGACCTTTATCCCTTTTTTGCTTCACTCTGTCTTTAATCCCCTTCTACTGCTACATTTTTTTTATATTTTCCACATCACATTTTATCATGTAATTTCCATTTGAATTTCATTGCAATTTGTAATATGTATCTTGGAGTGAACAGGGGACTGAAGGCAAAGCACACCTGCAACAATGGAAAATTCCACTCGCTGACCATTCTTAAATAAGCTGCCTCCCTAGATCTATCCGTGAAGCAACTATGTATTTATAACGAACCCTCTTTTTAATATATTTTAGTTGGTTATTTAACGACGTTGTATCAACTACTAGGTTATTTAGCGTCGATGGGATTAGTGATAGTGAGATGAGACCGAGGATTTGCCATAGATTACCTGACATTCGCCTTACGTTTTGGAGAAAACCTCGGAAAAAACTCAGCCAGGTAATCAGCTCAAGCGGGAATCGAACCCGCACCTGAGCACAACTCCGGATTGGCAGGCAAGCATCTAATTTCACTGGAATCAGTAGTCTCATATAAATTGTTTCTTAACACAATCGCCTTGTTTGACAAGCTATGGTCATGCGAGATTTATCTCACCAAAATAACTTAGTAAGACCTAATTAACAGTAAGTACATACTTTCGGCATAGCCTGTGATAAATTCTGCATTAAAAATCTTACCTAGTTTTTTTTTTTTATCAATTTACAGCATGCTGCACATACATCCGCAAACTGGAAACTAAATTTTAACGCAGGGAATTTAAATACAAGTGCATTCGGTTAAGAAGTTTAATACAAGATTTCGTCATGTCAAAGGTGTTCAAATTCCGATTTTTCATTCTGACTCAGGAATTCAAGCAGGATCTCATTGAAACTATTATACGATGCACTGTTTCTTTTGGTGAACGATACTGGTTATAGCTTACTGAATATAGCCTATATTATAGACATGTAGCCTACATAGTTTCGAATGAGTTGATTTCAATTAATTAAAATAGTAGAAAAACATCCAAAATAGTTGAGTGTAACAGCTCCTTTTTTCTATGAAAATTTCCCCTAAAAATCTTAACTCTTCTTATTAGGCACGTACAACATTTCTTTTTATTGAATCAAATACCGGTACTGGTAATTTAACAAAAGCACCGTCAAAACTTGTGTGAAACGCAACTCTTATGGCTTCTTCATTAGATACATTTCAACGAAGAAATGCTTTGCTGTACTGTGTATCTAACCATGTTTAAAATACGTATTTCTCAGTAAAAGCAGAATTGTGCCACATGTATAGTGCAGCAACTGAATTCTTACTGAGCTGTGAGATTGCTGCGTGACAATTATTGTACTGAGTTTTCCTAACCTCATGTTTAGAACGTAACAGAGAACATTTTGAGCAACTACATCGAAATTTAGGTAAGATTCTCTCCAATTCCATAAGTAAATGCTTCACTAGTTACACAGAAGATCACCTGCCAGAACATTATCTGTGAGAGCTCGTGATCTGCCTACCAGTCTGCAGTGCTAAGAGACAGTAGGAATGCCAGTCCCTTAGGTTTGACTCACTCTTTATTTTGTTATATGTTATTGTTTTAACCCTCATTTTCTTTCATATTTACATATAAGATGTTGGTATTAAAGCTTTCATGTCAAGAATATGCAAATATGCATAAAATATATTTGAAATATTTGTTGAATAGTGCTTGCTCTCGAATATATTGTAGTACTGTAATACATTGGCTGGAGTGCTGCTGCATTTATTACTTTAAGGATGTATATTGCTTACGTTTTCTTTTGTATTGTAGCATGTACAATACACAAATATAAGATTATATATATTAGAATGACATCTTCATAAGCTGACATTGTGGGGACTTATTTTCTAGGGAAGCTGTGTCAATGAATACCGGTATTTTTCTTTTGAGAATTCAGGGTTTAGATTGTCAATTTTTTTCTGACTGCTGCTGGATGTACGAGGGGGATCCAGGAAATAACGACTGTTTTGTTGTAATAATTAAAAAAATATATTTATTTGAAAAAACAAAGTCTGTTACATAATTGAAGCTTCCTTTACTTCTCTACATAATCACCACCTACATTTAAACATTTGTCGTATCTGTTCACTAGCTTTAGAATTCCCGTGTTATACTCCTCTGCCGCCAGTTCATTAAGCCAGGTGTTCACTGTCTTCTTCAACTCTTCATCACTTCCAAAACGCGTACCACCCAGAAAGTCTTTCAGCTTAGTGAAAAGGTGAAAATCGCTAGGAGCAAGGTCTGGACTATAGGGCGGATGATCAAAGATTTCCCAACCGAATTGATCCAGCAATTCTCGAGTTGAAGCAGCAGTGTGCGGGCGGGCACAGATTTTGTGGTAGCCAAGATGTTGCGACACAATTTTACCAAGCAAAGAACGAGAAATGTCAGGAAAGGCAATATGCAATTCGTCGAGTGATGTGCGCCTGTCTTGGAAGATTCTGTCGTTCACTTTAGTCTTCTGTGATGAGTGATGGGCGTCTGGGTCGAGTTTCATCGTGGACATTTGTTCGCCCATTGTTGAACATTTCGCACCATTTTCTCATATTTCTTTCATTCATTACAGTATCACCATACACTTCTTTCAATTGCCGGTAAATTTCTGCAGGTTTCAAATGTCGGGCATTCAAAAATCGAATCACACTCCTCACCTCACAGTCGGTGGGATTATCAATCACGTCGTTCATTTTGAAGTAACACAAAATGCACAATGGCGACTTGTTGCAACCAGTACTCACAACATTATGAGAACACATGTTAAGGAAGCCAGTTGACCTTCAAACAAGGAAGGGAGTCAGCTGCGCGGCGGGTATGCGCGAACGGTCGTTATTTCCTGGATCCCCTTGTATATTACCATCTTAAGTTTTAGTGACGTACAATACAGTTTAATGTAAGTTCCTTACTTGTGTCTAAATAATATTCAAAATTGTTATGGGACAGTAAAATAAAATACTGATGCGAGATTTTTCGGCATTTTAACAATGTCAGAAATGCGAATACCAATTTCCCGATCTAGATGGCTCAGATGCATACCGTTATTTCCTTCCTGACATTTGATAAAAAGATATTACTATGGAACACGTCAATTCAAAATCTCACAGATCCACAGTATACTATGTGTAATGATACAAGATGAGTTAATTTAAAAATTACCGTCAATTAAGGAAAGACTATTTGAAGGAAGTCTAGTGATTGCCTAATATTCTCAGTAACAAATGACACTCGAAACTGTATAAAAAGTAAAATACATTTTAGTTCATTTAACATTTTTCAGAAGCCTTTAATTTTACTCTTTTCTTTACAAAGCATGATCATAGTTATGAACTTTCATGAAATTATGCATTATAGTCTTTTTTTTTTATCGTACCCTGAGCCTGATTTATTAGGGAGGAAGACGACAAATATCTTGCTTTGAACTTACAAAATGGAAGGGGATGATAATAGCTCTTATTTTCTTTCCTCTTTGTCTCTCTTGTTTTCGTGAGAGCGGTACTATATCTGATGTTGTCTCATATTATACCTGGCCCTCCCTTGTACATTTATCTTCGTCATGTGTCTTCAGAAATTCAGACATGCAATGTTTGCTGTTGAATTGAATTCCAATTAATATATATTGGTTATTTTTTTCATGTAAACATACATTAAACTAAAATGTCTAATTTTTTATTACAATTTAATATTTTTTAAAAATATGTATCAAATTCCTTTTTTTATATTAATCAGCAGTCAGCAATGGTAATAGAAAAGGCTGAAGTTGTCCAATAGTCCTCATTCTGAAATAAATATTTGCCTGTAATTTATGAACATGTGTTTTATTTTTTTCATTATTAATAATGGCGGGAAATAATTAGGTCTGTGCTATTTATGAAACAGTTTACGGCAATCTAATTATTGATATGGTTTTAAAATTGTAATTGTATTTAGAAACATTGTAACTTGTAGATTATTTGACATTAGATGAAAATATGTAACTGTGAGGTCTTTTTGTTATAAGTCCACAACTAACAAAACAGATTTAAGTCCAGAAACTTGAGAAATGATAAAAGTTTTCTTTGAAATAAAAAAGAAAATGTAGATATGATGCTTGAAAGGCTCTGATAATTTGGAAAAAAAAATTCCGTCGAACAAGAGTGTATTGGTTAGGATATTAAATTTTCAAAGACTACATAGTTACATATTTATATTGATATGATTCACACGGATTAAAGTTAAATGGCTGTTTGCTAATGAATAGTTGATGCCTGACAATATTTTGGTGTTATTGTTGTTTAGTAGTTATTTGTTCTTTGTGAGCTGCTTGGGTATTTTAATTTTGGTCTGTTATGAGCTCTTATTTGCGTCTATATAGTTTAGCAAAAGGTTTCATAATTATTTTATTTCTTGATAAATTCACGCAAGATATTCCAAATACTGTACATAAATAATAAAGTTGTGTTTCATCATTATCATTTGTCAAAAGTTGGTATCTTTGTTTCTTCATTATATTACAAGATGTCATACGACAAACAAGTGGACCTGTATATTAATATGAAATTTTGGATTGTCAAGGTCCAAGCATAACATGCCCATCAGAATTGGCTACCCTTCCAGGTTTCAGGTGATACGAAATAAAACTTACAACTTACGTTAGTTCTGAAATCTCCTACATAAATCGCAACATATGGTTTAAAACATCAAATTCTTACGTGCAGACCTTCGTATTGTTCATTTATTCAGTTTATTTATTTTAGAACGTTATGTTACTACAAATTGATTTCTTTATGTAGTCACTTTCAGGTATAGTAGACAATAAAAGTACATTTGTGTATGAATATGAACACGTTTCGTTACAGTATTTGGAATTTCTTGATACAGAATATAAGATTTTCAATTATAATGTACAGTTACATCATGATAACAGTATCTTCTGTATTTGTAGGTGTCGACACGGTAGACAGCATTAGCGGAACACCTCAGTCAAAACTCCAAGATAACAACATGTTCCACGCAACATCCACACCCAATCATAATGGCATTGCAGCTAATCACAAGTAGGTATTTACATATAAACTCTTCTACATGCATATGAGCTTATTAATATGGGCATTATTTTGTCTAGGATTTAAAAATAGAAGGTAAAAACCTGTCATCATTTTAATTTTATGTGAATGGAATTCAGTGTTATGGAAACCTTTTAAGCCTGTAGTTCTTGATAATAATTTTTTTTTTATTTATTCTGGCGAAGTTAAGGCCTTCAGGCCTTCTCTTCCACTTAGCCAGAAACAAAAGAAGCTGATACAATTTGCAGTAATACAAGGTATACAGCAAAACCTGTCTAAACCGGAAGTGCTTGGAACCAGAAATAATTTACGTTTTAGGGAAGTTTCCGTTTTATACAAGGTTCACTGATTTTTTTTATACTTCTATGCTGTTATTTTAGTACACGCACTAAAAATATTAATTTTAAGAATCTTTAAGCCTGTAGTTCTTGATAGGTATACAGCAAAACCTGTCTAAACCGTAAGTGCTTGGGACCAGAAATAATTTATGTTTTAGAGAAGTTTCCGTTCTATACAAGGTTGACTGATTTTTTTATACTTCTGTGCTGCTATTTCAGTACACGCACTAAAAATTTAAATTTTAAGAATATTTAAGCCTGTAGTTCTTGATAAGTATACAGCAAAACCTGTCTAAACCGGAAGTGCTTGAGACCTGAAATAATTCACGTTTTTGGGAAATTTCCGTTTTATACAAGATTGACTGTTTTTTATACTTCTGTGCTGCTATTTCAGTACACGCACTAAAAATTTAAATTTTAAGAATATTTAAGCCTGTAGTTCTTGATAAGTATACAGCAAAACCTGTCTAAACCGGAAGTGCTTGAGACCTGAAATAATTCACGTTTTTGGGAAATTTCCGTTTTATACAAGATTGACTGTTTTTTTATACTTCTGTGCTGCTATTTCAGTACACGCACTAAAAATTTAAATTTTAAGAATATTTAAGCCTGTAGTTCTTGATAAGTATATAGCAAAACCTGTCTAAACCGGAAGTGCTTGAGACCTGAAATAATTCATTTTTGGGAAATTTCCGTTTTATACAAGATTGACTGTTTTTTTATACTTCTGTGCTGCTATTTCAGTACACGCACTAAAAATTTAAATTTTAAGAATATTTAAGCCTGTAGTTCTTGATAAGTATACAGCAAAACCTGTCTAAACCGGAAGTGCTTGAGACCTGAAATAATTCACGTTTTTGGGAAATTTCCGTTTTATACAAGATTGACTGTTTTTTTATACTTCTGTGCTGCTATTTCAGTACACGCACTAAAAATTTAAATTTTAAGAATATTTAAGCCTGTAGTTCTTGATAAGTAGCAAAACCTGTCTAAACCGGAAGAGCTTGAGACCTGAAATAATTCACGTTTTTGGGAAATTTCCGTTTTATACAAGATTGACTGTTTTTTTATACTTCTGTGCTGCTATTTCAGTACACGCACTAAAAATTTAAATTTTAAGAATATTTAAGCCTGTAGTTCTTGATAAGTATACAGCAAAACCTGTCTAAACCGGAAGTGCTTGGAACCAGAAATAATTTACGTTTTAGGGAAGTTTCCGTTTTATACAAGGTTCACTGATTTTTTTATACTTCTATGCTGTTATTTTAGTACACGCACTAAAAATATTAATTTTAAGAATCTTTAAGCCTGTAATTCTTGATAAGTATACAGCAAAACCTGTCCAGACCGGAAGTGCTTGGGACCAGAAATAATTTATGTTTTAGAGAAGTTTCCGTTCTATACAAGGTTGACTGATTTTTTTTTATACTTCTGTGCTGCTATTTCAGTACACGCACTAAAAATTTAAATTTTAAGAATCTTTAAGCCTGTGGTTCTTGATAGATATACAGCAAAACCTGTCTAAACCGGAAGTGCTTGAGACCTGAAATAATTCACGTTTTTGGGAAATTTCCGTTTTATACAAGATTGACTGTTTTTTTATACTTCTGTGCTGATATTTCAGTACACGCACTAAAAATTTAAATTTTAAGAATATTTAAGCCTGTAGTTCTTGATAAGTATACAGCAAAACCTGTCTAAACCGGAAGTGCTTGGGACCAGAAATAATTTACGTTTTAGGAAAGTTTCCGTTTTGTTATAACTAATAATTGACTTACATTATTTATTTACTGTTACATATACAGTTGCCTCTGATTGAGGTTCTGGCTAATATGTACATATACAGTATATTATATTATCAGGCAATACATCTCACTTGATGATATATGTCAGAGGAAGAACAATTGTTTGTATGCATCTGAAGTCTGATTAGTGTAATATGTTACTAGTCAGTGATGTATGCATTGAAGGGGAAAAGGAACTGGCCACCCCATTATCTCCTGGCCTAGTTGTCTCATAAGTGGTGCCTTGTTGTTATCACTTGTGAGGTTCAGACCTGTCTTCGGACAGTTGACTAAACAATAACAATATATACAGTGCGCCCCAGAAGAAAAGGTTAATATTCTGGGAGATCATAGAAGCAGTCATTTTGAACAAAAGGTACAGAGCGATCCGTTTGGGAGGATATAAAATACAATTCTTTAACATAAATGATTATTATTTATTTTTCAGTAATCTGTAAATACATTCCAGAAGGATGAAAGTTTTTACCACATTAGACCTCATTGCCCACCATTGTGCACACAACACAATTCATATCATGAGGTTAATACCTCCCATGTGTGATCTAGTATCTTGTGAATGATAAAAGAAGAACAATCTTTACTTTGAGATCGTCAATATTACTGTATCACTGTGTAGACATCATTCTTCATACAACCCCAAACAGAGAAATCTGGTGACATCATGTCTGTAGAATTTGGAGCTCACGAATTGGCGCAACTGATTGCACCAGTTAATGTCAAATGATTCACAAATCACGAAATTACACCAGTTGATATCAGATGATTCACAAATCACGAAATTACACCAGTTGATGTCAGATGATTCACAAATCACGAAATTATACCAGTTGATGTCAGATGATTCACAAATGATGAAATTACACCAGTTGATGTCAGATGATTCACAAATCACGAAATTATATGCCTGTGTTATTCTTCTGTTGTAGCTGTGATATGAAAAGCAAATATGATCTGTTTCTGGAGATCCACATAGCGTAATGCCTAAACACATTTCATGCAGTAGGGGTAGAGTTTTGGATAACATTGATAATTTGTGTATGGCATAGCCATCTCTAATGTAAAATCCGTGCTTTTATATGGCTGTGAAACCTGGAAAATAACTAAAACTATTATCAATCAACTACAAGTTTTTATTAATAGATGTTTGAGAAACATATTAAAAATATTCTGGCCGGTCCAGATATCCAACGAAAATCTATGGTTAAAAACTAAACAAAAACCAGTTGAATTTGAAATTCGGCATAGGAAGTGGGGATGGCTGGGACATACACTTCGCCAACATCCAGATGACCTGCCAGGAAGGCATTGGATTGGAATTTCTGGCAGACCCAAGATAACATGGAAACGAACTGTTCTCACATGGAGTGAGATTAAGGTGTTGGCCAGGAATAGAGTCAGATGGAGAAGCTTTCTGAGAGCCCTATGTTCCACCTAGGAATGATGGGAATATTGATTGATTGATAGCCATCTCTGCTGACAGTTGTCTAAGACTATTTTTGGAACTTGGCTGTCATAGCAACACTGCAGCATACTGCCATCAGTGTGTGGCATATCAACAGATTCACTTGTTTAAACGTAGGATAACATAACATTACCATATCAGCTTGTAATTTCAGAGCTCTCCTAACACCATACTCATAGTGAGAATGTCATTGAACTGATGTTACGCTCTCAAATTTTGTAAAACAAAACATATATTTAACTCGTTGCCTTGCAGTAAACCACATTTTGTTTATTCAGTTGTTGCTAAGTGCTAATCTGATTTATTTTGTTCGTAAAATTTTAAATTTTAAATTGTTAACTGCCTCCCATTGAAGGTAGCCCAGAAGGACTCAGTATACTTTCCTACATGAATTTTACAATATTAAATGTTTACATAAATTTGATGACAGAAAATTAAAATAAACATATATGAATTATAAAGTGAAGAAAAAGAAATTAAACAGAATGAATATGATGACTCAGAATTTGGCAAGAGCTTTTCAAAACTGAAGTTATGATGTCAGTAGTAAGTATCTGTGGTAGTTCAAAAGTCTTCCTGAAGCTTTCAGAGAACTTGGGAATCACACCACGAGCTCCAATAAGAAGACCAATCACCTCAATGTTTTCAAGCTGGTATTTTGCTTTGAAGTAATCAACTGTTGGCAGATAAATGTTGATCTTTTCTTGATTGACATCCTCCCTGTTTCAATCCTTATGGTAGGATCAATTATATAACCTTTCTTGGTAGTCTGGGAATACGCTATGATGTCAATACGTCTAGAGGAGCCATTAGTAGCAAGGCAAAAGACTTCCTCTTCTACTGTCCAAGACTTTTTTTTTCAAAGCAGTTGCAATTAAGGATCGAACAGGATGATGTCTGGCATTTCGGAGGCGTAAACCTCTGTTACACTGACCTTGGACATGGGCAAGGGTTTCAGTCTCCGGGCATCCATGTCTGCACCGGGATCCGTCCAAAGAGCGACCAGGTACTCCTCTAACTGCTGCTAAATTGGCATTCATTTTGAGGCAGGTTACCCATTCAGATGTAGATAGTCCAGACTTATTAAAAATCCAGGCATTGGCTTTAAGTAATTTACGATTCATTTTAATATATCAATATGCCTGGTAAATTATTAATAAGTATTTAATGAATTTCAATCTTAAGTAAACTTGCAAATGTTTATTTGTTATTTAATAACAATATATGAACGTTTTCGCCGTTTAGGGCATCTTCAGATATAACAAAACATATTATCTGGGTATGATAACATATTATGCAAATAACAAGAAAATCAATATATGTGTACATGAAATTCATGAGCTTTATGTAGATATAACATGAAACAGGATGAATATTGAGATAATCTTAGACTGGACGAATATTTTTATTTTATACATATAGCTCATGTTACAATTAATTGTTTAAAATTTGTCAATGTTAAAATTTAAAATGATGATAATAAAATATTTAAAGTAATCATGGCTGAAAGTTGTCGTAAATTTTACAAGATAGTATGCGTAGTTAATGTTCTTGTGTTTTGTAATTATTTCGCTTAGAGAGGCTGTTGGCATTTGAATGAATGTTGTTTGAGGCGTTGATGACTACTTTACAATTGATATACAGTGATTAAATTAGTCAATGTTACTCTAAATATTTTATTATATAAAATTTAAATTTTAACATTGACTAATTTAATCACTGTATATCAATTGTAAAGTAGTCATCAACGTCAAACAACATTCATTCAAAAGCCAACGGCCTCTCTAAGCGAAATAATTACAAAACACAAGAACATTAACTACGCATACTATTTGTAACTTACGACAACTTTCAGCCATGATTACTTTAAATATTTTATTATCATCATTTTAAATTTTAACATTTACAAATTTTAAACATTGTATATTAATTGTAACATGAGCTATATGTATAAAATAAAATATTCGTCCAGTCTAAGTTCAAATGCAAAGATTATCTCAATATTCATCCTGTTTCATGTTATATCTACATAAAGCTCATGAATTTCATGTACCACATTATTGTTCTCTATTTTCCTTGTTATTTGCATAATATGTTATCATAGGTCCAGATAATATGTTTTGTTATATCTGAAGATGCCCTAAACGGCGAAAACGTTCATATATTGTTATTAAATAACAAATAAACATTTGCAAGTTTATATGCCTTAAGATTGAAATTCATTAAATACTTATTAATTGGCTTTAAGTACTTGGCTGTACAATTCTACACCTCTGCCTCTTCCAGACATTACTTTCCAAGATTCGAATTCTGTATTTCTTAATTCTTCTCTTAATTTCCTAGTCACAGATTTACGAAGTTCAACTGGACAAGGGAGACTTAGATGTTGACAGGAAGAATTAAGTTCAGACATCAAAGGTCGCATACTATTTACATAAGGATTTTCATTTAATATTAAAGTGATGCAGATGTTGGAGTGTAGCAAGAACGCTTCCCATGATGCTCTGACTAGTCCCAAACCTCTGTATTTTAATATCATATTGAAACTGAAATAAATTTTGTATCACTCCTGATATAATTGTTATAGCTATTTTATTTTATATATCTTCCCAAATGGATCAGACAGTATTTCGTTCAGCTAACATAAAACTATTTGCATTCTGTATCAGCTGCTGCTAACTGGTCATCATCAGTGAAGTGTTGTAATAAAATTCTCTTGCTCAGATATTCAGTTTAAAGAAATATTTGCTGCGTGATTCTTCTGTATAATGAACACTGCAGAATATAAAAGGTGTCAAGGTAGTACTAGTCTTGGTTATGGGCTGTAATTAAAGACTTTTCTGATTGTAATGTCTTTAATAACTTTGAACAGTGCAGAGAACGATATTCGAACGCCTGATGTGTCTCCACTGAAGACAGTCAACGATGAACCTTCGATACCAAAGGTTGCCACTACCAACGAAGGAGAAGTTGATATGAGAAGAAAGGTTAGTTTATTCACAGCATTAAACTTTTATCATTAAATAATACTGGAATGTAAACATTTAGTGTGACAGGTAGTGCGACTTTTATATGCATGAGCGTTGCTTATTCAAATGTTCTTTTATGATGCAAATATCTTGTTGTGTCTTTTCATTACAATTTGCAGAGGTACCCAACTGACAGAGCATACTTCATTGCAAAGGAGATCTTAATGACAGAGCGAACTTATAAGAAAGATTTGGAGGTGATCAATTTGGTAAGTAATTTCCAAAAATTTCAAGAAAGTATGAATAGAGCAGTATTTTTTTTAAAGCATAAAATTACTTAGTCATACGTTAAAAAGTGTTACAATTTTAAAAAAGGTATATACCTTCGATAGACGGCCTGTTTCGACGTTATGTCACGTCTTCTTCAGTGTCTCCTGAACTACTGGTGATCTTGAATTCTGCGATGTGCATTTGTCGGTTATAGGGGTGGGGGTGTGTTGCTCTTATGGTGGGGGCTGGTTGTTTGTGTGTTATGACGTATCATGACGTCAAATAATGTGTAGGTATTGAACTGTAATTGTGTGTTAAGTATATGTTGTGGGTATGTTATTGTATGTTTATATATTTCGTATTGTTATAGGATGTTTAACTGTGAACTTTTTGGTGTGATGTGTAAAATTTCCATATCTGTTTCTATATTATTGTAGTCATTATTGTTGATAATGTGGTCTGCATAATTTGATGTGATGTAGGGTTTGGTTATAGCTTTAATATGTTCATTATATCTTGTGTGAAAGGAGCTTCCTGTCTGTCCTATGTAAAAATGTGGGCAACTATTGCATTTTAAACATCCTAGAACAATACGAAATATATAAACATACAATAACATACCCACAATATATACTTAACACACAATTACAGTTCAATACCTACACATTATTTGACGTCATGATACGTCATAACACACAAACAACCAGCCCCCACCATAAGAGCAACACACCCCCACCCCTATAACCGACAAATGCACATCGCAGAATTCAAGATCACCAGTAGTTCAGGAGACACTGAAGAAGATGTGACATAACGTCGAACCGGGCCGTCTGTCGAAGGTATATACCTTTTTTAAAATTTTAACACTTTTTAACGTATGACTAAGTAATTTTATGTTTTTAACAAACAAAGTGTTAACGTGAACTTTAATCAATGGATTTTTTTTTAGCTTTAGAGTTCAGTTTGTATCAATTAAATCTCTTATCCTTCCAATAGATGAAAGAGTTTGAAAATTATCATGATCGAAAATAAGTTATATCTGCTTCACCAGTGAACTAAAAATAACGTTTTAGCCTATCCTAATCACAATGATATACGTATATATGGGAGGTGGGCTACTTATTTGTGTCACTGTATAACTAAAAACTAATCAAATGCTCAAAACATAGGATTTTCTGCATTTCTTTTCTAATATGCCAGTGATCATTTGTGATGTTATTAACACTTTTATCTGAAATGTTGATAGCTTTGCAGTTTAGTATGTGTTGCAAGTTCATAGTTGAATCTTCTCTGCAGAGAACACATTTTGGTGATGTGATTCTGAACAGTTGCACTGCCAAGCTGTCAAGTCCATTTACTAGTCTGAAGACAGCCACTCCACCCTGTGGGCCGCCAGTTGGCAATTGCTGATTTAGATTATTTGAAAGCCATAATCATAATATTATGTTAAAATGTATTGTAATATGGTGACTTGTTGATTTTTTGTGTTTTCAGTGGTTCCGAGACGAAGTAAGCAAAGAGGAGGGAGAAATGCCAGACACAGCTTTGATGCCTTTGTTCTCGCTAGTTGAACCGATTCTCGAGTATCACTGTGGATTCCTGCGTGACGTGGAAACTCGTCTTGCTACATGGGAAGGCCGTAGCAATGCACATCTCAATGGAGACTATCGACGTATTGGAGATGTGCTGCTTAAGAATATGGGTGTATTGCAAGTAAGTGGAATCATACCCACCTCAAGATGATGGTTAAGAGATGACAAAGCTGTTAGCACGGCTTTCTTTGGACAGGAAATAATGTTATAAATTCCACGTCGGAGATTTACGGCATATGAAATAACTCCATTCTTAATTGAGAATGAATCTGGCCAGTTTTTCCTTGCCTCAAGAAGTTCTCTGCTTGTGGACAGATATTCCTGCATAATAATGTCTCATAAGACTACAAAAACCGAGCGAAATGGCTCAGTGGTAACACACTGGACTCGCATTCAGGAGGTCCTGGGTTCGATTTCCATTACTGATCAATCTGGTCGATTTTTTTCTGTGGTTTTCCTCGACTAAATATAACTAATTTTCAGTTAAATAAATGCGAATGCCAGATTGGACCCCAATTACCACGAAATAATATACATATGCTCGGTTTCTCGAACACTGAGATATCCATTAGGTTACTGTTGATTTGTTATTTGCTAAATCTTTGTCGTGTTTCTTGAACATCGCAGCCTCTAACTTACGATCTGTCAATTATTTATTAGTTATACATCTTGATTACACAACTTTTAACACTGTATCACTGGACTGAACGGTAACGAGAAAGCAGATATGTTAGCAAAGAAAGGAACTTTATATCAACTTAAAAACAAATTTCAAGTTCCCATATGAATCAATAAAGCGAGTCATAAAAGAATAAGTTACAGCGAACAGGCAAAACAACAAAATTCAAAATGGAAAGAATCATTCAAAGATCCAAAACTAATTCCTGATCTACCTCGAAAATCTGCCGTGGCCATGTTTAGATTGATTACTGGTCATGATTGCCTCAGTAAACACCTCCATCGTATTGGAGTACTGAATTGACCTAAATGCTTACTGTGCACCAGAGAAGAGGACATGGAGATGGAGCACCTGGCTAATTGTGAAACTCTTAGGACATTTGTGGACCTTCCATCAAAATATTGGGAAGCAAGAAGGATGATGACTTCATTGTTAAATCCAGAGCATTAGACACACACACACACACACACACACACACACACACACACTGAATCACTTCGGAATATGTATGATAAGACTTTCTTGTGTTAAATTCTAACGTACCTTGTTTACATGTTTCGACATTTTATGGGTCATCCTCAGAACTGGTTGTTGTTGGTCTTGGCGCCTCTTGTTTTGTTTCCTGTGAAGGTGTGTTCGTGTGGTATAATGTAGAGTCAAAGAGTATGTGTAATTTTGAAAATATTGAGATTAAGACAAATGTTTATATGACATTTCTTGCTCAGAATGTCTTCGGAAATAAGCTCCATAAGGGACGGTAAATGCTCGTGAATGACCCTTTATACTTCAACCTTAAACAACAATTGCAATAAGTTTTGTAATAGTAGAGGTATACAACATTCGTTAGACCATTTTAGAATGTTTATCATGTCCATGTACCTGCAAGTTAAGAATGGATAACCCCTTGGTGACAGACCTATAAGTTAGCAGACAACTTGTTGAACCGATAGGACAATTTCATGTCTGAGAAATGCAAAAACCTTAGTTATCCATTCGATAGAATTATAGGATCGATAGCTCATGTTCGAGAAACTGGGCAACAGTACAACAGCAACACGCAATCCCAACAGGCAACAGTAAACTACAGACAGTAGTGATATGATCTTGGAGCAATGTTTTCAAGGATACAAAATCACCAAAATTCTAGCCCTGTTGATAACAATTGCAATGAGATATGCAATAGAGTTCATGCTAAGTTTGTATTGAAATATAAAAGTTCAAATGTTTGTACGATTTTTTTCTTTTACAGTTATACGAGAAATACCTCACAAGACATTTCGTAGTTCTGGAGAAACTAGACTCTGCATTCCGCTTGAACCACAAGTTTGAGCAACTTTATCGTGATTTTGAAATGCAGAAAGTTTGCTACTTGCCCCTGACTGCATTTATCCTGAAACCTCTTCAGCGTCTTCTGCACTACGAGAATCTTCTGGACAGTATGTGTGACTAACTTACAACCTAAAGATTCTGTTCTTAAAATTAATGCAGTTATATCTCTTTCACCCTGTATAAATATGAATATATATTGTAATTATAGTGTCAAAATATGCAGTACACAGTGAAAACTCATGACAATTTAGACACATTTAGTTTAATAGAATTACGTGTAGCCAACAGTTTTATCTATTTCTTCAAAGTAAATTAAGTTAAATGATGTCTAACTTACCTGAAATTGTATGTTAGTCTTTGTAAAAAGACAAGTAATAATAATAATAATAATAATAATAATAATAATGGTTTATTTAATCTGGCAGAGTTAAGGCCATATGGCCTTTTCTAACACTCAACCAGGAGTCAAACTGCGATACAGAAAACACTACATATTTACAAAATACAGCACACACACGCAAAAAGAAAGCTGAAATAATGTCGTCACATATTGTATTGTAAGACATTGTTAAGAATCTTAGAACAAATTAAACATCTAACATTCTCCCCGTTAACATAAAATATTCTTTTTCTTCCCATTCATCCTTAAATCTACGTTTTCTAAATTATTTCCATGCTTGGAAGATATTGTGAAACACTCGAAGAATCAAAATGACACACAACTGCTCTCTTTTTGCATAGCAACATTGAAAACAGCACAGATGGGGGTGGGTGACGTAGAGTGCATTTAGTACATGACATCTTGAATTCATTTCCATAACTTTAGGAAATAGGAATTTTGAAACTACTGCTATAGAGGTATTAGATTAAATACACGTGGTAGCAGATGGTTTTACTTAGGGTGACCAGATTCACATCGATATAAAAGAGGACACAAAGCTTCAAAAAGGAGGACATTGTTCGAAAAAAGAGAACAGAAACTATATACTTAAATTTAGAACTAGGCCTATATTATACTATAAATTACGTCAAAATCTATTTTCTTACAAAATATTTACAATACAGATATAGGCTTATGTCATACTTAAGAGTATGTTAATATAACAAAATAATGATAAAACTTGATAATAATAATTTTACAGTTAGCTACATATGAAAGTCAAGGGAACTATAATTATTAAAGAGGACAGAAAATATCTATTTATGTTTAGGCTTAGGCCTATATTATACTTAAAATTATGTCAGTATTTGTTTTATTATAGTATACTATGATAAAACTTTATAATATAAAATGATTTTACAGTTAACTACCGGTACATGAAAGTCAAGGGAACTATAATTATTATCAAAATGTAGTACCAGTATATAAAAAGACTGCAAAAAATGTGAATTTAATATTACTTTGTAAGCAAATAGAGTTATGATCGTTGGCAAAGAGTATAATGCGTCGATGCTGCTGCCACCTACAGGCAAATTACTTGAAAAAGCGTCAAATCAGATAATTTCAAAATATCAGACATACCGGTACAAGTTACGAAAAGGAGGACATGTCCAGACAAAAGAGGACGTCTGGTCACACTAGTTTTACTTCATTCTGATACAGTGTATTATAAAAAGTTATTTTTGGACATTTGATTGTATATTTACATATATGCTTTTAGAACTAGGCATTGGTATGGTACATAAACCCCAAAATTTAGCACGATAATCTCTTCTTGTTACTAATAAAATAATTTTAATATATTGCCTCAGTGTATACTCGAGTAATTTATTTGGTTTATCTAGGGCTTATAAAGCATTATGGAAAAGATCACCAAGATTATGAAGATTGTGTGGCTGCCAAAAACAAGCTGATGGAAACATCTCGCAATGTTCCTATTGTTCTACAACGCTCAGTAAGTACATTATTTAAGTACTTAAACGCGTTTTTTAAATTACTAAAACTTACAGAAAGACTGAAATAGATGTTTTGTTTTTATGTCATTTCAGGAGAACTTTGTGGCACTTTGTGAACTGCAGCGTGATCTGAATGGTTTCGACAATCTTGTGCAGTCTGACAGAGAATTCATAAGACAAGGATGCCTTCTCAAGCATTCCCGAAAAGGTTATCAGCAACGTATGTTCTTCCTGGTAAGTGATATGACATTACATTTTCGTGGACAAATACCCAATGTCCCATCCCTACCTTCCCGTGGTGCAGCTGTTAATGGAACTAAAGGGAGGGGCTTTCCATTAGCACTGGTCACTTGATGAGTTAATCTTCAATACCTAATTCCCTCTTTACCCTTTCCTATCCAGTCCTCTGACTGAACTCTTACTTTCTTCGCATTTCCCTTTCCTTCCTCCTCTGACAGAGAAAATCGTCCTCCAGTGGCTTATGGTGATCAGGACAGCTAGGTCCAATGGATGACCAACAGCAGGTTGGTCCTCCAGACATTCTGGGGTTGTGTGTGAAAAGGTTATCAAATCGCAACTTGCCATTTAACCAATATTGGAGAAGAGGCCAAAAATTATTACAACATTTTCGTGCAATGTATTTGTTACAGGGTTACCAGGTTTTCAGAATGCCAATACAGGACAGGATGAGGTTGCTCCTCGAGGTGTGATGTTTATCACAAGAAAAAATGCACCTAATTTGAGAGAACCTCATATGCACACCATGCCATATTATTGCCACAGTTTTGTGCATATCCAAAAAACACATTGAATTAATAATTAGGAGCTCATTTTATTGTAATTTTATCACTTGGGATTTAGATTAAAAAAAAAAAACAATTGAAATATTTTTGTGCTACTGAATTTCCAATAAAATTACTGATTTCTAGTGAAAAGTATACATTTTTATAAGCTGAATTTATCGCATTACTATTTAGTACAAAGTATATTATGGTTATTGATATATATTTTTTTACATTAGCTAGCAAGATTTAATGTATCTTAAGAAGTTAGGTACAGCTTACAGCAGTAAATTTTTTGGAAATATTCAACATTTTTTTCCTCCATTGCTATATCTTGTGCAATAATGAAAATTGGTATGTGTAAAACACTGTCCTTCTGCCAAATGAAAAAAATATTTTTACAATAAAAAAAATTCTGTTTTTTTTTTTTTTCTTTTTTTTTTCAAAATTCAAAATGGTGGCAGTTCAGTGTGCAATCATGAAGCATTTCCCTCATAAACTTGTTAACTTTTTCATGTTCTCTCTTTTTTATTTTATTGCTGAAACTCATGTTTACAATATCATGCTGTTTCAACTGCAATTCTTAATAAATAATTTTTTTTTTATTTTGTGTTAGAAGAATATACTGATATTTGACCATTCTTTTAAATGATTTTATTTTTTATCAGACAATCTATCAAAGGTAGAGAAGTGATTTTGCACCATATTGTAGATCTGACATGCATTAAATACACACAAAAAATTTCATCACAGAATGTTGGTAGTTTTTTAGTTATGAGGGAAACGCTTCATCACTGTACAGTGAACTACCACCATTTTTAATTTTGAAAAAAAAAAAAAAAAAAAAAAATTAAATCGTAAAAATATTTTTTCATATAGCAGAAGGACAGAGTTTCACATATACCAATTTTCATTATTGTACAAGATACAGTAATGGAAGAAAAAATATTGAATATTTCCAAAATTTTACTGCTGTAAGCTGTACCTAACCCCTTATCTTAATTGCTTCAAAAAAGAGTGACAACTATGATTATAATTTAAGGTAACTTGGATTTCAGCTTTCGTGAGACCTGTGAAACATCTGTTCCTTTCATCTCTCTATTTATTTCTCATAACAGAAAATACTCTTTCCACATAGACATTCGAACCTGGAATAGATAAGCAATATGTTACAAACATTAATATGTGTGGATCATCATAACCCAAACCCTAAATCAAGAAGCACAACAAGCCAAGGATTTCACGAGCTTGTACTGGGAGGCCAGAGAAAAAATGACTTGTCAGCCTCTATCATTGAAAAATAAATAAATAAATATAAGCTACAGTATGCTGCTCTTGGCTAAATTTGAGCCCACGAAGATAAAAAACAAAAGAGTAAAAGACTATAAACAATAGAATTATTATTATTACAAACAGGTTTACAATGTAAAATCACATCTTCCTGTGACCAAAGTCCTACGTTCTAATTTTTTTTCTCCAATTCTCTCTACTTTCCCAATCCCGTTCTTGCAGTCCTTTCTCTGCCAACGCTTTATTTATGTCTTGCAATCAGGTGTTTTGGGGTCTACCTCTGCCTCTCCTTCCCTCTGGAATCCAATCTAAAACTCTTCTTGGTAGCCTTCAATCATCCATTTGCTTTACTTGTCCATACCATTCTGTCTATATTTTACGAAATCTAAAATTGAATTTTCTTTATTCATCTGTTGCTTGATCACTTCATTACTTTTTTCAGATTTAAGTATCAAAATATAGAGATTCCATTTGAAATTTCAAAGGCTGGATTGGGGGAAGGGTGAAACCTGAAATGTAATTAACAGTGGTTTTAAACTTTCTTCTCAATATCTAAATTAACGTATTTTTTGTTTAAATTTAATTTAATTTAAATAAATAGTTGTTTAGACTGGGAAATTTTGAAATGAAAGCCCAGTATAATGCCTGTCACTTGTATGTCAATAGAAAGTCAAGTAATAAGTTTATCAAGATTCACAGAATCTAGTAAATTAGATTTTTTTTCTTTTTAATTAAAGTTTGATAGTATGATATTGTGCTTAATATATGACTTGCAAACTATTGTGATAAAAACGTATTGTGAATTTTATTAGTTATAACAATGTAATTTATTCGCCACAACAATAATTCCTTTCTACAATTCGCCTTAAACGCTCTCGTCAACAATTGGATTTTCACTCAACACAGTATTCGTTATAGCAGTCCACCGACGACAATGACAATTTACTTGGACTAGTACGAACAACAATGAACTGTTAATCTTAACTAATATTTACAAAGCATTATTTACAAATCAGAACTACCAGTTCTCAGTTCACAGTTCTTCTATCTCAGTCACTGGAGTTCACAATATCTCGAACCACAGACCTTCAGAGACAGTTCATTGTACTCGAACTCGGGTCCCTCCAACTGCGGTCCACTGCACTCGAACTCAGGTCCCTCCAACTGTGGTCCACTGCACTCGAACTCAGGCCTTCGGATGCTGACGCAGATGCGGACGCACACTCGAGTCGAACTCCGGTTGGCTTGACTGGCTTACTCACTGACTGAATAGCTGAAAACTCTGCTGTCGTTCCTTCGCGACCGTAATTTATAACCACAGCGACGTAGCCTCGAAAATTCGCGAGTCTTCCACTTCGACGGATTTCTGGAATAGTCGGGAAGGTCGTTCCACATTCACTGCGTTAAGTAGCAGCTGCGCGCGCAGCCTCCCCTCGCATGTAGGCCCGTTTCCCCTTTCCCCGTGAAGCCCGCGCGATATGCTCTCTCTCGCGGGACGCTGGTCGTGAGTTCGAATCTCACGTCGCTGTCACAGTATTTTTCTCGAAAGGATGTGGCCTCTCTTTTTTTTTTATAGAAGTGTCCTCTTTTCTTATAAAGAACTTAAGGTAACCCTGTTTTGAAATCTTCCTCATGTTTTCCAGTTCTCAGATCTGTTGCTGTATACCAATCGCACTGTGCAGCCAAGCCCACAGTTCAAAGTTCATGGTCAGCTGCCTCTCAGAGGTGTTATGGTAGAAGAGACACCAGAGAACAAGGCGGAGCAAATTATTGCTTCACTATTTATGGTGGGAACAGGTAATAAGTTAATGCTAAGAAATGGCTTTCTGCTTCTTTAATGGAAATATACTCAGATAGGTCTCTTCACTGTTATAACTTACCCTATCAAACATATACAAACTCAAATGTAACACCTTCAACAACTTCTACATAGGACAGACAGGCAGATCATTTCAAACACGTTACAAAGAACACATCACAGCCATAACAAAATTACAAAACACCTCCACATTTGCAGAACACATCACAAATGCTAACCACACCCACAGAGACATCAACACAGACATGGAAATACTACACATCCAACCAAAAAGCCAGAAACTAAACACACTGGAACAATATGAAATATACAGACACACAAAAACACACCCCAACGATATTATCAACACACAACTCAACTTCAAAACACACACATTCTTTGACTCTACACTATACCACAGGAACACACCCTCACAGGAAACAGAACAAGTGGCACCAAGACCAACAACGACCAGTTCTGAAGATGACCCATAAATAGGTCGAAACATGTAAATGGAGTGATACAGAGATACAGTGTTAAAAGTTGTGTAATCAAGATGTATATGTAAAAACAAACAGTTCTTGTAATACATTTTCAAGCTCTAAAATTATATCTTGTCAATAAAGTTTTGGAAGAAATTTTTCTTTTCGAAATTTCAGAATACATTAATATCAGGTAAGAATTCCCCCCCTCCCACTCCCCAGAGGTGATATTTACACAGAAAGTTATATTAAGTTATGAATAATTAAGCCCAACTTTATATATGTTTTTAGAACATAAAATGTCTTTTTTCATAATACCGGTATTTCTTTCTGCTTATTTATTCCTTTTATACTTCACTCATTTTTTAATTGTGAACTTAATACTGCGTCTGTCATCAGTTGCTTAGCAACAAATCAGAGTGAAATGTTTATGCTCAAGTGTCAGATGAATAAAATGTTATGAAAATGCCAACATCTGACATCAGTTGTTTAGCAACGGCAGTAAGTTATGTTACTATTCTGATGTCACTTCCTTAGCAACGAATCAGACTCTTACATTTAGATGATGATATATTCAATAAAAAATTGAAGGAGAGAACATAATAATACGACACATAAATTACACTATAGTACATTATGCAACGAGCCTATAATGGTAGTAATTAAGACGCGAGTATATTTATGAAACGAGCACAAGCGACCTTGATAGAATCTAGAGAGTAAAATAAACATTAATCTTGATATAACCTTGAATTTATTTGAATATTATTTACAATTAACGCTAATTATTATAGTAACAGATCATAACCTTCTGCGACAATATTGGATTTCCAGCCTCCGTGATGTTTCGCTAGTTGTCTTTCGATTGCATATCCGAGAATAATGAATACTTGTGCTTTCATATTGCTACAATGATGTTTTTTGATTGGTGGAACACCTGAACTTTAATGAATAGGTGTACTTTAATGAGGGCCATTAAAGGGCTGCTACCAGGTGTAGTAACATTTCGGCATGGTTGAGCATAAAATTTATTTCACTCTAAATCATATTCACAATCCTTATAAATAAAACCAATTTCTTAAAAATATAAATATCACAACAACAACCAAGAGAGCAGAAATGTTTGAAGCAATTACAGGAATCCCATGTCACTTTTTTTTTTTTTTTTTCACGTATTTTCAGAATCATCTAAATAATTCATCTTATATTCACAACAAACTTATAAAATTGTTGTCATTATAAACTAAGTGAAAGAAAATTGTTTGTCATTATAAACTAAGTACCGTAAATAATTTACCTGCAATTATGTACAGGGCACTTACTGTTGCCGCTAGCAGTCAGGAGGAAAAGGACAAATGGTTAGAAGACCTCACTGCCACTATCCAGGCTGCCAGAGAGAGGGGGGACAACAAGCTCCAATACCTGAGCCTCAAATCCTGCAGTAAGTGTTATAGTTCCAAATCTGGTTTTAATTACTGTATGTGTTGTAATTTATGTTATTATGAGATCTATGTATACTTCGATGACCCTAGCAAATTACTTACTTATATAATTTTATTGGACTTTTTCCATTGCTTATTTTTAAAAGAATTCACAACGTTTCAAAGAATGGTTCTCCCTATTCCACTTTCTTCTGACATTTCTTCTCCTATCCTGATTTTGACTTCCTGTTTCATATAAACGTTACTGAATAGCCTCCTCTCTTTCTCATCCCCACCAATTTTTTTCAGGATCCCTATATGTTTATTCCATTCCACTCTGTCAAAACCCTTTTCCAGATCTACAAATACTACATGCAGAGACGACCAGTAAAGAAAGGTCAAAACCTGCGACAGCTGAGGATATAGCAGAGATATTTGATACGTTTAAAAAAATGTTGATGTGATCAAAAAGTGCAAATAAAGTGAAACTGGAAAAGATCGAGAAGTATAGGGGAGAGAGAACGTGTATAATCAGATGTGTAGAATAAAATTTAAGTAGGCTATTTATAGGAAGTGAGAATAGTGACAATGGATTAAGTGTAAGCAGAATAGTGAGAAAGTGGAAGTGAGCGCAAATAGGAATGAGGGAAAGTAGTGAGAAAGGGTTAAGAGAAGTAAACAAGTGACAGCATAAAATTTAGTACTAACATTTGAACGTTGGAACAGTAAATGAATATAAGAGAAAGATAAGAGAAAAGGTCAAAGAACAAATAGGACAAATAATTCAATATGATAATTTATAGAGATAAATTGAAATTAAGATTTTAGTGAATAGTAGTTAGAGGTTAAAGGGGGTGTGAAAGTAGTATAGAATATTAGATATATTAGGATTAAGGAACAAATAGAGAATAGCAAATGAAATGTAGGAGAAATACTGAAGGGGAGTTTGACCAAGTAACAAAAAAGGTACATAGGGTAATTGGGAGTATTTGTGTAGACATGTACTGCAAATAATGTGTTACTGTAATATGTTAATGGTGGCATCGGATACAGAAATGTGAGGTACACCATTACATGTAAAGAAGTGCTGTGACGAAATATATTATATCATATCAAATACTACATTCACTATTTTATTTTTCTCTAGGTATCTTTTGCTATTGTTCACAAATCAAGTATAGTGCTTTTAAATGCCCCAGCTTCGGAAAATTTTCGCGAGATGACAGTATTTGACATAGGGACATCTATTTTTTAAATGGATATTAGATGAAATGGAGTGTTGAATGGTTAAGAATTCACATGGATATTACAATTGGTTTTCCTGATAAAAAATCAAATGTAGGATGTAGGCATACTAGTACTACTGCTGGATTGGCAATTTAAATGCCAGTTGTACTACCACCAGGTTTGAAGTATTAAGTGTCGCCCTCTTTTCCTATCTTCAGCCAATCTTGCCTAGCTTTTATACCTACCTCAGAGTTCCTCACAATTTTTTCAATTTCTTCTATTCATCTTAATTTGGGATCTCCGAGTCCTCTGTCCTCCATGGTTAGCAAATAATATCTTTTGTGTGGGTTCAGTTTCACTCATACGAGCTACATCTTAATGTGGCTGCTTTTAATGGCTTTTTATTTAGGTTCTTCTGATGAAGTGATGGATACTTGTGGTGGAGATACTGTGAATGACACCAATGGAGCAGGAAGGGAGAAGGCAGCAGGGACAACCCAGCGTAGCAATACCACAGTACATGTTTGCTGGCATCGAAATACCAGCATCAGTATGCGAGATCAGTTACGAGCTGTTGAAGTTAGTATCTTTTACTCGTTTCATTTAATACAGTGTGTACATAATTTCAGTGTACTGTAAAGGTGCGTTTTCATGGGAAACAATTGAGGGGCTTAGAACAAAAAGCAGGTAAGTGACATTATTAAAAAAAAATGAGGTAAGTGCGTGTTGTAATAGCCCAAAAGGATGTTTCTTTGGGATAAAATCAGGTAAGAGATCACACTGTGCAGTGCTGCTATATGGGCATCATTTCACCAAACTAGTGTATAATATTTCATTGCATGTAGAACTTTAACTGTAATTTCCTCAAAACTAGGTTTCCGTCACTTACCTGCTTTTTGTTCTAAGCCCCTCAATTGTACAGAACTGTATATGAGATTTTGTATAATACAGATCTGTTCCATACAAAATGAGTGAAGAGAATTTACATTGGGAACACGTATACAACATTGTGTAAGTCACATTTTCAATATGAACGTCAGCGAAGAAACTTCACCTGCTCTTTGTATTAAAAATTAAATAGATTTCACACAGTGAGGTTTTATGGATATTTTTTTCGCCTGAAACCCTTATAGAGACATGTCCTCACATTCTTTTCTTCAATAATTAAACTTAAAGTATTATTAACTCTCCATTTCCCGAGAAATATGGAAAATGTGTGTGTATTCTCGGGTTACAGAACATGAAATTTGTTATCGGTCACATAGCAATGCAAGGAACTTTGTTGTATATACCTGTACAACTCTTCATTTGTATGATACATGCAGGAACATGTTACATACTGGTACCATCCAGAACATGTTCGGAACATAAGTTTTATACATAATGTTCCCAATGAAAATGTACCTTAACACGCAATTACATATTGTATATAGGTAACATATAAAAAGCTTTTTGTAAATTAGTTTATGCTTCTGAAATATGGATATTAATTTTATGAAATAATTTCCCATTTAACATAATTATAGTTGATTTATTATTGGAATATTTTCACTCTAGGTTTATTTATTTAACAAAAATGCGTCAAATGTTCAGATAACGAATTTTACAACAATTTTTATTTCTGTATAATAAAATATTCTGGAAAAATGTTGTGTACAGTCATAAAATAAATGTATATGCGTGTATCACATGTGAAGACTATGCAGGGTTACTGTATTACAATGTATTTTTTTTAGTTCATATTATGTTTCTTTTTTTATAGTACACACTACACATACTTGCTTGATTAGAATATTAAATTTAGTTACACATGGAATTCATTTAATTATGTGCTTACTTTCAGAATCAACTCAGTGGCTACTTGCTGCGGAAATTTAAGAATAGCAATGGGTGGCAGAAGTTATGGGTAGTTTTTACTAACTTCTGCTTATTCTTCTACAAAACCTTCCAGGTAATAATGAATTTCTTGAAAAAGAACATTATCTAACTTATTTCTTATGCCTTTTAATCACTGCACTTTCTCTTTCTCCGCCAGTGTAATATCATTGTTGTAGTTGTTCACATCTGTATACGAAAAAAAAAAATTACGCAGTAAAATTTCTACTTATCATTCCCTTTTTTATTATACTCTCAGATAGAGTAAGCGCAAAGAAAGTTTGCCCATTTGACTGATGCGCAGAGAACGATATTCTGTCCTCATGCTGCAATGCTCGTTACAGGGCTGCTATGAATCACCTAAAGGTACGGTCACACGTCGCTACTTTTGCTGCGCAACTTTTGTACTGCAGCTGCAAAAGTTGCGTGTCATGTTCACATCGTAAGCCAAAAGTAGCGCGCTGCACGCTACTTTTCGTGCTGCGCAACCCGAGTGCAGCAAAAGTTGCAACTGGAGGTTGCGAGTCTGTTCACACACAAGGCGCTACTTTTGCAGCCGCAGTCATGCTGCAGGTTTCCATCTCCGTGTTGACTTCTGAATATACATTTTGTGGTTATGTTCGCATTATTAAGAAACTCATGCAAAAGCTTATTTATCTATTATTTGCTTTTCTGTCATAACTAGTATTCAGAAATTGGCATTATTTTTACTATAAAGCTTTTAAAAGCGCCTATATACTTAAATGATAACCAACAGCATATTTACGTAATCAATGTTGGCAACCCTCCTGTTTGGAACTACGCTACAGAAAATTTAAAAAATGAATTATATCGTCAGCAAATATGCTCAGACCGTGTTGTGCATTTACTAACTGTTACAAATAATTTATTTTCATCACATCTAACATTAAAATACATCCAAACAATAAAAGTTTCATTGGCACATTTGGGTGGCAACACTGGTCGCAACTGCAGCAAAAGTTTCAACAAAACCGATATCAAAAATGCTGCGGCTGCAACCCTGAGAACCCTGTTCACACGTCGCTACTTTTAAGTTGCGCGCAGCATGGAAAAGTAGCGAGCAGCAGGTTCGGCAGCCGCTGCTTTTCGGGTTGCACCGTTGTTCACACGTCGCAGTACAAGAGTTGCGCAGTTTTTTGTACTGCAGCGCTGCAAAAGTAGTGACGTGTGACCGTACCTTAATGCTGATTACAGGGCGCATTCGAAAGCGCGGTCTTGAACTGGTCGTATCGTGGAGTGTTGCTGTGCAGAGCGGGTAGAAGCCAGCATGTGCATTACATATTCTGCGTTTTATCCCTGATATCCGGAGTTTTATGTAGTTCAAAGTGTGTTTGTTAAATAACAGAGTTCTGTATAACATTCTATGTACTTAACAATGCCCCCCGTTTCGGTCTAAATTAGGAAGTGGTAATAAAACGTTACACAGTGAAACTAGAGAATTATTTATAAAGTTCATAAATTTATGAAAAACAAAACAGGCTCCGCTCGTAACATAGGGAGTATATACAGATTAAAATAAACCGACCATAGTACCCTCTTATCGGAACATTTTAATAAAATCACGTAGTATTAATGTTTTATTACGTCAAATATGATTATTGCACGATTACATATTTTTTATAACATCTTTGTCATTTCATTCAGTGATTTTATGTGTAAAAAAATTCGTGCTTCTGTATTTTCAACAATGTTATGTTATTAGTTACTCGGCAACAAGGTTTAGGTTACGTTACATACGCTATGATAAATCTCACTCGAAAAATCGAGGCAGCAGACGACTGAGAACTGACGACAGTTTGCCAATCGAATCGAAGCGAGGTCGAGTGCACCCGAACGTTTCCGAAAGTTCGTGCAGCTTACCGTGGCAAGCTCTTCTTGCGTCTACTCTACATCATTCAATTTGTATAGGGCAAGAAAAAGATGCATATAGGCACTATTAAATTATACTGTACAATTTTTTTAGTATTACCTAATTTTGTATTCATTGGTTTCTTTGTCGTGGTGTACAGGATGATTTTCCATTGGCCAGCTTGCCTCTGTTGGGATATACAGTGAGCTCACCTTCAGAACAAGATGCTATACATAAAGAATATGTCTTTAAGCTACAGTTTAAGAATCATGTTTATTTCTTCCGTGCGGAGAGTGAATACACGTTTGGAAGGTAGGTATAATCTTGATTTATGTAACACCGTATTGCTCATTGTGATAAAAGTTGTTATTCTCCATTGGCACTGGGTATTAGTTGGTCTGGCCACTTTTCCACAACACTGGCTTCCAAATATAATGCAGATAGGTTGTTGCTGTTACCATTGTACAGATATTCTTGAAGATGGTTTCTATTTAGTATAGGATCGTCATTATATATTGTATATTTGGATGTAAGAAGGCGGTTTTTATGCGTCAGTTATGTCCTTGATATTTTTGCACTGTTTATCTTGAGTAGCAGATTCTTTATTATTTTTATTTATTTACGTATTTTTGCTATACGTAATATACGTGCTGTAATTACAAGGGTAGACAGTGGCAATTTAATTTACCGGTATCTTACCATCGTTACTGAATATTTTATATAGTGCAGTTATCATTAATAAAGTGTATACTAATGCTCCTGTTACCACTACCTCCACCACCACCACCACTACTACCACTACCGCTGCTGCTGCTACTACAAACCAGTATTATAGGCCAGTATTATAATTATTATTATTATTTTGGTACACTGGACTACAAAACAAATGCTGAGTTGTTGTTGTTGTTTTCTAATGCCAGGCGTTTGACAATAAAGTCATTTGACCTCTTGCACTCGAATATTTTTCAAAGATATTAGAAAATGGCAAGTTGTAGCCGATTTAAGTGAATACCATATTTTAACGTTTTGGTGGTTACTTCATTCACACAACCCCCAGAATGTCTGGAGGACCACACCTGCTGTTGGTCGACGGGTCCATTGGACCTAGCTGGGAGATCTTGTTGGTCACCAGCTTTCCCTCCTTAAGCCACTGGAGGACGATTATAGTGCCATAGCAGGTCAGCACTAGGAACAGAAAAGTAGAAAGGGGAGGAAGGAAAGGGAAATGAACCCCTAGGCCTCGAATGCTCTAATGTCATCGAGGTCGAAGAAAGTAAGAGTTCATTCAGAAGACTGGATAGGAAAGGATAAAGAGGGGATTAGGTATTGAATAGAGGAAAATTATACCAAATTCAGTCATTAACTCATCAAGCTGACCAGTGCTAATTGATGAGTAGCCCCTTTAGTTCAGCTTGTAAAATTATGCTTACTAACAGCTGCACCACGGGAAGGTAGGGATGGGACATTGGGTATTTGACCAGGTTGGTTCCTTAAAGTCTTCAATGGGAAGGATTAATGGCTCTCCCCCCTGTATCCAACAGATACCCTTTTGCTGAGTTGAAGTCACCATCGATTTGAAATATCCTGTTACGTGGACTTCGCTTAGGAAACAACACAATATGAAACGTAACTGGCCGTATATATCGATTGTAACAATGACAGCATCCATGGATATTAAGGAAGGCTGTGGAATACCATATAAACTGCAGTTTCACTATTTTCATGTAGTATTCTTATTAATGTTGTAAAATAAAAGTATATGAATAATTTAAAATCAATTCGCATTGTCTGTGATGAAGCGATAGTAGCGATCCTAGTGGTTAGCAACTATCTATGGATGCATATTCCGTACGTATTGAGCTTCATGACTGTATATACGAGACTGTGGTAACACTTCGCTTTCTGTATCAATGCTTCCAGTTGACTGTGGTTATATCATACTAGTATACACAATAATGTACAATGACAGCACAAACTGTTTTTTATTAAAATAATACTGAGACAGAGAAATAAAACTAACATTATTTTGGTTTCATTTAATGTAAAAATTATTTCACGAAATTATTTAAACGAATTGTTCAGAAACAGGGACATGGGGCACTTAGGGTCCTATTCATAGACGAGACTTTGGATCAAAGTTGACTTTGGAAAGTACAAAGTCACCATTTTCCTATTCACAGTCGACACTTTGAGGAAAGTAAACTTCAATCGCGACTTTACTTCGAAGTCGCCGAAAATGTAGACTTTGACTTCGACTTTTGATCGTGGACAACAGGAAAATGACTAATATTTGGGAAATTGTCGAATTTGCCGAGAATATTGAAGACATCTAGGAGATATTAAAGCTGCTCATGTAAATCTGGCTTTCAGGTGAAAGCTCCCCGTAAAGCAGGTTCGAATAATTATTCAAAGCTGCTCATGTTCCTTAGCGTATTATTATAGATTATAAATTCAAATCAAGATACAGATTTGATAGACAGTATTAAATATCATGTTTCAACTTTCATTGATGAATAATCAAAGAGGATTATCTGTTCCACCAATAAATAATACAACTTATTTCATCGCGATTTTACGCTATAGGTAAGGATTAACAGCTTAATATTGATTCTTACTATTTAATAACAGGCAGTACTATTTCAGATAAACTATACCATCATGTTTTGTAGTTATGAATTGTGTTATACACAAGACTGTTCGAACTGATTTACGATTTTTTATGGCCAGGTAGAAGAACAAATTATTATCGATTGGTGTAAAGATCTAAAAATGTCAATTTTTGTACTTAAGTTAGTTTCATAATAAGCCCTCGAATAATATTATTCTTATGTAAAGCTGCAATAACGGTTAACAGTTGCTTAACATGTACCGATGTTCAATTGTTTCATTGATTTGTGACTCAAAAGATGGCTTTGATTGTGGCAATGCCTACTCTATTTCAACTATCTACTAATTTAATTCGTTTAGAAGGCAGTGATTTTGATTGCCAACATTAGAACAAGATCGTCAAATCTCGACTTATCAAAGCCAAAGTCAAAGTCTCAGAAGTATTGTCTATGAATAGGACTTTTAACAAAGTTAAACTTTACTACGAAAGTCGACTTTGGGAAGTCTTTTTTATGAATACGGCCCATAGAACCAAATCAGGATGGTCCTAGAAAATCCGGGATGAATGGTAGACTTAATCAAATGGATAAAATTTTTAATATGAACCCATGTTCAAAAATGCACTGTGTCACACAAAATAAGGATAGGAATGTAAGCCCCTCATGTTAAATGGGACAAGTAATTTTTCAGCAAAGAAATACTTTACCTAAGCAGCTTCATCTAACCACCTTTACCCTTCCTGAGATCCTTTCGTCTTTGTAGAACTTTCAACGAAGTGGATGTAAACTTAGTAAACTTGAAAGTAAGTAAATTGCACTTCTATTTTAGATTACATATTGTTTCCATCCATTCGTATTATGTTATGAACTTATGAATTATATACGTATATCTTTTCTCTCATAACAAAAATTTATTTTTTTTTTTCTCCAGGTGGATGGAAGTTATCAGTAGTGCTACACAACATTCTGGTCGTTTACGACTGTTCAGCAGGAAAGAAAGTGTGTTAGAAGACAGCTAACCAGTGTAAGCAGTGATGGAGAAAGCAGGATAACACTAGTAACTGTGTAGAACTGGCCAGTTCTTCCCGTTGCTCCATGGTCATTTCTACTTCTCTAGAAGTTATGTGAAACATATCTTCTATATGCGCCGATGTTCTTTTCATCTAATATGAAATATTATATTGATTGTTATTAATGAAAACGGAAGTAAATGGGTGGTGAGAGATTTGTTGGTTATTGATGAAAAGAATTTTTTTTAACATTTTATAGCTTCTTCCCATTTGTGCATGAATTAAAATCTGTAGTTCAATACGGTATTCAGACTTCTTGAAATAATGAGACATCTTAAATTAAAATATTTGCATTAATTGATATCTAAAAATAAATATTTCTCATGTTTCCTTGTTGCAGGCTTAAAATTGACATATTTTTCTCAAATTTTTAAGCAAATGCCTTTCATTATACATTTAAACTTAAAAGAAGTTCCATTGTAATCAGACTGTGTCGCCATCAAGTGGCAGGATATGATTGTGATGAGATATGAGTGAATTATTTCGTATTATTGTAAAAGAAGATATTTTATCCCGGGTATTTTTTATTTATAGTACATACGAAAGCTCTTAAATCCATATTACTTGTGCAGTAACTCTTCTATTTTTTTATGTTTTGTGAAATTCGTCGTACAGGATCATTTTCTGAAACTTTTCTTACTTTCACTTGTTTCACAATGCCAAAACAGAAAAAAATATTGCAAATAAACGTAGTCTTTTGAGTAGGCCTAATGTATTTATAGTTTTAATCACAGAATGATGCAGATCCTGAGATTTTTCTTACTATAGTCTTGGGAAAACTCAATAACTTCTATTCCCAATTTGCCAGTTAAATTTAGATGCCATTTTAAAAATATTGAAAAAAGTATATTTTCAATACATTTTACTGTTTCATCTAAAATTATATTTTATAAACAAAGATATTTTATTAAAAATTATATAGATCGGCTAACGTACATAGAGATTTGTGTTGTCTAAATTATATTTTACGACAAAAATTGTAATTGTAGATAAATGTGAACGGAAGAATATTTTATACATTTCTTTTTTTAATTCTGGTGGGACTTTTTAGGCTAAAGGACGATCATAAAAGTCGTACGTAATGATTTATATAATCAAACCATCCATGCCTTGGAAGATCAGATTCTTATTTCTTAAGAATTAAAACTGCATTGTTTTATGTACATAACGCTTGCCAGTTAGTTGCTAGTAAGAGGTTTGTTTAAGATGTTAGCTGTTTATAAAATATGTATACCACAAAATATTTTTGTAGAGATTTTAAGTAATATCCATATGCGGCCTCAGTATATCGCATTCGTACCTACTCTTGCCATACACTGTAAAAAAAATAAGTTCACAATGTTGCATTTAGTTAGTTGATAACTTGGCATAGGAGTAGAAAATTCGTTGAGGCTTAATGAACCATCCATGTATACGTCCTTGCACTAGATCAGTGGTCATCAACACTCGTTGAAATGGATAACGGGTAAGAAGTGTACCTGAATATGCATCAAAGGAAGCATACCCGCCAGCAGTCATGGATGCATGCTAGTATGGTCTCTTATCCGCAGATAAGAGCCCGAGTGTGTAGTGTGTTGATGACCGTTGCACTAGATAGACCGACAGCTTCTTCTGGCTCAGTTCGTATTTCCTTAGGTCTTCCAAAGTATTGTCTTCCTATTAAATATTAGTTTAAAAAAATTCTGTTCACTTTTTATACTTGATGGAGCTCTGTAATTCTTATAGCTTCATTTGTATGATTGATTTCTGATGCTTTTATCTTACCATGAGTTATCTTAGAATGTAGGCTTTCATGGCCAGCGTTGATGGGATGCGTATTTTCCGGACTAGAGGGCCGTGGTCTGTCGGTGTTACAACAAAACGTTTCGTCCACTACTCCGGTGGACATCTTCAGTGGCGTGGTACACGTGTGCGGAGAGATCTGTTGTGTGTATCAAGAACTGACATTGAGACTGGTAGCACATAGATATTTAAGGCGTGGGACTGTTGTTGCTTGTAATTGTCACCACGGTCCGCACCAGTGGCTTCGGTGTTCTGATTGTTTGTCATAGTGTCTAATTGTCGGAGAAAGGGTTTGATGTGTTTGCTTCTGAGGGCCGGATACCAAGCTTTGTTGACCTTGAGTCCTTCCTCTTTACGGTTAAAGTTGTTTTGTGTTTATGAATTTCAATAGCTTCCCGATGTAACTTGGCATAGAAGTGCTGGCCAGGTTATATCGGGAAGCTATTGAAATACATAAACACAAAAACAACTTTAATCGTCAGGAGGAAGGACTCAAGGTCAACAAAGGTTGGATCAAAAAAAGAGTTGGAGTAAGACTACCTTCAAAAAATAAATAAAATGAAAATATTCTTAATCTCCCAAAAGTACAATAAAGCATAATTATCAAAATAAGCGACAGAACAAATCCGAATAATTACAGAGGGATAAGCCTGCTAGATAACACTTACAAGATATATGCAAGAATGCTAAATGAAAGACTAAAGAAAATAGCCGACCACTTGATATCAGAAGAACAAGTAGGATTCAGGAAAGGAAGATCTTCCATGGATGCAGTTTTCACACTCAAAAGAATAATAGAAGAAAGAAGAGAGTTTAATTGTGAAACACATTTAGCCTTCATAGATCTGGAAAAGGCCTTCGATAATATAGATAGAGAACTACTATGGAATATACTTATAAGAAGGGGATACCCGAAACATCTTGTGGAAGCAATTAAATCTCTCTATAAAGAAACCAGCATATGCTTAGTGATAGGAGGAAACTTGACAGAAGCGATTCCCACTAATAAAGGAGTAAGACAGGGCTGTAGTATCTCGCCGACACTTTTTATTATTTACATTGACGACATGTTTAGAACATGGAAATCTTATGTTAATCCAGGAATATATTTAAAGAACAACACTTTCTTGAACTCCCTTTTATATGCTGATGATAAAGTAATTATCCAAGACAGTGAGGATAAATTACAGAAATCAATTTATGTTTTAAATAAAATAACAAAAGAATATAATTTTAAAATTGCAGCTCAAAAAACCAAAACAATGGCATTTAAAGGAAAATACCCAATAAGGACAAAAATAAATATTTTAAGTAAGGATGCGATGAAAGAGATATAACCTGGATAAAAAACTTATAGAAAAAAACAAAACAAGAAAAGTTAAATATTTTAAGTACCTTAGGATGCTAATGACATTTCCAGGTATGAAAGAGATATAGACCTGATAAAAAAAGAACATAGATATACGGAAGAAATTAAGGTGGAACCATTGCTGGAAATGTCAGAAGGTGGTGTGAACATCTACAAAGGATGCCGAACAATCCATAGATCTTTAAAATATAAAAAAAGAAAAGATAAGACCAATAAAATGGGCGCAAACAGGTTCAACATGAACCTAATGCTAACTTAGAAGAAGAAGAAGAAGCACAGAATAATAAAAAAAAAGATAAATCAAAAAAATAGATTCTCCAGATATCAATAAAAATGAAATTTAATAAAATTAAACAAAGGCTAGGATGTACAATCAAACCCTTTCTCCGAAAAAGAAGAACATACAATATGGAAGAAATTAGAGGTGGAACCATTGCTGGAGAAATTAAAGAGAAATAACAGAAGGTGGTGTGAACAAATCTGAGCAAAAGAAATGGGCCACGAACTACCCCAGACTGCCAGCTTTATCTCTCCCCCTCTTCGCAATGGCCATATAAACCAAATGGCTGGTCTCGAAATGAGAAACCAAGAGGCTCATGACCTCCTAATGGCCAAATTGGCAGGTTCAACATGAACCTAATCCTTAAGGTATTCCGTGAAGAAGAAGAAAATGTCGGAAGAAAGAAATGGGCCAGAAGCCCAACAAATAAATTATGTTTCCTAGTTCAGATAATATAATAGAAAAATAGATTCTCTCGCAAATTGAAAGGACAGGGATACACAAATTCATAATTTTAATAAAACAAACCAAAGGCCCGGCCAATCAAAGCACACACATCAAACCCTTTCTCCGAAAATTTTCTAGACACTCCTTCAAACAATCAGAACACCAAAGCCACTAGTGGGAACAGGCTTGGAGCTCACAACGACAAGCAACAACAGTCCCACACCTTTAAATATCGACGTGCTACCAGTCTCAATCCTGATACACACAGCAGATCTTTCCGCACACGTGTACCACGCCACTGAAGATGTCCATCGGAGTAGTGGACGAAACGTTTGGTTGTAACACCGACAGACCACGGCCCTCTAGCCCGGAAAATACGCATCCTTACCATGGGTTGTTTCATACCTCTCTGTTTTACCAAAACACAGGGTCCAGCAGAATGATCTCCCTGATTTGAAACATAAATAAAAAGAACAACATAGATCCCATTCAAAATTTTATTTCACCATCTTACAGAAGAATGATTGCCATTTTGATATCACTTTGTTTTAAAGATAATATCGTCCAAATGTTTGCTCTCACGAGCTATACACTATTCAAACAATGACTATGCGTTCTTCTTCCTCAAAAAAGCATGGCTCTATCATTCCAAATTGTGCAACAGCACATCAAACAGTAACACGCTCACTGTGGAGAGGTCGCTGATGCATTTCTCGACGGTTTTCTGGGGTCCAGTACTGAAGGTTTTGTTTGTTGACGCAGCCCAACAAGCAGCTTAGTCATTAGTATTTAGTAGTATTAGTATTTATTTATTTAACCTGGTAGAGATAAGGCCATCAGGCTTTCTCTGCCCCTCTACCAGGGGATTACAACTATAATATGAAGAATAAAATTACAATTAATATTAAATTTACAATTACAATTACAAGTAAAATTACAATTAGTATTAAATTTACAATTACAATAAAAATCAAAGTACGAAAAGATTACCTCACTAATTAAAGCTAGATAATTTATCATAGAAAAACAAAGAATATTTTATATTTACTGAATTACAAATTAAACCTAGAATAACAAAATTGTATAGTGATGAAATTACTGGATATTGAAATATTTTGTGATAGATTAAGGAAACTATTTACAAGAAATCAATTACTGACCAAGTGCCTAGTAAGTTTGCGTTTGAATTCAATTTTATTTCGACATTACTGAGCACTACTGAAACATTTTTCCTTTATGGTCTCGCAAGTATCTTGGCTGTTGAGCCAGTCACATTGCCGAAGTTCCAGAACCACCATAACTTTGTAGTGATGGAACTTGAAGTCTAGGTGTAAGATTCGTCTGACACTCTCATCAGATATTGCCAATACCAGAGCATGTTAATGGCTGAACGTCACATCGTGGAGATGTGGTAACAATGTGGCTAGCTGCTGTGATATTCTCGGAAGTTCGAACGTTGCAACATCTACCGGACGACTCCTGTTTGAAAGTTGAACCTTTTATCTGAAATTTCTCACCCATAACAGTATAGTTTGGCGGTCGGGTAGCTCAGTTGGTAGAGCAGCTGGCTACGGACTGAAAGGTGGGTTCGATCCCAGGTGGTGACAGGATTTTTTCTCGTTGCCAAACTTTCAGAACGGCCCCGAGGTTCACTCAGCCTCCTATAAAATTGAGTACCGGGTCTTTCCTGGGGGTAGAAGGCAGTCAGAGCGTGGTGCTGACCACACCACCTCATTCTAGTGCCGAGGTCACTGAAAGCCTTGGGCTCTACCTCCATGCCCCCCAAGTGCCTTCATGGCATGTTACGGGGGATACCTTTACCTTTAACAGTATAGTTTTTTTCTTAGGAATTCTTTCATGTCGACCTAATCTAAAATGGGTACGAAATTGCCACTGCTTTGCAATCACAGAATCGCCATTTTTAATATGCTTCAACAACAAAATGCAATCTTTGCTATGATAGCAACTGAAATGGCTTGTGCTGCTCAAAGGTATATGCCACTCAAGCGAAACTATCAAGAAACCGGTATGGTGACCAATTCAAACTGGGGAGATTATTCTGCTGGAACATGACATTTTTTTGGCGTTAATAATGTTCTACACATTGTGAATCGTGAAAATCTTTATTCCCATATTGCTAGCAGACATGGTTTAGAACAGCCTGACACACTAAAATTGTAATTTAAAATCCCGCAGCACACTCATAATCTAAACAAGTGATTCTTAGCTAGGCGAGGATTTTTTTCATAAAAGCATGTAAAATACGTTATTTTAAAGGCTAGTCCATAATGACACTTATGTTGTGCAAGATCGCAGTTGGGGATTTTCTCGAGTTTTTCCTGTTTCTCCATATTAGGCACCTACATTATTCCATAAACATTTTTCCATTCTGTCATCATTCCATAGCATTCCCCAGACTCCAGCTGGTGATGCACGGAGAGGGCTGGCCTAGGGACGTGGGGAGTTTCCTCCTCTAAACCTGGGTATGCAGCGAACCTTAGTGTGGTCAGCCGGTGTGAATCAGGAATGCGCCTAGTTTGGGGATCAGCATAATAAGTTCGTAAAAATGGGTCGTAGTGCCCTCCCCCTTAAATTCAAATTCAAATCAGTTTTGGTAAGATATTCTAACTTTCTGACCTAGCAATCCTGGTTGGTCGTCAGTTATTCTCTTCTCTGCCGATCACACACTTACACTGTGTTTACTGAATGTTGACTTGAGCCATGTTTGCTGAAAGCTGACGCTTTTAGACTCACTTTTTTACTACTCTTTTAACTTTTATTTTCCAATTTTTGCTTCACAATCTTTACCATTTTCATTTTCTCGTGGCACACCAGCACATCGGTTGAAAATGGCTGGTTTGAATATGAAATTTAATAGTTTGCCTGTCTTTAATTATCACTATTAAATAATTATAATATATTATACATCTTGATTACACAACTTTTCACACTATATCACTCCGGAATATGTTTTATATGCCTTTCTTGTGTTAACCAGGTACTGTAAAATTTAACACGAGAAAGATGTATAATACATATTCCGAATATAATATATTATAATAAATTCATCAGCCGCAGACAAAATTCGTTCAGATTGTCATGGGGTTGACTTTACCTTTAACATTTTAGATTTCAGTTAGATTGATATCTTTCCTACTTTCAGATTTAGTCGGTCATATGTTTTCCTCTTTTCTCTAATCTATAAAAACCACATGTGACAAATAAATTAAATCCTTTTGTTTTCTTCTGCAACTTACTAAACATATTTAGTATGCATTGATGTCCTTTTGTGAACACTATTGAATTCTTGCAACAAAATAGCACGTACTTTTATTTTTATTATCATGAAATTTATGTACATTGATTATGTAAAAAGTGAGAAAAAAAGTCCATTAACAATTCAGTCAGGATTCCTTCCATATTTTGTTGTTGGTTGTGCATATATACGAGAGTGTACATACATACATACATATTGTTATATGATACAGTTCTATTCGTCATTCGTTAAAGCATACAGCATATTTAAATTTTACTCAGATAACTTTTTTTCTACGATAGTGCGTAAAGTTGCATTTTACCCACTGTTCATAGTGTGTAAAGTGAGCCTTTAAAACATAAGTGCGTAAAAAAATAAGTAATGACTTTAGGCACTGCTATTAATTTTACGCACTACAAAAGAAAATGTAATATTCAATGTACAAGCTTCATTAAGTAAGAAATTAATGAATTACCTCGATCTTTTATTACTTAAATATTTTACGTAACACAAATAAGTACCAACAAATTTAACGTTCAAATCTACATTTTAGCCTTTATTTTTCCGAAGTTACATGTAGTACTCATTGTAACAAGATTTATCATTAAACTGTCCCTAACTGCTTTGTTGATTATATGGCCGGTTTAGACGACCATGAAATTGTGAACATGAATAAAATATGCTGCCATTCCATGAATACTTACTTCTTAATGGTTCTGAGTTTAGACGACCATGATATTGTGAGATTACAACCTCTCCAACTTGAATTATTTATTTCATGTAAATTTGTGCTATCGTAGAAAAAAACATTGTATGAGACACATTCGTAAAGTTATCTTTTTGGCCCTCGTGTATTTGTGAAACTCAGCTTCGTCTCATTCCACAAACTTTACACTCGTGTCATAAAGAAAATCTTTACCAACTCTCATAAATATCTATTTCCATTCACTCAAGTTTTTTATAATAATAATAATTAATTCATTAAATTTATACATACATCAGTCATTATCACCATAGCAATTGCTTATGAATCCTTCCAACTGCATTACACGTCAGTCTATGATTATTAATTAGTTATGCTTGATTTTTATTTACACTTCTGTAACATTTTTATATCCCTGGCTAAATGTAGTATAACTGCTGGTACTAGTCATATTTTTCTCTTTATAAAACCGATAATGTTCCGTCCAACAATCTTTCATTGAAGCTCCCTGAAACAGGCTAATTAAATCGAATCCCACCGTTTTACCCTTCTTGTACTGTATTTATTATGATTATTATAATTAAATTTTGGGAAATCATAGGGATATTTACCACATAATTGTGATAAAGTCTTACAGACATAACAAAGAAGAAATATACTAGGCTGTTATATCGTAAATCTTTTACTATATCTAATTTCACTTCTATATTTGCAATTGCTTTTCCATAGTCATTTTGATGCTTGCTTGATAACATGATCTGATCTGATCAAAGATTAATTTCATGGACTCAATTATAGAACAAGGCATGGGTGGTTATTTTTTTTAAATAAAATCGTGTAACAAATATACAGCGAGTTTTCTTTGTGATAAGCAGGACAAGGGCCTAGACACACACAAGTAAAAGTGTAGAATTATAATTGTAATGAATTATATTTGAATTTGCATATCAAGTGTTGTGTAGGTCTGCAATTGATATTTAATAGATTTATTGGTAAAAACAGCTTTTATACTAACATTTTGCTCTACATAGCAAGTTTAAAAATGTAATGTATTCAAATTAATTTAATTGTAAATGAATAATCTTTTTCAGTCGCAATTCTTAAACATTTTTCACTTACAAAAATTGTTATCAATATTACAAAGCAATTTCCGAGTTCTCCTATCGTTCATACTTAAAAGGAGAGGACACGCTCTGTATATCACCGAATGGAATAAGATTGTGTGAGATGAAAGTACAAGACATACTGTTTAAAGTCATACCTGGTATGGGTGGCCAATGACCCTTCGTTTTGAAAATATTGGCTATTGTTTATGACATACTTCCGTTAGGTGCCTAATAGGGAAGCATTAGACTGTGTAACAGCGTAGCCCATATGGTTGGATGCTGAGTTGTTATCCAGACAACCTGAGTTCAAATCTTAACTGTTTCTATATATTTTTTTCTTTTAATAATGATTAATATTGTGATCACAGTTATCTATTTACATACCCATATCATATTTCTCAATGTATTGAGTGCTTCATCATGTTTTAAACAAATTACTAATTAACTAACATTGTATTGTAAAAGATAAACAATGAAATACTCTCACGTAGGAAGGTAAGATGTGTCACTGGCGTCTGTTCTATTTCTGTAGCAGCTATTCCATTTCATTTTGTGCATGATTCATTATGATAAATGTCATAAAAACACACAAAACATACATATTTCCTGCACCATGCACTGCAAATGAAAGGTTATCCACAGTCACACACATTTTTCCGCACTTCTGCTGCGAAACAGATATCCTTCACATACACAAACTCTTCTCGTTCGTTTATCAATTTTGATGCATACCACGCATATTTCAACATGGCTTTGAATATAGGAACTGACAACTGAAAGTGAATTAAAGTAATAATAATAATAATAATAATAATATCAAGCTTTAAAAAATGAGAAGGCATTAGGATTCGAACTCGGGTTGCCTGGATGACAACTCAGCATCCAACCACATGAGCTACGCCGTTACACAGTCTAATGCTTCCCTATTAAGCACCTAACGGAAGTATGTCATAAACAATAGCCAATATTTCCAAAATGAGGGATCATTGGCCACCCATACCAGGTATGACTTTAAACAGTACGTCTTGTATTTTCATGTCACAAAATCTGATTTAATTCGGTGATATGCAGATGGCAATTAACAAAGCAATAGCCTGGAGATATAATATTGAAGATTAAAGCTGACATTTCAATACTCCGACCTATATCAAAATAATATGGTAAGTTTCCGAAGGCAATAATGAGCTATGTACCTTATGCAATGGAGTGGAGGTAATATGGCTTACAGATAGTAATTTTTTTATTTTGAAATGTTACAAATTATATAACAATGTGTTACATGTAAACTAATAATATTGATGCTTCTGTTTTCATTTCAACTTGGCAATAATTGGCCTCTGGAAACGAAATTACTGCAACAGCATTTCCAACCTTTTACAAAAGACAGAAAAATATAATTTCTGAATTCTTATATTTCACTAGTAATACTATCATAATTTTAATCTAATTAACTTCTTCATTCATTTTTTATTAATTAAAAACTGGTCATTTTAACCTTGGCTGCAAGAAGTTCAACTTTGAACAGTGACTGTTTTGTCCTCCCAGGATATAGAACCCTGGTCCTGTAAATGTGATACAGATAAATGAACCAAAATTTATTTTATCCATGATCATAACGAAAAACATGTCTTTACTAAATACTTTTGCGTTTGTAAAGTAGGCTTTTATTCAACATTACTTTATTCCACTAGTGAGATAAAGACTTTACCTCACAGTTCATTAGTATTTTCCTAGTACCCGGATACACATGTATACTTTTCCATTCATCTATTACTCAAGAAGTTAATATATTACTTCTACTTCTTTATTACCATTTCTTAAATATACATACACTCAATCTCCTTCTCTTTTACTCTATCTACTACGTCGTAATTTGTGCATTGCATCCATATCTAATATGTATTTTTTTTTTTAATTTTATAATAATTTACCTTTTGGGATGCGAGGAGACTTGAACCTGCAAAGTTGGGTTTATAGGATTTGAAAACAACACGCGTTAGCCAACTGAGCTAAACAGACACAATGATAAATTACGTTTTAATATTCCTCTTAAGTTTACAGAAGTAAAATGAGAAATTATTTTAATCACATTATTCCCGTGAACACTTCTAAATAATGCCTGAAACTTCAAAAAGACGAAAATACACGTTTAAAATGAAAAAAATATATATATATATTAAAATTATATAATTAATTATAATTTGTTATTTATCCAATTCCTTAGAACCATGCTTCACTAATCATGGCCTCCTACATCATAACCTACCTAGTACACGTACCGATTCTAAAATCCATGCCATGATATGTGATTATATGAGGACTTATTTTCAACATATTTTCTTTTATAAAACATAATTTTTCGTTATGGTCATGGATAAAATTACGTATGGTACTTGTGAGCGTGATCTTTATTGCGCTCGTGTAATTTAATCACTCGGCTGACGCCTCATGCTTAAATCTTTCCACTCACGCAATAAAGATGCACTTACCTCACAACTATTGAACTGGTGCTGTTTTTTCAAGAAATGGCCTCAGAAAAACAAACTACCTTTCGGCATTATTAATGTTCTATTTTGATAGATTCTAATAGCGAAAGTGTCATATTGCGCTCGAAAAAAAACAGCTTTTATGCATTTTATACTAATATTGTTCAGCTTTTAAATGCTCTTTATTGCAGATATTTCTATATCCCACAAAGAGCACTCGAAAAAAGACATTCAGTTTATGGTTGACTCAAAATGCTTAGATTTCTCATGTATATATTGTATATTCTTGATTTTTTTGATTGACTGAGAAGTATGGCAGCTGTAATTCACTAAACAAGTATTTTTTTAACGAGGCTGAGGGAACTAAAAGTTGTAATTGAATTTCACGGCACATGAGATAGCATAAAAATCTTGTGTGTTATGAATCTTCGTAATATTTTGTTTCAGTTTGTAATTTCAATAATAATGCTTTGTTACATTATTACTGTTTTTATGTCCTGTGAACTATGAAAAAAAAAAAAAAAAAGAAGGTTCATACACCCAAAGCATCACAGTAGAGTAATATTTTATTGTTATTTGTTATTTTAATTCTGTGTGTGTATTATGTTCACCACAGGTAAGAGGGTAAATGCACTTCAAACATGCAGCGATACAAATTTTTTTATAACCAGAAGAATAATTTACTTCTGTTTTTTATTACTATTATTATTTTAGATCAAATATTTAGCTCACACACTGCTAACGTATACAGATACATATGTGATTCTATGGCCTTGAAATTGTATTACTTTGTCGTTAAAGACAAAGGCTAGTTTAGTCAGAAATTGTTTTCAGTATATTTGAAACATTTGTTGATTTGTTATGGAAATGTTTCTCAGATGTAATAAAAAATTTAGACAATAACTTTGTTGTTGTGTACTTTAAAATGTATATGCAGAGTTTCCTTTCCAGTTGTAAATCACTGAATTACAATGTACCTATATAAAGGTAAAGGTATCCCTGTAACATGCCATGAAGGCACTTGAGGGGCATGGAGGTAGATCCCCATGCTTTCCATGACCTCGGCACTAGAATGAGGTGTTACCTGGTTGAGGTTTTTCCGGGGTTTTCCCTCAACCCAATATGAGCAAATGCTGGGTAACTTTCGGTGCTGGACCCCAGACTCATTTCACCGACATTATCACCTTCATCACATTCAGACGCTTAATAACCTTAGATGTTGATAAAGTGTCGTAAAATAACCTACTAAAAAAAAATAAAATGAGGTGGTGTGGTCGGCACCATGCTCTGACCGCCTTTTACCCCCAGGAAAGACCCGGTACTCAATTTTATAGGAGGTTGAGTGAACCTCGGGGCCGTTCTGAAAGTTTGGCAACGAGAAAAAGGGATCGAACCCTGGACTTTCCAGTCCGTAGCCAGCTGCTCTACCGACTGAGCTACCCAGCCGCCCAATGTACCTATATGATAATCTAAAATGAAGCAAACTCAACACAAATTAATTAAATTTGAAAATGAAATTTCTGTGCAAGGTTAAGTCCTGTGATGAAACTAGAAGAAGAGAACTCAAAATATATTTTACTCAGTTTAGCTGAAAGAATACATCTATGTACTTACTTACTTACAAATGGCTTTTAAGAAACCCGAAGGTTCATTGCTGCCCTCACATAAGCCCGCCATCGGTCCCTATCCTGTGCAAGATTAATCCAGTCTCTATCATCATACCCCACCTCCCTCAAATCATTTTAATATTATCCTCCCATCTATGTCGCGGCCTCCCTAAAGGTCTTTTTCCCTCCGGTCTCCCAACTAACACTCTATATGCATTTCTGGATTCGCCCATACGTGCTACATGCCCTGCCCATCTCAAACGTCTGGATTTTAAGTTCCTAATTATGTTAGGTGAAGAATACAATGCATGCAGTTCTGTGTTGTGTAACTTTCTCCATTCTCCTGTAACTTCATCCCGCTTAGCCCCAAATATTTTCCTAAGCACCTTATTCTCAAACACCCTTAACCTATGTTCCTCTCTCAGAGTGAGAGTCCAAGTTTCACAACCATACAGAACCGGTAATATAACAGTTTTATAAATTCTAACTTTCAGATTTTTTGACAGCAGACTGGATGATAAGAGATTCTCAACCGAATAATAACACGCATTTCCCATATTTATTCTGCGTTTAATTTCCTCCCGAGTGTCATTTATATTTGTTACTGTTGCTCCAAGATATTTGAATTTTTCCACCTCTTTGAAGGATAAATTTCCAATTTTTATATTTCCATTTCATACAATATTCTGGTCACGAGACATAATCATATACTTTGTCTTTTCGGGATTTACTTCCAAACTTTACATCTATGTAAAGATTATTAATTTTTTGGTCCTACAGAATTCTCTGTTATGGTGATTATGTGTTAATGACGGAGAAAAATATTCGCTCATATGAGTGCGCTCTTTGAATGATGACATAATATATGTCAAACGTGGTGTAATGCCACAAAGAGAGAAAACCAAAAGGAGAAAGATTCAATCCGGTGCTGTGGATTGAGCCTCGGCATAGCTCAGTGGTAGAGCACCCAATGCATAGAACTGGGGGTCCTGGGTTCGATACCTGGCACTGAAGCGAATTTTTCTCTGTCATTAACAATTGAGGACCGTTTTTGCAAAACTTGCTAACTGCAAAAATGAGATTTTGATGGATTCATTAACATAAAGCAGACCTCTACATGATGTTAAAGACGTTTTAGTAAAATCTGATTATTTCTCTTCATTGTAGTGTGTCAAAGTGTGATCGTTTTTCCAAAACTTGCTTTCTGCTATGTAAGAGTTACAGCAAAATTTTGCTTACTACAGTGTTTTGTCTCTCCTGTAAAATTTAGTTTTTTCAGTTAGCAAGTTTTGCAAAAAAAGGTCCTCAATTAGAAAATTTTGCTGATTTTTATATCTGAACCCTAATAATCACATATTTCTATACATTTTTGGGTACTGCTTTTGCATATGTATCCCGGGATATAATCCTCAAGTGTGACAATAAACTCTTCATATAATCATTCCAAAGAAATAAGGTTTTTGGGAGAAGGGAAATGTTCTTTATTTGCCAGACTTACAACAATTTGAACAGTCTTCCACATGTCATTTTAAAGGTCTCTTGTATGCACGTAAGTCCTCATGATCATAGAGTTTGTGTATTTTACTGTACATGTAACGGAAAAAGAAAAGTAAGTTATCATATTCACCATCATACGGTCCAAAACATTCAGACATGTCTGTGATTTTGTTCTGTTCATTATTTGCACATTCAGGATTATTTACGTCAGTACTTGCACCATACCCTACATCAGTCTCCTTTTTTGTTTCGGTATCCCTAGTGTCCTCAGTTACAAGATCGTCACTTTTCGGCATTTCTGGTAGTTTAACTTTTCTTTCCCATGCTGCTGTGTGGAGTTCCACTAAAAACTGATGGATGGCTTCTACTGTAGCAAGATACCAACGTGGACTACCATTCTGATGTCTCCAAAACTGGGAGATTCTGGACTGCAGAACTACACATGGCAAATCTGTAACAAAAATAAGATTGAGTTTAGTAACAGTTCCATCTTGAAAAACTATGTACCGATACATGTATCATGAATTCTTCGAGGTAGAGGATACCAGCAAAAGGGATGAGTCAGCTTCTGAAACACGTAAAAGCCCTATTCTGTACAGAATTTTAATACTCTACCATTTTCTCTTATTTTGCAAGTTTGAGACTAGAGTATGCCATTAGGAAAGCCCAGGATAACAGAGAGGGTTTGGAACTGAACGGGTTACATCAGCTGCTTCTCTATGCGGATGACGTGAATATGTTAGGAGAAAATTCACAAACTATTAGGGAAAACACGGGAATTTTACTTGAAGCCAGTAAAGAGAAAGGTTTGGAAGTAAATCCCGAAAAGACAAAGTATATGATTATGTCTCGTGACTAGAATACTGTACGAAATGGAAATATAAAAACTGAAAATTTATCCTTTGAAAAGGTGGAAAAATTCAAATATCTTGGAGTAACAGTAACAAATATAAATGACACTCAGGAGGAAATTAAACGCAGAATAAAATGCCTGTTATTATTCTGTTGAGAAGCTTTTGTCATCCAGTTTGCTCTAAAAAATTTTGTTGGTTTTGGTCAGATCTGAATTTACTTTTAATTAGTTGTTTTACAGAATAAAATGGAAGTTCGTTGTTAGATGGTTGTCAAATAATATCAGTGTGCTTTTTAGCCAGAAAGTCTGCCGTTTCATCTTCCTTTATATGACAATGGGGAGGAATCCACTGTAAACTAATTTTTTTATGTAGTTTAGTTAGGTAATAGATAATTTTCTTACAATCCTGAATTTTAGCCCTTTTGTAGACTGTTGTGAAATTATAGTTTGTATGGCTGCCATTGAATCTGATATATGACACAATTTGAAATTTATTTAATCTGAATAACAGGTTTTGCAAAGATATGTAAGGTGATTTAAAAGGGATGGTACAAAAGTAAACCTGATTTATTCACGACCGAATGAACTTGTCACAACTGTATTAACATAAAAAGAGCATTAACTTACAAATTTTATCTATACACTACAAAAGCTCGATTTAAGCCCCGTTGGTGACATAACAGATGTCGAGACAGTACTCCAGTTCTGTCCAGACTCATGTCAGTATGTCTTCTGATACTGACTCCACTGCTTTGTGACATGTCATCTCAGGTAGTTCAGGGTCTGTGGTAAGGGAGGTAACAGACACGAAGTGTTTGGTATACCCTCACAGAAAGAAATCACAGGTTAAGTCTGGCGATCGCGGGGGCCAGAGTGACATTGATGAGTCGTATCCTGCATGATCGATCCAACGTTTTGAGAGCAGACACAAGACACAAGCAGTAATAAAGCAATTCTGAAAGAAACACTTCCACACACTTTTAAAGTTGTGTATCGCATGTCAATATCAAAACTATAAAAAAAAAAAAAAAAAACAGACAGAGAGAAGGAGTTAAGTGTCTCACCTCTTAACCGCTGATCCTTATAAATGCCACGGCTTTGATTCCAAGTACTGTCAATGAATATGGCTTTGGTAACTGGAAGTTTTGCACCAACATTTAACCTCTTGGGTTTTGGTTCAGGGCTGTCTGCTTGTGTCTCCCTACAAATGTAAAATATTACAAAGTAGCAGAATTGGTAGAAGTTACAAGGAAAATAATATATTAATTAAATGTAAATAAGAATGAATATAAAGTTTTGATTAGAGCTTGTATTTCATTCATCAGAACATTGGAAACAGGTTAGAAGTATACAGGGTGTTTCAGAAATACTTTGACAAACCTTGGGGGTATGTTCCTCATACCAAAACAAGAAAAAAAAGTTCATATAAACATATGTCCGAAAATCCTTAGTTTCATAGTTATCAATGAAAGAACATAATGAAACATCTGTTACATATTGTCAGCTTGGCAGCAAGTGTTGCAACTTTAATCAGTTCAGAAACTCATAACAATGAAAGTTTACGTATTTCGAGGTACAATCCAACAACTTAAGTTTGTAACCGATAATAATATTCATTTTGTTAGATAATCGAATGATGTTATTGATACAAGTCTGCTGATGCACCCATTGTATCCTAGATGGCTATATGTTGCCAAGGAGACTTGTTTACTACAGGAGAACATTTTGAACATCTGTTATGAGTTTCTGAATTGATAAAAGTTGCAACATTTGCTACCAAGCTGACAATATCTAACAGATGTTTCATTATGTTCTTTCATTAATAACTAAAAAACTAAGAATTTTTGGGACATATGTTTATATGAATTTATTTTCTTGTTTTGGTGTGAGAAACATCCCTCAAGGTTTGTCGCAGTATTTCTGAAACATTCTGTATACAGTATAGCCAGAGTTTGACGTAATGAGCTCTGAGCGGACACTACAAACTACAATATCAAAATAACAGTCGTCGCTCTTGTTTGAGCGAATGTAGCATAAGCTTCTCATTTGATTCATTCAGAATGCATATTGTTATTTATTGTAATAGAGATACGTGAAGTAGTGACTAGTTTTGTTATACTATACAGGTGTACATTTAATTTATCTATAGGGTGCGTCAGAAAGAACGGATGGATTTCACAGTGCAAGAAAATTGTAAGGATTCATCAAATCAAAAATTTATTGTTATCAACAGATTCACCAATACATGCAGTTTATTTATGGTATACAACATCATCCATATGATGTCCTTGGCTTTTGATACAGGCATTGAGGCGTTTTCTGAAGTTCGCCGTCACTTTCAAAGTCATAGTTGGTGGGATTGCCGCGATTTCTTTACGAATCACCGTCTTCAGTTCGTCCAGTGTATGTGGTTACTTACGCCTTCAAATGGTCCCAAAGAAAGAACTCGCAGGGCGCGAGAGCTTACCATAACCTCGTACAATCTCAGTGCAATAGCATGTTTGCAGGTTGATCGTTGAGGTGGCCGGACAACCTACTGTCTGTCTCCACATTTGCAGGTGTACACGCTCTCCGTGTTCGTCCAGGTGATTTCTTCTTTAATGTTGAACCTGTGGTACGAAATGAAGCCACCCACCGCAAAATTGTATTCCGAGTTGGAATCCTAGCGTGACGTCCGATGTCGAAATGAGTCCTGAGTGGCGATCACAGACTCTTCAGACTCTTCATTTTTTAAAAATGTCTCTGCAATGAAAGCACGTTGTACGCCAGACCAACACCATGTTCTCAACTGAAACTGCATTCTCTCGCTGACCAAACAGTCGTGGTCCCCCTCACTTTATCCCTCCCCTCGCTAAGTATCGATAGTTTGAAATCCATCCGTTCTATCTGATGCACCCTGTATTTATATTTTGTATTTTTTTTTTAAGTCAGTGACCCAATCACTAGTTTCGTTATATAATAGGCCTACACAAATATATTTAAATTATGTATTTATTCTGTAATTAATTTAAGTCAATGAACCGATGACTAGTTTTGTTCTAAACAGAAAAGTGTACTTAATTTACATATGTATTTTGTTTTTTTTTTTAGTTAGTGAAACGTGACTAATTTTATTATGCATAAAAGTATATTTAATTTATGCATTTTTAATCCTTTTTAAGTACTAAGTTTTACATGAAATTTCTGCAAAATTATGTTAAATTTATTACAAAAGAAAACTGTGTTTCATTGTATTACAAGGCATTTGCCTGACTGTATCTGTAGGAAAGCAAGACTGGTTGCAAATGTGTTTTATTGATATTTTTCAAGTTGAAATATACTAGTTAACAATAGTGAGTAATGAAATACGAGTTCTAGTTGTGATCTGTAGATTATGAAGTACACTCCTTGATATATTTATTTCTGGTATGCAAATACAAACTTTTGCATTTTCAATTGAAACTTCTCCCTTCTGTGATGAGATGTGAATAATCAACAATAGTGAAAAGTGGAATGTCAACTCCTGATAAGGAATTCAGACATCAACACTCATTGTAAAAATTAAAATATAGAGGTTTACGAGAGACGTGGACCTAAATCCATTTGTGTGAAGGAAGAAACTATGAAAAAGATATGTCTGAGAAAAACAAAAAGAGAAATAGTTCGGGTGGCTGGTTCGTTTTGTTATCAGTTTCAGGGATGAGTTCACTTATGAATATGTCTTACAATGTATTTTAGATTCAGCAACAATGGTAACTTCCCTTCACACTTCCTCCAGGCTTAGGACTGGCAGCAACAATACATGTATGCTGGCGTGTTTAGAAGCTCTCATCTGGAGTATTTATGAAAATAACGTAGAAAGTACTGAAATAAAAATAGATATATTGTTTCAAATAACTATGATTCCAGCCAGAAGGGAAATTAGGACTTTTTAAAAAAATTGGAAAGTAGAACCATTCAATGACAAAATAATTATAAAAAAATATGGATGCAATCTGCTTTAAAAATGAACAAATATAAACAGTTTATAATGATACAATAGAACCCTGATTATCAGTCACCCTATTAACTGATTGGTGGATTAAAGTTCCAGTTAATAGTTCATCTATCGGAATTTGGGGCATGATATTTTTGGGAGAGCAGGAAGTATATATAATCTTTTCGCTGTAAGAAAAATCCTAATGTAAACAATAGCACGTGACTGAAGTGAGGCTTCATTGGCCGTTGTTTGGCGCCATAGATTCTCAGTACGTGTTCCCGCCTACTGTTGTACATTCTGTTTTATGTTAAACATTTCCCGTTATTCATCAAGTAGGCCTAACCTCACTACTATGCATTCGTTTGCTTAGGAAACATTTACTTTATAATTACTCTAATTAAAACTCACATAACTTATTATATAAATTTAAGACTATTTGTTTTTCTCCGCTTTTGAGAGGGTTTCCACTCTTATGATTAATAACCACACACAACGAGGATGCAGAAGCCATACTTCAGTACCACGTGCTTTCATGAACAACTACGAGCTCAAGTGACGCCAGCTTGTTACAAGAACAGACTACATCGGTATTACTGTTTGTATTCATCCGCGTTCATAGTACATAACAAAATATAAAAGTAGCTTTTCTTTTACATATCGTTTTACAAATGAATGAAGTTATATGTTTCATTGTATTTAACAACTAGAATTCAATTTTTTATTTTCAAATAATACAAGATGATAGTTTCCAATTACGGACTATATTTTCCTGCGTCATCTGAGTGTTTCAACTGGGAGCCAATCACAGGTATGACAGCAACGTGCTTATGTTTACATTAGGATTTTTCTTACAGTGAAAACAGTATAGTTTAGCAATTCTAGGAGAAGAACAACTTTTATTGTTTAATACTTCAAATGTTCACCACCTAAATATGTTCTTGTATGGTTCAGTTCTGTTTTGTACTATACTTACTAATAATCTTGTAAGTTCCAATTGCTTTTCCTAACAAATTCGCTGCCATTTTTCAAGAACTGTAAAACCATTCTACTGCACGAAATACCGACGAAAATTATCATGTTAAAACATTATTGACAGTGACAATGTCTGACTAAGTAATACAAAAATGTTTGTTGCATATCAGACACTGTAAAGCCATTTCATATAGTTTGATAAAAATCTACTTTTATACTTACCATTGTGAACTGAACAAATTTCCTACAGAAACAGCGTTCTTGCCAGGGAAAACCAACACTACCTAAAGAAAAGAAAATTAGGAATTTAAAATATTTATTGCATATTTAATAATTGTAATAAGCTACATAAACACTTTATTGCTGACTTCAAAATGTTAAATTATGGTTTATTTAATGACGCAACTGCAGAGGTTATATCAGTGTTGCCGGTGTACCAGAATTTTGTTCCGCAGGAGTTCTTTTACATGCCAGTAAATCTACTGACATGAGCCTGTCGCATTTAAACACACTTAAATGCTATTAACCTGGGCTGTGATCGAACCTACAACCTCTAGCATAGAAGGCCAGCACTATACCAACTACGCTATTAAAGCTGCTTCAAAGTGCTACATACATCATCATCTTCTAGGCCATTAAAGTAACCTAATTTTGGGAGACCTATTTATTATTCTATCCTAATAATATTAAAAACACAGAATAAATATTCTGATTTTCATCCAGTTCTGTCAAAAATCTGTAAGTAAATTTATAAAACATTATATTACTTGTTCTTTATGGTTGTGAAACTTGGACTCTCACTTTGAGAGAGGAACATAGGTTAAGGGTGTTTGAGAATAAGGTGCTTAGGAAAATATTTGGGGCTAAGAGGGATGAAGTTACAGGAGAATGGAGAAAGATACACAACACAGAACTGCACGCATTGTATTCGTCACCTGACATAATTAGGAACATTAAATCCAGACGTTTGAGATGGGCAGGGCATGTAGCACGTATGGGCGAATCCAGAAATGCATATAGTGTGTTAATTGGGAGGCCTGAGGGAAAAAGACCTTTGGGGAGGCCGAGACGTAGATGGGAGGATAATATTAAAATGGATTTGAGGAGGTGAGATATGACAGAGACTGAAATCTTGCAAAAATGGCAAATTTCAAAACCTGCTTAAAAGCTGTAAAAACAAAATTTCTAATTTTTATTTTCAATGCCGAACATTCTTAATTGTTTTTGACGTAAAATACGTTAGGCCATAAACCAGGATACATGTAAACAAAATGGCAAAATTTCAAATGCTTACTGTAAAAACACTGAGCCACAGCCGAATTCTAATGTTTTTAGTAGTTGGGCCATAAACCAATGTAACTTCTGTGATCGCGCCCAATGACGTCATTACGGACATAAGGGAGCCGAAATTGCGTATAAAATTAACCATGCTAACAGCCTCTCTTAATATCTCGGCATCGAGAGCAGCTACAGATCTGTGCGACCATTCATTTGATTTGTAATCGCGAGTTCTGCATTATTAAAGTAATATTAAACACGTACAATACATTTTGAGTGTACGATAAATGCAAAATGTGCCCAAATGCTGTCAAATTAAGTAATCTTATGTCTAAATGCATGGTAAGTATATTACTGTAAAAAAAATCTGTAAAGGTGGATCCCTGTAAATTCCAAATAAAGGTGACTGACTGGGGGCATGGAGGTAAGCCCCATGCTTTCCATGATCAGTAGAATGAGGTGGGCTGGTCAGCACCATCTTCTGACCACCTTTTGCCCCGGGAAAACCCAGTACTCAATTTGATAGGAGGCTGAGTGAACCTCGGAGCCGTTCTGAAAGTTTGGCAACAAGAAAAAATCCTGTCACAAATTGGCATTGAACCCCGGACCTTCCAGTCCGTACAGATGCTCTACCACCTAAGCTACCCAGCCATAGTATATTACTGTAGTTTTTAATCTGTGTAAGGTTGGAATGGGTAAATGAAATAACTAATTGACTGACTTTTTATGGTTTTTGGTGGATTAGATGAATGGATAGTTCAGTGACAGGAGGATTAAGACAGTGACAAATTTTGAGTGAGTTAGATTATGGGATAGCTAAGTGACAGAAGATAGAGGACTGTGAGAAGGTTAAAAGTGTGTTAGATGAAGGAATAGCTAAGTGACATATAGGTCCTATGTTGCATCATCACTTTTTCTTATATTTCGACCTATTATACAGTATGTGCCAAAACAAACAATGCTGACATTTAAAAAAAAATACTCTGAAAATAAAGATAAATCATTATAACGTGCAAGGTGACATAAAACTGATCCTGTACAATAGAATTTCTCGACAGCTAACACTGTTGTGTTACTTGGTACCGCATTGTTAAATCGCTCCTGGTACTGCTCTTTAACGTGGTGCAAATGGATTTTTCAGATTCTGAAGCTCCACACATGACTGAAATAATGCTCGACAATAAACATCTTCTCTGTTGTGAGAACCATAATTGCAGAAAACAACACAACACTGAATTCGTAATATGTCAAACTATTATATTTTAAAATAAATAAATATTTGTTTGCTGGGAAAACATAGACAGCAGATGAGCGAAAATTTCAGTATTGTTTGTTTTTCCACATACTGTAATTTAAAGTAAAAAATATCTTTATACTCCTCACATTTTAAACATAGTGCTATTAAAAAAATCATGTTTTTGGGCAATTTTTTCATAAAAAAACTATACAATCCCGGTGACTCATATATATTTTTTTAATTGGTTATTTAGTATCGATGGAATTTGTGATAACACGATGGTATTTGGACATATAGAGATGAGGCACTTTTTCTTATAGATTACCTGACATTTACCTTAAGGTTGGGGAAAACAAACAATGCTGAAAAAAAAATACCAGATAATCAAAGATAAATCAAACCTGTGCAAGGTGACATAAAACTGATCAGTAGGCAATAGAATTTCTCGACAGAGCTAACACGGTGGCTATGACTCATATTAACCCTCTGATGGGCATCTGTGTTTTTTGGGACCCTGAGTTGATCTGTAATGTGCAGTGAATGATATATACATACCTGGGTCACCAGCATCCAAAATATCTTTCTTTTGTTGATTTTGTACATTAATTCACTTCACTAATTTAAAAATTTATTTTCTTGTGATAGGCAAACTATATTGATTGAAATTTAAAATTCATTTGCTGGGCAAACATTTAGAAGACACCAATGGAAATATCATTTAATTTTTGGTTTAACATAATAAAATTGTTACAATAAAAAATAATAATTATAGCAGATTGTAACTTTTGTCCTTAACTATAAGAAAGTGATAATTTATTACAAGATGTCTTGTAAAAAAGCAGGGGTCCTTTTCAAAGACCATAAGTGCCCATCTATGTAACTTTTTAATATGCCCAGCAAAGAATAAGGATTTTTTTACACATGGTATTTGGAGATGAGGATTCACCAGCCAGCTTGGCCTGACATTCATATGCCAAGGTTGGGGATCATCAATCAACAGTATAATGTGGTTAGCCCATGATGATCCCCCAACTGTTACAGCTGGCTTGCATAACTGGATTTCGCTACCTGGATCAGCAGTTCAAGTGCTTAGATGGGCACCAGTGCCACATACACTGGCAGGAATTTCATAGAAAATTTCTTCCCCCTGTGAACTCTGTGTTTTTGGGACCCTGAGTATGATGCCATGGACAGAAAGAATAAGAATTAGCTTAAAAATATTGTGTTCTTATGGAAGATTTCTGATACCGGTAATGATTTATGTGCTTAATGACTACAATGAACTGATAATATATAACCACAAAATTTTTGTGATCGAAATTATTCAAATTCAACTTTACAGGAGTTATACCTGAAACCTTATTTGCACAAAATTTTTTAAAAATAAAATCTTTAATAACTCGAAATGCCCAGTTACATAATTTCTCCACTGTCCTTATGGAGGGTTAACATGAGGTAAATATTACTGTTGTCATAATGCTAAAAAAGCTACAGATTTCATTGTTCATACTCTTAAACTCAAAATTTCTGCATACTTATGATACAATATGAACATTAAAGAATAAGGCCTTTTGATTATATTCGCCCTTCATATATTACAAAAGAAACAGTTAAGCTGGTCAACACTAGAAGAATAAATTTAAATTTTAAATTATGTTTTATTTAACGACGCTCGTAATTGCAGAGGTTATATCAGCGTCGCCGGTGTGCCGGAATTTTGTCCCACAGTTCTTTTACATGCCAGTAAATCTACTGAAATGAGCCTGTTGCATTTAAGCACACTTAAATGCCATCGACCTGGACCGGGGTCGAACCCGCAACCTCGAGCACAGAAGGCCAGCATTATACCGACTGCGCCACCCAGGTCGATTAGAAGAATAAATTATTTTTATAACAAGAATAATGTAAAGTGGATTAATTCAGATAATGACAAACACATCGATAGATCCACTGTCATACTTATTCCATTCTTTCATAGCTGCTGAGATTAATTGTTCGTTAGGAACAAGGAAACTTGACCTGCATCTGCATAGAGTCTACTGCAAATAAATGTGGGTCATCCAGTTATTATTATAGCTACCTTCTCGTCCAGTCCATAATCCGGTATACATGGATACGTGTATATGTTGACATCTGATGATAGAACTGCTGCATGAGCTGCAGTACTCTTGCCATCTATTTCCCGCGAATGTTTTATAATATCAATCTTAATCGGCAACTGTAACAGTAACACCAAGGACTCACAATTCACTGTCATAAGTATCACGCAATTGGTTAACAAACTTTCTAAAGCCAGCAACACTAACCTTAACTTTCGGAACATGCCTCTGTAAATCTTGCACTGGGATGTAACAATTATAACAAAAATACTTTCTTGACTTTTTGCATTTCAGACATGGTTGTCTTTCATTCACCTCATCCAAAATCATCCAATTACCTATCTTCAAACCTTCAAATGGGTCTTCGCCCTCAATTGGCCTGTCTTTTTTGGGATCCATAGCATATGCTTGTGCTTCCATGGTAAACACCAGTATTACCAACGCGTGGAAAAATATTCCAGAGATAGGGAAAAGACCATTTTTATTGCGGAAAAAGAAAATAATCGCATACTTATCCAACTCATGGACATTTTACAGTATTTTAAATTTATAGGGTTATGATAAGGTAAATAGGGAGATAAATTATCGGTACGTATTTGTGAAATTATGGAAAACTGCTGATAGTTGGCAATAAACCATCAATAATCGGACGTCAGAGGTAGTCGTTGCCATGGAGATCGCCATCTTGTTTTCTAAACAACTCCCATGTTTAAAATCGTGTACAGTAGAACCCCGATTATTCGTCACCGTATTAACCGATTCGTGGATTATCCGACTATCTTTCTCTCGCCCCCCTTTTTTGGCTGCAGAAAAGATATGAAGTACTGTACAGTAGCCTATATTAGTACGGAATTTTTTCTACAGAGTGTTCTTTTACAAATGTTTACCCTTACACAGTATGTTCTACTCGTCGAGTGGCCGTACTGTCTAACTTCTATGCAAAATGTCTTCCAGAGGTGTTAAAACGTATTGTGCTACAAAAAAAGTGGAAGTAAGTGAAAAGAAAAACTTAGAACCGGCGTAGCTCTGTCGACTAAGGCGCTTGCCTACAGATCCGGAGTTGCGTTCGGGCGTGGGTTCGATTCTCGCTTGGGCTGATTACCTGGTTGAGTTTTTTCCCCAGGTTTTCCCCAACCGTAAGACAAATGTCAGGTAATCTATGGCGAATCCTCGGCCTCATCTCGCCAAATACCATCTCGCAATCACCAATCCCATCGACGCTAAATAACCTCGTAGTTGATACAGCGTCGTTAAATAACCAAGTAAAAAAAAATGAAGAAAAACTGCGGTTCATCTCGTATCAGAATACGAGATTTAAATTACAATTTAATAAAAAAACGAGTATAGAATTATGTAATGATACCTGAATTCTTCCAAAAAGTCATAAGAAGTTCTCTCAGCCATTAAAAACCCGTCGTTTAAAACCAGATTTAAATTAGTGAACTTCTAATCTACTACCTATATAGTGTGATAAAGCAAAAGGCCACAGTGGAAATTACGAAACCTTTTATAGTACCGATTTTTTTGATTAACCATTTAGTCCACCCCCTTCATTACCACGGATAATAGAGGTTCTATTGTATTGAAATATGAAGTGATTAAGTGCATTTTTTTTTACAAGATTTGTTTATTTGTTTGTGCTTGTCTGTGTATATTCATAGTACATGAAGCCTAGTTATTTCAATATACCGGTATCAATATATCGCGATGGTTATGTATTTCGTCCCTGACTGCAAGCACTATAGCGAGAGAGGTTGTTGCAGGTTTTTTTCATTTTATAAAGAAAACAATAAAGCCAAGAAATGAGTAACTGCTATTGGGTTGGTATGAAGAATGAACCTTTATACACAAACATCATGGAGTTAAAATTACGAAAACAAATTATATCTTTGTACAGGGTGATTCAAAATAACACCTACAACTCTTGGTACCAGTATGTTGTACAGGACAGCAAATATCATTTTTCAAGCAGGGACCCATGTCTGTAAATACGTAGTTTGGACATTGTGGGTCATCATTTTGACTTTAAGGAAGCCAATTGACTGAGGCCTGGAGGAAAATGAAGAAATAGTAGTCTTTGGGTGCATTTGTCATTCTCTGAATTTGATTGCCTGTGTGGTAATTGAATGTCTTCCAAAAATGTTGAATCTCCATTGCATTTAATATTTTTCCTATTCCTCAAGTAGTCAGTCTCAAACGACAAAGCATTCTTGAAGATCTCCAGTCTTTTATGGGAATTAGTGATCTAAAGATGATAAATCCCTCTGAAACCAGGTGATTGGCGATGATAAAAAACAAAAGATGTGAAATGAATGAGATGTATAAAAATTAATACTCTTCCAAATGTATTATAATATAGCGGTGCCATTTGAAATTTCAAAGGGAGAGGTTTCAGGGGAAGTGAGAGGATGAAACCTAAAATGCAATTAACACTTTCCCCTCAAAATTTAAATTGACGTGTTTTTGTTTAAATTAAATTTAATTGAAATAAATAGTTATTTAGACTGGGAAGTTTTGAAATGAAGGCCTATATATTACTAATAATTTGGACGTAAACCTTCCTGCAGGTGACTAGAACTGCTACCAAAAAATTGAAGTGTTAAAGATAACTTTGTTGAATATACAGGGTGATCTGTTTGGGTATGGATAAAATAAAAACACCGTAAAACATTTACTGCTGAATTTTATTTGTTGAAACTTTGTGCATACAACACTGAAAGATGGGAGATTCCTCAGAGCTCAACATGACCCCCATTGCGCACCCTGCACAATACATAACGGTGATGCAATTCAGCCCATGTCCGTTGTAACATAAGAGGGGTGATTTGTTGAAAAGCTTGAGTAATTTTTACTCTCAGATCATCAATGTTCCTGGGTTTCTGTGAATAGACAATATCTTTAACAAAACCCTATACGAAGAAGTCAGGAGGGGTTAGTTCTGGGGAGTTTAGGGACCAAGTCAAGAGATAGCTGCTTCTCGTACTGGGTTTCGCCTGCGATCTCCCGCATGTTTTTTTTTTAACATAGAGCCTTTTTTTTATAAATGTTCGATACCACAACATTATGGAATCGTATTATTTAGGTACATTATGCACACAATACTCACGTCGAAATTCCCTTTGAACTCTTTTAACACTCTCAAATTTAGCATACCAAAGAACACATTGTGCCTGCTGTTGATTTGTAGTAGCTATTTTAATTATCTGTCATTTTAATTATCTACCATTTTTATTTGTCCTTTCAGAATATCATGCATTGTTGATTGTCATATATGGAAACTTACTTACTTACTGGCTTTTAAGGAACCTGGAGGTTCATTGCCGCCCTCACATAAGCCCAGCATAGGTCCCTATCCTGAGCAAGATCAATCCATTCTCTATCTTCATATTCCACCTCCCTCAAATCCATTTTAATATTATCTTCCCATCTATGTCTCGGCCTCCCCAAAGGTCTTTTTCCCTCTGGCCTCCCAACTAACACTCTATGTGCATTTCTGGATTCGCCCATACGTGCTACATGCCCTGCCCATCTCAAACGTCTGGATTTAATGTTCCTAATTATGTCAGGTGTTGTGTAACTTTATCTATTCTCCTGTAACTTCATCTCTCTTAGCCCCAAATATTTTCCTAAGCACCTTATTCTCAAACACCCTTAACCTATGTTCCTGTCTCAAAGTGAGAGTCTAAGTTTCACAATCATAAAGAACAACCGGTAATATAACTGTTTTATATATTCTAACTTTTAGATTTTTTGACATCAGACTGGATGATAAAAGCTTCTCAACCGAATAATAACAGGCATTTCACATATTTAGTCTGTGTTTAATTTCCTCCCAAGTATCATTTATTTCTGTTACTGTTGCTCCAAGATATTTGAATTTTTCCACCTCTTCAAAGGATAAATTTCCAATTTTTATATTTCCATTTCGTACAATATTCTGGTCATAATCATATACTTTGTCTTTATAAACCTAAAATATGGAAACTCCTATCTTTTAATCATAATATAACCAGCAAGAAATTTTTCCTACTATCATAATAGCTTTATAATCAATTAATATTATCCATACCCAAACGGATCAGACTGCAGTAGACAAAGTTTCTTTAGTGATTCATCCATTTCTTAGAATGTGATATTAATGGAATTCCGTTTGAAGTAATATAGCTGACCTTCTCAGTTCAATTCTCTCATTTATCATAGATGCATCTTGAGAACCTATACCAGAGAACAGTAGGCCTATTCATTCCATTTTTCACACTTACAGAGGTATAGGCATATTTCTTGTTACTTCCATGTAATTAGGATGACATGTGGAAGGAAAGAGCACCAATGTATTATCTTTATGAATACTGTTATTGTCGTCAATATCTACTGTCATAAACTCGAGAAAACATGTTATTATCTTGTGACAAGTCATTAGTCTTGCAAAAACAATGCCATGCGCATACTTGGCGTGAATAATGTTTTAGTAAGTTATCTATTCTATAATCAGTAACCTAGGCAACCCACAGTTTTGTTTGCTATTGCATTACAATAAATTAATGTGTTTCCTCTGTCTATGATAGTACATGGGGAAGATCAACTGTTAATGTTGGTAAATCTTTAACTAATTTTCCCTTGTTTGTAGTCTTGATATCAGATATATTGATTGCAATATGCTATACTACACGAATATTAAAAGTTCGTCAGTGAATTATACTTCATTTGTTTCATATGCATTAACAAATCTTTAATGGCAAGTTAAATGGATATTGAAGAAACACAGTTGTAAAACAGCAGTTTTTGTCATAGTCATGTAAATTTTTTAAAGTGATAGAGATGTTTTGAGTACGTACTAATATTGTGTATTTTTTATTACTCTGATTATTGTTTCTTTTTTAACCAGATCGATGTATTCACAAAATCAGGAGATAATGTGATCGAAATTGAGAAGAAAAAGTGGGGAAAAGATAAATATATTATTTTCGGCTGTTATGACAAAAAAAGAAGGAAGAGTGTGAGAAATGGATGGGAAGGAGTTTCTCCATCAAATGAAGATGAGAGCTCACTGCAGTAATCCCAATTCATTTCAGAGAGCCATGAAACCTGTACTAGTAACTGCACAGTGTTTTGCTTTAATGCCTGTATGTGGCATCACGAACCACAATGCTGCATCTCTTCGGTTAGTTTTGCTATTAATTCTAAAAGTAAATATTTACATTTCAGTGGAAATACACGTTTTGAGATTCTCTGAATACCTTTTCATTCATTTATCAATGATATTTGTATGAGTAACTACGTGATGCAATCTTGTAATTACGGTAACTCATACAGGATGTAAACAATATAAAGTGTCAAATTATATACATAGACAGTATGGGTCTGCTGAACAAAATGTCTAGTGAAATTTAATTATTTCTTACAGTTTTATTTTTAATTTGTGAAATACCATATTTTTAAGATTGATAGTAGTCTAATTATTTCATTTTGAATCTTGCATACACTACTTTTAACACTCGAATATAATTAATTGATTAACTAGTGGACGTACTCGTGTTAATTATGTAAGATTTGTCCGGCTTACAGCTGTTTCAGTGCTTCACGCACCATCCTCAGAGCCTACTAGATCACGGCGTCATCTCGAACTTCTCTGCCTGTTAAGTGGGTGTGTTTTATTGTTGAAAGGTGTTGAAGAGTGAAGTCGAATAGTGTGTGTGTACTGAAATTGATCTGTGTTGAGAATTTGATCGGGGTGGTTTTAATGTGTTTGTATATTTCGTATTGTTCTAGTGTATTGAGTTTTTGGTTCTTGGGTTGTATGTGTAGTGTAATAGACAACATCATAAGGAAGACAAACAAAAACTTAACAAACGCCAGAACACAACACAAACACAAGAACACAAGAAATACATCACACTAACATATGAAAACAAAAGCACACATAAGATCGCATCTTCATTCAGAAAACAGAAATACAACATAACATACAGAACAGAAAACACACTACAAAGACATCTCAACACACAAAAAACACAAACAAATAAATACGACCACACAGGTGTATACAAACTCACATGTAATAGTTGCGATAAATTTTACATAGGACAGACAGGCAGATCATTCCAAACACGCTACAAAGAACACATTAAGGCAATAACCAGAGGACACAATACATCTACATATGCCGAACACATAACTAATGCTAACCACACATACAATAACATAAATATAGACATGGAAATCCTACACATACAACCCAAAAACCAAAAACTTAACACACTAGAACAATATGAAATATACAGACACACAAAAACACATCCTGATCAAATTCTCAACACACAGATCAATTTCAGAACACACTATTTGACACAACTCTTCATCACACGAATGCACCCACACAACAGGCAGCGAAGTTGAGATAGTACCGAGATCTACTAGGCTCTGAGGATGGTGTTGAATAGCACCGAAACAGCTGTAAGCCGCACATGCTTACATAATTAACACGAGTAAGATCGCCATTTAATCAATTATTTATATTCAAGTGTTAAAAGTAGTGTACGAAAGGTTCAACATGGATTATCAAGAAGAGAATAATTTGATACTTGTTTACGGCTATTCCAAAAGTACTCTGTAGTCTAATATCACTATGCCGTTTTCTTTTGAGTCTTCTGTGGACTGGATCTTGCGGTGGATTGGTGACAATTACTCGAAGTAACGGATTCATGTGGTTTAGGAAAGAGTGATATAGTCTAATGTAGGTAGCTCTGTCTTAGAACCTCCATTACCTCAGAAATACATAGGTCGTCATGCAAGTTATTGTTGCAAATACGACTATACCAAGGTCTGGTTTCTTTTGTTCGTAAAAACATTGATAGAAAACTCCCATGTTTAAACATAACATTTGAAAACAGAACGAGAAACACAGGCTATAGCATGACGTCATATTCTTAGTCATGACATAGCCAACTTTGAACAAGTTTATACCAAATGCACGTTTAACATGAGTTTAATATAGCAATTCCTTTGTTTTTAGGAATTTTGAACATGTATTTACATTAGGCTATTATCACAATGGCCACAACTATACGAAGATAACCATGTGACTCCGATTTGTGCTATAGCCTAGGAACTAAAAAACTTCCGTATCACTACTGATACAATTTTTATAAAGGTTTAATTTTATGTCTTCGTAAATGGGTCACATGGTATAATTACAAAGGATAAGTTTTAATGCTGAATATTACTTATATCCCAGCCACTATAGGAACTTGATAAAACATCTTGAAAATTCCCTGGATTTATAGTATTGATTAGTAGAAATTGATGTGATCACTGGGAGAGCTGTAAGCCAACCCAACCTGCCCTAAATACGTACCTTACTTATGTATGAAAATCGTCATGCGTGAATGATGAATACGGCCATATTTCGTTAATGTAACAGTGGGTTTCAGTGTCGCCAACGTAGTAATAATACCACACACCTAATCAAACCTAACCTAACCTCTCTCATAATAACTACACACCTAATCTAACGTAATACACCTAATCTAACCTAACCTAACCTAACCTGTGACATAATACTACACACCTGTAGCAACATTCCTCACATTTAGTATAATTTCGTTTGCATGTATTGCCGGCCCTGCTGCTAGTGTCGGTAGCCATCTAGTGAAAGTGGATCATAATTCCATGAAGAAAATATGGCGACTTTCATAATAATTACATTTAATTCGTTTAGTCTTTGTCTTGTGGTATATTAAATGTGTCAATGTAGTAATAATTCTATCTATATATATAGTACAATAAGAATTGAAATGTGTTGTAGTTGTGATAAAAGTATTGAAAATTGGTTTGTAGCGCCACATTGGCAGTGATAAAAATGTGCAGTATTCGTTCATTGGCCGGTGAATACTCTATATTGACCGTTTTAATAATTTAAATATTTACATTTTTCTTTTGTTTTCAGATTCAAATGGTTGTCCCTTCGTGTCTTTTATAGTGTCGTTATTATTATAGGTTTAATTGCCATGAGTATATTCACTACAATTGACCTATTTGATGGTGAAATTTCCTTCAGAAGAACTAGTAAGTTATTTACTTCATTTTGTTTTAATTTATTTTAATACATTACTATTATGCAACAAAAGTTATTTACTTGTTTTTTTTGCACACATCTTATTTGATACTTGTTAGATTACTCATTGCATAATTGTGTGTTGTAGTGTGAATTATATTCTTAGTTGATTTTCGTACCCATATACTGTAGATTTGCTTTTACAGAGTCACACTGTAATTCCAAACTGGTCCACCGCTATGGAGTAACGGTTAGCGTGTCTGACCGTGAAACTAGCATGTCTGGCTTCAAATCCTAGTTGGGACAAGTTACCTAGTTGGGGTTTTTTTACGGGGTTTTCCCTCAACCAATTGAAACAGAATTGCTGGATAACTTTCGACATTGGACTTCTTGACTCATTTCACCATCATTAATACACATACCATCATCCATACTGTAGCCTGGGTTCAGTTCACGGTGCAACGTGCTGTACTTGTATATGAGCTGGGCGTTCGGCTATCCAATCATTCACACAATAGGAATGGTAAGCATAGTAACCCTCAAGCTGCAGTGTAAGGGTTCGGATCCCTCCTCAGTACAAGAAAGAAAATTTCGAACTGATGTTACCATCGATGGATGCTGCTGTTGAATGGGGGATCTTTTCTAAATTGCCATCACAATACCTGCTGTACAGAAACTACCAAACCACACTTTACAAGTTGCAGACACAAAATGTTACATGCTTTGCAGTCGCCAAATTGATATGATATATTTCGTCACAGCATTTCTTTACATATAATGGTGTACCTCACATTTCTGTATCCGATGCCACCATTAACATATTACAGTAACACATTATTTGCAGTACACGTCTACACAAATACTCCCAATTACACTATGTACCTTTTTTGTTATTTGGTCAAACTCCCCTTCAGTATTTCTCCTACATTTCGTTTGCTATTCTCTATTTGTTCATTAATCCTAATATATCTAATATTCTATACTACTTTCACACCCCCTTTATCCTCTAACTACTATTCACTAAAATTTCAATTTCATTTATTCTCTATAAATTATCATATTGAATTATTTGTCCTATTTGTTCTTTGACCTTTTCTCCTATCTTTCTCTTATATTCATTTACTGTTCCAACGTTCAAATGTTAGTACTAATTTTATGCTGTCACTTGTTTACTTCTCTTAACCCTTTCTCACTATTTTCTCTCATTCCTATTTGCGCTCACTTTCACTTTCTCACTATTCTGCTTACACTTAATCCATTGTCACTACTCTCACTTCCTATAAATAGCCTACTTATATTTTATTCAACACATCTGCTTATACACGTTCTCTCTCCCCTATACTTCTCGATCTTTTCCAGTTTCACTTTATTTGCACTTTTTGATCACATCCACATTTTTTAAACGTATCAAATATCACTGCTATATCCTCAGCTGTTGCAGATTTTGGCCTTTCTTTACTGTTCGTCTCTGCCTTATTTCTGTCTTTGTCTGTCTTTCTATTTATTTCTTCTTCTATTCCTCTTTTATTTTTCCCCCCCACGCTTTCACTTTCACATACTAGATTTCCACTTTCACTCGCATCCTTATTCTTTTCACTACTTCCTGCCCTATCATTTCCTGACCCTTGGTTTCTCTTTTTACCACCACTCGCCTTTTTTTCTAGCACCCGTGTTTCTTGTTCCGTTATTGTTAGCATTGCTTCTGGAGTGCACTAACCTTACCGCCATCGTATGTAGACTAGTCGCCAAATTATACAATGGCTCTGTCATGAAACAATCAGGCGGAAAATCATTTTTCGCGCATGAAACTTTAAACTTTCACAGCTGCTCTTTCATCACATGTAAGATACATCCATTTCCAACCATACCGACCATCTGAAACCTGGACAATCATTTACGAACATTGCATATTTAATTAATTGCATTTCCTGTGAACAGGAGGTGCAGTCTTTTGCAGCAGTGCAACTCTGAGCTGTGTGATGTTTCTTCATCTCGCTACCAAGTGGAAATCTCTTATGCTGGAATGGGAGTCAGTAGAACTCAGACAACAACGATACGGCTATCCAAAGAATTTGCTGTGGAAGATAAATGGCACTGCCTTGTTCATTATTTCGATGGCAACAGGTGTGTTCACATGGAATTTGACTGACTGTGAGATACGAAATTTGGTATTCAGTAATTGCCATGTAGATTTTTCTTTAGTCTTTCCTACAAGAAAATATTTGCTGTGATGTTCTACCCTAAATTTCATCTTTGAACACCACGTTGTCCATTTGTATTGCATCTTGATAGGCCACAATATTAACCATACGACTAAAATTGTGCCCTATATAAAATTTACTTATGTCAGGAGAGAAGTGCAGTCAGCAATTCTGTGTCACAGATTTGTTGCACACAACAGAACTTTGTCCACAGAGGACTGTAGACAAAAATTCACTTCCCATTTCTCGACCGTGAAATACTAGTAAATACAGTACAACCCCAATTATCCATCACCCTATTAACTGATTGGGGGGGGGGGGAAATCCACCTGTGGAGTAACGGTTAGCATGTCTAGCCGCGAAGCCAGATGGCCTGGGTTCGATTCCCGGTCGGGGCAAGTCACCTGGTTGAGGTTTTTTCCGGGGTTTTCCCTCAACCCAAAATGAGCAAATGCTGGGTAACTTTCGGTGTTGGACCCGGACTCATTTCACCAGACGCTAAATAACCTAAGCTGTTGATAAAGCGTCGTAAAATAACCTACTAAAAAAAAAAGAAGAAAAAAACACTCACTCTCTCTCTCTTTCTCTCCTCTCCCTCCACTCTCCTCATCTCGTCCTCTCCCTCCCTCTCTCCCACCTTCTTCTCCTCTCTCCTTCTCTTTCCCCCCCCTCTCTCTCTCTCAGAAAAATATGAAGTAGGTCTACTGTACATTATTGACTTGAAAAGAAAGATTGAATATATATGAATATAATCACAAAATTACAGAAAGAGTACAATTATTTATATACTGGTAATCAGTATTGTTGTTGTTTGATATATAAAATTGAAACTTTATATATAATAGAGAAAATATATCTAATTTTATTTATAATTTTTAATAACATTACATTTATTGCCTTGCAGCGGAAACAATCCTTGCAAATTCAATTCAGTGATGTGGGGAGCTACCTGTCAGAGGACTGGCCAAGGAAACCTTCTATATTGCTATGCTATGAGCAGCTACCGTCACATCTTCAGATTTATCAGTTATTCGTCTGTGGTGGCCATTATTGCAATATGTATCAACTTCGTGGCTACATTCTCGTGGAGCTTCATAGATTTGTTCATTATTTTGATCAGTACTGCACTTACTGAAAGGTTTCGTCTATTCAATAATCATTTGAAATCTATTAACGGAAAAGTAAGTTAAACTGGAAAGTATAGTAAGATGTAGGATTTATTTACGTTAGTACCGGTATTGTAGCTTTGAGATATGGAACAAGTAAATTATACAGAAATATGTACCTAATACATAGAGATGGTAGATTTTTGCTATCGTGATAAATACAAAATATGACCAAATGCTGCGAATTTGAGTACAAAATGCGAAATGTATGTGTTTCTGCGAAATAAAAGCGCACTTTCAGTAGCTGATACAGCATTGTTAAATAACCAACTAGAAAAAATTAAAAAAAAATACTGAAAGCCAATCAGGCTAAAATTGCCCATGCTTATGTGAACACAAAGATCTAAATCAATAAAAAACGATCAGTTTTTAAACTGTTGTTATTATTAATCACTTGTTAGTCCTACATTAGCAACTTATTGGAAAACATGACTTTAAAAATATTTATTAATGTTCACAATTTCACTGCAATCTGAGTAACATTGAATTTCTACCATTAAACTTTCTATCCCAAAATACTACAACATGCTAAATTATGACATTAAAAGTGCTATGGTATCACTTGTGAGGTTTAGACCTGTCTTTAGACAGTTGACTAAACAACAAACAAAATGCTAACTTTGATTTTTTTTAGTTGGTTATTTATCGATGCTGTATCAACTGCTAGTTTATTTAGCATTGATGGGATTGGTGATAGCGAGATGGTATTTGGAGAGATAGGGCTGAGGATTCGCCATAGATTACCTGACATTCGCCGTACAATTAGGAAAAACCGCAGAAAAAACACAACCAGGTAATCGGGAACCAAACCTGCACCCGAGCACATCTTCAGATTGGTGGGCAAGTGCTTCAGCAGACTGAGCTACACCAGTGGCTACTTTGATTTTTAAAGTGCTAAATTTGTAATTTTAAGTTGCTAAAATGTACCATCACTAATAATATATAATTATTAATTCAAAGTAAATAGATTAATTTAATATTTCTTCAATTGGGTAAAAAGTACGAATATGAAAAAATTTTGTTAATTCTTTTTAAAAATATTTCTCTTGGCCCTTCAAAGATTCAAGATAATTAGACAGTGCATTGCAGACTGTAATATATGACTAGTAAACTCCATTTTTATAAAAACTAAAAGGGGAAATGGAGATCTAATTTGCCTTGCATTAAAATTACGAGTGTTCTGATTAATAAAAAGGTATCATTTTTAAAGACTTTTTATTCATTCCTAAGATAAGATCAGGATTTATAATTTTTTGGAAAATCTTTTAAAAGATGTCCTTTATGTTCAGGGGCGGCCCGACCTTATGTGCTACAGCACAATGATAATTTTAAACTCAAATAATGTATTTGTAATACCACCATAGTATTTGATCTGTCATTTGACAATTTCCCAACATTATGTTCATGACATTATAAAGTGTTTATCTTCGTGCCTTTTTGGTGCCTCAGGGAGTTCGTTGTGCTACTAAAGCTCCAAAAAAATGTAGACAGTTATGCGCATGTAACGAAGCTGAAATCACTGCTCTGATTGGCTATTTTTGGGAAAGTGCTGTAGTCAGCTTTTGCACAACACAGCTGAGGATTGCAAAAGTAAAGCGTAACTGAAAGAATGCTTGTTTGTGGAAAATTCGGAACTATGTACAATGTATTTGGTAATTCAAGTGTCCAAACTGCTGCCATCTACATCTTAAGTTGCTGTCAAGTGCTATACTATACTGAACAAAAGAGCTTCCAGATACAATTTGATTTTTAAAGACCTGACTTCTGAAATATAGATTTTTCAATTGTTAAAATCTACCATATCTAACAATTTAAGGATCCATTCTTAATTAAAAGTTGTTAAATATTTTGGTTCAACAATTGGGTAAAAGGTACGAATGACCACTGCTGGCCCTAGCCAGAAATATGTTTTCTTCCTTGAAACGCATAAAAACGTTTTTAAGGAACACTGTTTCCCAGGATCATCTCACTGCTCTTGCAATACTGTCAATAGAAATAGTGAATGATGTTTAAGATGGAGGGAAATGGAATGCTAATTTCTGTCTTGTATTAAAAACGTCGTATGGACTTCATATTTCATCACTAAAGATACTTGATTTTAAGATAAATACATAAGTGAAAGGCCTATCATTCCGAAGATAAGATTGATTTATAATTATTTTGAAAATCTTTTAAAAGATGTCTTTTATGCACACATGTAATAAATTCATAGGTTTTCTTTTCTAAAACAAAAATATGTTTAGCTTCAGATGAATTAACCCAGAATGTTAATCCATATTTGATTATGGAATGAAAGCATGCAAGGCATACAATTTTAAGGATATTTATAACATCAAAATAAAGAATAAAGATCTTAATGCGTAACAGCAGATCTCAATTTAGTTTTCCAGTTCAAGCAATTGTCTAATTTCAAGCCAAGAAACTTTGTGCTTATCGATTCTTTGGTAAATTGGTACATTGCAACATTGGGACTAACACACATAATACACTAATTTTAGGTTTGAATATTTACTGAAAATTAAAGTTCGTGTGAACTTCCTAATGTGGCAACACTGATGGCCTGAACATAACTAAATAAACATAAAAACTGTTTGGATTTTCTTTATTAAAACACATCACACAACACAAATAATACACTAATTTTAGGTTTGAATATTCACTGAAAATGAAAGTTCGTGTGAACTTCCTAATGTGACAAAACTGACGGCCCAGATTGTGGCAATGTGGCAGATTCAAACATTTTTTTTTTTTGACCCAGCCATAAATGCTGTTGTTTTGGTATTGCTGGTTATTTCGGTGCCGGTTATGAGGGATTTTACTGTACTGGAAAACAAGAGAGAAAATAACTCGATTTTTAAATCAAGAGCATTAGATACCTATCTACATTCTGCTGGTGTAATTATTTATTGAGCTCTTAGTGAAAATATTTCTGCTTCCATTTCATGGTCAGTACACTATAATATATTCAATATGGTTAATGTATGTAATGTTGCATTTTTAATATTGCTTGCTTTAAGGACTGAAGAACTTTCTAAAAATTAATTTTTATTTAAATTGTTAGCCACTGAAAGGAATTATTATGTCCGTTGTAGGTCATAAAAGAAGAATCATGGGAAAGACTCAGAGAAGAATACAATAGCCTTTCTTGTCTTACAAGAAGTGTTAATACATGCATTTCAATATACTTTTAGTGTCGTTTGGCAGTAATTTATACTTCATATGTACCCAGCTCTTGAACAGCCTCATGTAAGTAAATAGATTGTATCGCCTGTGATTTAATTATTTGTGACTGAAAGAGAGTGGCGATATACCTACCATAATTTTTTCTTTCAAGTCACACACAATTCTTAGCAATTAAAAAATATGGCTTTACGTATCTTTCTAAACTACATAGACCTGATATGCAGATATGCATTTCTGATGCAATGTTGTCATAGAATTGAAGATTATTAAAGTATAAAGTGAGATTTTCATGGGTAACATTGTTTTAAGGCAATACTTAAAGGAAATAGCATTGTGTAACCATGAGACTAAGTAAAATTGTGAGTAAAACCCAAGGTACCGGCACTCCCGCAGTCTCTTGGTATTATCATCCTGTTCAATTGGTTAACGTGGGCAAGTCAAAATATTTCGATTGCAGCGATATTTTACTACTTAATTAAATTATTATTCCCAGAACATGAATTTTATCAGCTATCGAAAAGTACTGGGAATAAATTTGAATAAGGAACAAAAAAAAATTTTCCTTTCCAGGCAGGATTCGAACCACGAAAGTCTTAGTTACCAGTCTATCGTGCTCTGGAGTGAACAAGGCTCTGAAATCAGCTACAAGGGTCGGTCCGGATTCTTTTGCCACTACTGTACACTAATTGTTGGTGAAATTCTCTGTTTACAAAATTGTACACTTCTCTCCCAACCAAATCAGGTGAAATTATCGATTTTTTGGAACTTGGATATTTCGATACCAGACTTTTAGGAGTTGTAGAACTCCAGTGCACAATTCTGTCGTCGATTTGCAAAAGGGGTCATGTCCAAAATAACAAAGTGTTGAAAAATCGCAAAAACTATAACTAAGTTAACAAATTAAAATGTTCATATATTTTTTTCTAATTAGAACACTACGGGTACATACATTCAGGATCCATGAACATTTTAATTTTTAAGTCTGTTAGGGTTTTTTTGCGATTTTCCAACACTTTGTTATTTTGGACGTGTCCCCTTTTGCAAATCGAGGACAGATTTTACTAACAGTTTACTGACAATTTCCTACAGTCCTTTCATTTTCATTGGTTTCTTGACTAACACAGATTATTTTTTTATGTAACAATAAACACTACAAATTATTCTCTGCGATTGTTTGTTCAGCATTTCAAGAACAGTCAAGAAGTAGAAATGTTGCAACAAAGCATTGCACTCCACGTGGAGTCCCTTATAATTTTACTCGAGAAACTTCTTGAACCTGATTTGTTGGGACTAAAATACTATTGGTGCGGATTCTTAAGCGAACTTAGGGTGATAGTTAAGAAGTGAGCTCATTTTAATATGGCTAGTCTTTGACAGTATCACAGAGCAAGCAGCATATTAACATAATGAACAGGGCGATTATGTTATGTACAGTCTGCCAAGCAGATTGCCAGCTCTTACAGATTATGTTCTTGTCGTCACATAGCATTACAGTGTGGCAAGTGATCTTTCGCGTAACTAGTAAAGTATTTATTTTAAGAAATGGAAAAAAATCTTGCCTGAACTTCAGAGAAGTTGCTCAAAATTTCTTCCATTTCGCTGTATACACATGACGTTTCAGTTTCATGGTAGATAAGTTAATATAAACTTTGTTGAATGTGTTGTATATCTTTGGTAACCATCACTGACAGTAACCTAATATGTCTGTTTTCAGTCCTATGGAGAGCACTATAGAAAAAGTATATTTCTATCTATCATTTGGCTACCTCCTTCTACGAGCAGGAATGGTCTCTCTCTATGCTGCAAATGTTAATGAAGAGAGCCATGTACCAAGAGCAATCTTGTTTTCCGTGCCTTCAGAAAGTTACTGTACAGAGGTAAGTAAAATAGAGAAATATTACATTTTTCGTACTTCTGGCTGTTCTTTAATAAAATTACGATTAAGGAAAATATGTTTAAATGAATTGTCCATATTTTCAAATAGACACTGATTAAATTTCCAACTTCTTTACTATGTTAAACTTTAGGATTTATCTTGCTTGACTAGTTTCGAAGTCTTGTCCTTCATTGTCCAAAACCTAGTGGAGATCCCGCGCTGTCTTCTGGTTTCCTGTTGTGGTGGGGTGTGTTCATGATTGTGTCGAAGACAGCGCAAGATCTCCACTAAGGATTTGGACAATGAAGCACAAGGCTTCGAAACTAGTCAAGCAAGGTAAATCTTAAAGATTAACACAGTAAAGAAGTTGGATATTTAATCAGCTGCATATAGAGTGTTTCAGAAATACTTTGACAAACCTTGGGGGCATGTTCCTCACACCAAAACAAAAAAAAAAGTTCATATAAACATATGTCCGAAAATTCTTAGTTTTTTAGTTATTAATGAAAGAACATAATGAAACATCTGTTAGATATTGTAGCTTGATAGCAAGTGTTGCAACTGAAATCAATTCAGAAACTCATAACAAATGTTCAAATGACAAATGACTGTAGTAAACAAGTCTTCTTGGCAATACATAGCCGTCTAGAATACTATGGGTGCATCAGCAGACTTGTATCGATAACATCATTCGATTATTATCTAACAAAACGAATTATTATCGCTTACAAACTTAAGTTAAGTTGTTGGATTGTACCTCAAAATGCATTGAACGTAAACTTTCATTGTTATGAGTTTCTGAATTGATTAAATTTGCAACCCATGCTATCAAGCTGACAATATCTAACAGATGTTTCATTATGTTCGTTCATTAATAACTAAAAAAACTAAGGATTTTAGGAGATATGTTTATATGAACTTTTTTTCTTGTTTTGATGTGAGGAACATGCCCCCAAAATTTTTGAAATTATTTCTGAAACACCCTGTATAAGTGTCTTCGCTCTGATTGAGGTTCTGGGTGGCAGTACATCTCACTTGACGATATGTGTCAGAGAAAGAGCAATTGTTTGTATACATCTGAAGTCTGACTAGTGTAATATGTAGCTAGTCGGCAATGTATGCAATGGAGGGGAAAAGGAACTGGCCACCCTACCCCATTATCTCATAGTTGCCTCATAAGTGGTGCTTTCTTGGTATCACTTGTGAGGTCAGACCTGTCTTCGGACAGTTGACTAACCAACAACTAATATAAGTGTTAAAAGTGTACTATATAGAAAAATGAATTTTCAAATAGATCTGACAGACCAACTGACCAACCAACATTCTCGATATATAAGGATTAAATGGGAATATAACACACTTAATTTTTATTCAGGTGTTGAGATTTGAACGCCAGGTCACAACTGATGAAGTGGCACTATCAGCATCAAACTTCTTTTCTATTACAAGATCTATGATTCTTACAGTAAGTGATTTTTCCTACTTAAAATGTTGACAGTGCAATATACAAATAGATATATGAATAGAAATGCATGTGCCCATTATGCATGTATCTGAGCAAGTGTGTGTGTGTGTGTGTGTGTGTGTATCTATATATACAGTGCTTTTCTCTGGAGAAAAAGATAGCGGAACTCTGTATAGAATATACTGGGTGTTCAGTTCAAAGTGTGTCATGGTTCGCTGTATGCCGTCATGTGGCTAGCCGATGAGCCTAGAGAATTCAATCTTCCTACACTTCCGCAGAGGCGTATTACCTATATGCCAGAGAAGTTGCCTGGCAAGTACGGCGTTCGTTCTGAAGAGTACTTACCGATACGTACAGTAATGCCAGGTAGTGGCAGGAATGTGAACTGTTTGGAAACATGTACTGAGGTAAGTTTTTTTCTTACTGTCGGGATATGGGGAGAGGGTTAAGACGATTACTTACGTATTTGTTGACATTAACTTCGACAGTCAACATGGACACGGAGCATTTGATTTGTATTGTGGAATGTTGCCGTACGAAATCGATGATAACAAATACCCTGCGTACGACTTGCCCGCGCAAAACACAGTTCGAAAGAGGTTATGGTAGCACACAGACCGTACAGACTGCCATCTGTTGCTATGACATTCAAGTTATACTGTACACATTCTCAAGTTCAGATTGAACGCCTTGATTAATAGGCAACTTCTCTGACATAAAAGCTGAAACTCGCTTCAAATTGCTGACTCACAACAGTGACGTCATGACACACTTTGACATGAACACCCACTATTATAACGTACAGGAAGATGATTACTGTCCATTGCATGGGAAACTTGTCATTTTAAGGTACGCACTCATTTACCAGAAAAAATTCGTTCGGCACATTCGGATTTTTATTATAGTATCGCTGATTTGTCTGTATTACCGAATTAATCATCAAATTACAGTGTTATTGTTTACTGCAATAGCACATTATTTCATTGTAGTGTTCTCAACTGAACATGGAAATAAAATGAATAGCTCCGTAACTTGAACTATGAAGAACATACCTGGATGATTCAATATTTCCCCAATCTCATCCCAAAAGCTCTTCATACTGTTAAGCTAACAAAATAAGTTTTGCGTCATCCATTTCATTTATAGGCTACCTTTAATATTGCCGCAATTGGAGGCCCTGCAATCGGTATAATTTTCATGACATACTTTATTTCGAATCTGGCCCATACAGAAATCCGTCTAGAATGCTCTGGCCAGAATTCTGGACGAAATCCGGTCATGCAGACAGAGGTGATATGGCCAAGTGAGTGATGCTCCATTTAAAATAATGCAAAGAATAAAAGCCAAATGCATCCAACGAATCCATTCCTGTAAGTGAACTCTTACCTTTAACCTCCTTTTCATCCAACTTCACGATTTTCAATGCCTAAGCAGAGTTCAAAGAAAAATTATATTAAAAACGTAATTATTAACATATTTGTCGGTTCTGTGATGAAAAATAAAACAAAAAGTTCTATGTTCCGGTATCTTGCTCCAGAAAAAAAGCACTATGTGTATAGGAGAAATTTATCGATATATTTATCTGTTTATACATATGTTAAAGTATTTTATAATCTTAATTTAACACCTATGATACTTTTATTGCTTTGCAGCTAGTTGGAACGATTGTAACATATGAAGTTGTACTGGTACAATTCAACAACGTTAGTGTTGGAAGTTGTATCACTGTAGCGAATGTTACATCAGCATCAAGTTAATGTTCAAGACAAACTGAGAAGACAATATTCTCAATTACAATGACACACTGATTTGTGAATCCTTAGAATTTGGAGAAAATGATAGTTACAAAAGGTATACCGAAAATATAGTAAGTATAAACAAATATAAGTGAAATATTTTCAATGAATGTTATAAAAGTTGTGACATAAGTTACATAATATCACACTTTTACATTGTTAACTGTAAATAAATAGTAAAATTATAGTGTTTGTGATAAATAGATAATAATAATAATAATAATAATAATAATAATAATAATAATAATAATAAATAATAAGTAATAATAATAATAATAAAATTATAATAATAATAATAATAATAGTAACAATAATAATAATAATAATAATAATAATAATAATAATAATAATAATTAGTAAGTATAAACAAATATAAGTGAAATAATAATTCTATGAATGTTATAAAAGTTGTGACACAAGTTACGTAATATCACACTTTTAACTGCAAATAAATAGTAAAATTATAGTATATAGATGATGATGATGATGATAATAATAATAATAATAATAATAATAATAATAATAATAATAATAATAATAATAATAATAGTAATTTATTTATTTATTGATATTTATGTGCTGGACAACAGCCATTGGCCAATAAAAGTCCAGCACAGTGATACAATTAATGCATTAAAATGAACAACTATGGTACAAATTAAGTGCTTGAGTTAACAACAAAATAAAGAACATAGATTACAATAATTAATTTACAAGAATTCACACTATAAAATATTAGGGAAAGGAGTTGATTCTTACTACCAATTTGTAAGTATATAGGATTATGCAAATAATATTAGGAAAGACATTGCCATATTCTAATAATAATTCTAATACATTGCCTACATGTAATTAGCATTTTTAATAATCTGGAGACCGGCGAGAAGATTTAGAATTTTAATATAGAAGTTTGTGATGTGTCATGTCCTTCATAAATACAAGGCTTTACACTGTTTAATTGAAAGATTGACAATTAATGTCACCTTTAAGGACCTTACATAAGAATAAGTAATCGAGATCATGACGTCTGGCATACAGGCTTCGACATTTAAAGTGCTCGCATTTTTTATCATAGTTATACCCAGAGTTATTAGGCAAGAATCTGTACGAACATAATGAAATAAATTTCCTTTGAATATTTTCCAGTTTTGCCGAATCAGAACTAGTAATAGAGTTCCAAACTACAGATGCATATTCGAATTTCGATCTCACTAATGTATAGTATAGTATTACAAGATCAGGTGTTGAAAAAGAATAAGTAATTGACTTATTCCTAAAATTCTTATTGCATGGTTATGAATATAATCAATGTGGTTGTGAAAATATGTTGTTGTTGTTGTTGTTTTCTAATGCCAGGCATTTGACAATAAAGTCATTTGACCTCTTGCACTCCAATATTTTTCAAAGATATTATCATGGCCAGCCACTGAAGCACAGTTTTTGAGGTGTTCCGAATCCATTTCTTGATGATTGTGTACCATTAAAGTAGTCCCCGCTACCCGGAGATCCGATTGGGGAAACTATTTTACCTCTGGATAATTTTACCTTAATGGTACTCATTTCATATTGGAGTGAAAATGGCAAGTTGTAGCCGATTTAAGTAACACCATATTTTAACGTTTTGGTGGCTACTTCACACACACAACCCCAGAATGTCTGGAGGACCACACCTGCTGTTGGTCGACACCATTGGACCTAGCTGGGAGATCTTGTTGATCACCAGATTTCCAGCCACTGGAGGACGATTTTAGTGCCAGCAGGTCAGACACTAGGAACAGAAAGTACAAAGAGGAGGAAGGAAAGAAAGAATCCAGACCTCAGATGCTCACAGACACAGACACAGGATCGGAGAAAGTAAGACACAGTCAGAGTACTGGATAGAAAGGGTAAAGAGGGAATTAGGTATTGAATGGAGGAAAACATACAAATTCAGTCATTAACTCATCAAGCTGGCCAGTGCTAATTGATGAGTAGCCCACTCTCCCTTTAGTTCAGCTTGTAAAATTATGCTTACTAACAGCTGCACCACGGGAAGGTAGGGATGGGACATTGGGTATTTGTCCAGGTTGGTTCCTTAAAGCCTTCAATGGGAAGGATTAATGGCTCTCCCCTGTATCCGACAGATACCCTTTTGCAGCCGGTTGTGAAAATATAATTTATTGTGAATTAATACACCGAGGTCTCTAATACAATCTTTTCTGTTAATAATAATAATAATAATAATAATAATAATAATAATAACTAAAGCAACAACAATAATAATAACAACAACAACAATAATAATAATAATAATAATAATAATAATAATAATAATAATAATAATAATATCTATATGGTAGAATCTCGTTTATCCGAAGCACTGGGGTGGATATGATGTAGGATAAGCAATTTTTCGGATAAATCGTGAATTCCAGAAATTCCACATATCTCTGGAGGTAAAAAAAATTACGATTTAAAAATCTCTCTATTGTTATCTGTATATTCTGAAAATGTATTTTACATTAACAAGATCTACTTAAAGTAATCAGATATTTTGGTCTGAAAATTTTTTCCGCAACGTTTCTTTGCTGTTGTGTCCCTCCACAGCTTTATTAGTAAAACATCTGCTGACGATGCGTCCTTACTTTTCTTCACTAAATGTAAATCAATCTGTATTGGAGGATTTCACCATTTTTGTTCTCCTCACAGCCTCAAGTTTTTCTTCAACTGTAATCATTACACGTTTTTTCTTTGTCACGCACAAGATACATTCTTTAATTTGGAAAGTTTTGAAGAAACTACAGTGTCTGTACTTTATTACAGATTGTCCCATTCAAGTACCGGTACTGTAATGTAGCAGAAGGTATGGGAAGAACTTAGCAACCACAGGATTGTGTTCCATATATCATAATGCCATCTGATATCTTCTATCCCAAACTCTTTTCCCGTTCACCATTCCTTTCAATGCATCCTTCAGTAGGCAGTTTCTTCTCAGCCAGTGACCCAATCAATTCCTTTTCCTCTTCCTGATCAGTTTCAACATAATTCTTTCTTCACCCACTCTTTCCACTTCACACGTTCCATTTTTCTTCATATCCACATTTTAAATGCTTCTATTCGCTTCTCTTCACTTCGTCGTAATGTTCATGTTTCTGCCCCATACAATGTCACACTCCACACAAAGCACTTCACTGGTCTCTTCCTTAGTTCTTTCTTCAGAGGTCCGCAGAAAATATTCCTTTTTCTATTACAGGCTTCCTTTGCTATTGCTATCCTCTTTTTGACTTCCTGGCAGCAGCTCTTGTTACTGCTTACAGTACATCCCAAGTATAGGCTGCAAAACGGCATTTGTCGAATACAGGAGGGAGAGCCATTAATCCTTCCCATTGAAGGCTTTAAGGAACCAACCTGGACAAATACCCAATGTCCCATCCCTACCTTCCCGTGGTGCAGCTGTTAGTAAGCATAATTTTACGAGCTGAACTAAAGGGAGGGGAAGAATTAGCACTGGTCAGCTTGATGAATTATTGACCGAATTTGGTATAATTTTCCTCTATTCAATACCTAATTCCCTCTTTACCCTTTCCTATCCAGTCCTCTGACTGAATTCTTACTTTCTTCGACCCCGATGCTATTAGAGCATTTGAGGCCTAGGGATTCACTTCACTTTCCTTCCTACTTTTCTGTTCCTAGTGCTGACCTGCTATGACACTAAAATCGTCCTCCAGTGGCTTAAGGAGGGAAAGCTGGTGATCAACAAGATCTCCCAGCTAGGTCCAGTGGACCCGTCGACCAACAGCAGGTGTGGTCCTCCAGACATTCTGGGGGTTGTGTGTGAATGAAGTAGCCACCAAAACATTAAAATATTTTTTTTTAATGCAATGCCACCAGGTTGTCTTTTCGACATTTCTGGTCTTCTCTCCTGGCCGTGGCTTAGTTGTAACCCACTTCTGAGGTTGGGGCACCTGGAAGGCAGAGTTACATTACCCCGATGATGTGATAGGATGATTATGATAATGTGGTGCCAGGAGAGGTCTTAAATCTAAACTTAACCTAAATTCCAGACCATGGACGAACACAGGAATAATCCCCTTTAAGGAAAAATTCCTGTGCTCTAACCGGCGGGAATCGAACCCGGGACCTCATGAACTATAGCCAGAAGCTCTGACCACTTGACCATGAGGCTGGTCACATTAAAATATGGTGTTCACTTAAATAGGCTACAACTTGCCATTTTCACTGTCCATTGTGCAACTCAAATCAAGAAATGGATTCAGAACATCTCAAAATCTGTGCGTCATGACCATGACACTATCTTTGAAAATCATGGAGTGCAAAGGTCAAATGACTTTATTGTCAAATGCCTGGCATTAGAAAACAACAACAACAAAATCCCAAGTATTTTAAGCTGTCCACTTGCTCTACTGCCTCATTTAGAATTCCTATAGAATTACTATAAGCAGTAACATGAGTTGCTGCCAGGAAGTCAAAAGGAGGATAGCAATGGAAAAGAAAGCTTTTAATAGAAAAAGGGAGCAATTTCTGCGGACCTCTGGAAAAAGAACTAAGGAAGAAACCAGTGAAGTGCTTTGTGTGAATTGTGACATTGTATGTGGCAGAAACATGGACACTAAGATGAAGTGAAGAGAAACGACTAGAAGCATTTGAAATATGGATATGGAGAAGAATGAAGCGTGTGAAATGGACAGGCAGAATAAGAAACAAAGCTGTGTTGTAAAGAGTGGATGAAGAAAGAATGATGCTGAAACTAATACTAAGAGCTCAATAAAATAGATAACAAATATTGCAGAAATACAAGATAAAATTTACAGGTATGAAATTGTTTAGCGATGAAATACATAATCAATATTGAGTTAGTTTGTGTTCCATTATTTTTCACCTGCGAAGAATGACACATGTCATTGTCAATGGTATGTTAGTCATAGCTTTCTTACCAACAGGACTAGAGACTGCAATGCAGAATGGAAACATAATAAACAATGCATGTATCGAACAGATGTAGTGTTAGTACTTATCTCCAAGTTCACAAAACCCTGTCGTTATTCTAAGAACGTGGGTAAATAATGTCACAGCCTGACAGAGTGGAAAGGTGAGTCATGTGAAAGAGAGCGTGCTCTACAACTTATTGATTAGTTGCATGTAATGATTCTTTGTCTTTGTCTTGTATTGTTCATATAAAAGACAAGTATGTTGTTAAATTATGTTCAGGAATGTATTGAATGTCTATGTGAAAGTGTTCAAAGGCCTCTGGTGGACACAGAAGATACATAAAGGAAATTGTAAAAAAAAGAAATAAATAAATAAAATAAAGAAATATAATAGGCTTTCAAAAGTCACAGAGTTTTTATTGTTAGCTTTAATGCTGATTGGAGATTAGAAAAAATCAGCAGTAAACTCCCATTTTCCTTTCCTCATTAGTTAATTTTACCTTCTTCATTAAGAGGTAACAAACGTAAGCAAGCCACCGGCGTGGCTCAGTCAGTTAAGGCGCTTGCCTGCTGGTCTGAAGTTGCGCTCGGGCGCGGGTTCGATCCCCGCTTGGGCTGATTACCTGGTTGGGTTTTTCCGAGATTTTCCCCAGCCGTAAGGTGAATGCCAGGCAATCTATGGTGAATCCTCGGCCTCATCTCGCCAAATACCATCTCGCTATCACCAATCTCATCGACGCTAAATAACCTCGTAGTTGATACAGGGTCGTTAAATAACCAACTAAAAAAACGTAAGCACTGTAAACCTGTAGTCTGCTATTTAGGAAAAACATGAAGGTAACATTTTTTTTCCCGTGATCAGTATCTGATGATAATTGTCATCTTTTAAGTTGTTTATAATTTATTAAGAAAGTGTCTCATATTTGATGTTATTTCATTTCAGCGGAATTCAATATTAAGTTTAATTTTGAGAGTACAAATCATAATTACTACAGAGCCATTCAGAGCAAAAGTGGTGTAAGTCAAAATTGAGTACTGAGGTTTAAAGTAAAAATTCTGTAAAATACAGCGCAAAGTAGTAATTAATATGTCGTTCTTGCTATCCACTGATTACTAATAGTTTAAATAAATTGAATATTAATTGCTACTTTGCGCTGTATTTTACAGAATGTTTACTTTAACCCTCATTACCATTTTTGACTTACACCACTTCTGCTCTGAATGGCTCAACTAATAATATAGGCAGAGAAAAAATATGATAATTATATTTTTACATAAATTATTAATATTTATAGTGTGCCAAGTGAATTGAAATAAGATACATTATATTTTCCTTTTATTGTTTTTTTTTTTTTGCAGAAAATTGAAGTGACATAACTGGAAAGTTGTTTTCATAACTTTTACATTTTATAAATAGACATTCATTTATTTTTAAGAATTTGTTCCTTTGAAATATGGATCTAAAACTGACTACTACAACAAATAGATTCTAAAACGTTTATATAAGGTCTGGCAGGATGATTTCCCTGATTAGAAACATAAATAACAAGAGCAACATAGATCCTATTCAAAATTTTATTTTACCATCTTACAGAAGAATGTTTGCCATTTTGACATCACTTTGTTTTAAAGATAATATCGTCCAAATGCTTGCCCTTACGAGGCACTCCTTAAACAGTGACTATGCGTTCTTCTTCCTCAAAAAAAGCATGGTTCTATTATTCTAAATTGTGCAACAGGACACCAAACAAGTAACATGCTCGCTGTGGAGAGGTCGCTGATGCATTTCTCGAGGATTTTCTGGGGACCAATATAGAATGTACTGTTTAATGCAGCCCGACAAATGAAAATGAGCTTAGTCATTACTGAGCACAACAGCATCGCCTGGAACATTTTCCAATATGGTTTTGCTAGTATCTTTGCGGTTGAGCCAGTCACGTTGCCGAAGTTCCTGAACTACTATAACTTTGTAGGGATGGAACTTGAGGTCTAGGTGTAAGATTCGTCTGACACTCCGATCAGATATTCCCAATATCAGAGCAGGTTTAATGGTTGAACATCGTGGAGATGTGGTAACAGCATGTCTCACTGCTGCGATATTCTCGGGAGCCCAAAAGTTGCGACATCTACCGGACGACTTCTGTTTGAAAGTTGAACTTTTTGTCCGACATTTCTCACCCATATCACCCATACAGCGTTGCAATCACAGTCACCATTTTTTTTAAATGCTGAACAACAAAATGCACGATGTTCACCTGTCCACACCATGATAGTAACTGAAATGGCGTGACTTGTGCTGCTCAAAGGTATATGCCTCAAGCGCAACTATCAAGAAACCTGTATGGCAGTCAATTCATTTAAACCAAGTAGTTAATATAGCATTGTTAAATAACCAACTGAAAAGAAAAAGGACGTGGACTTCAAATACCATTTCAAGTTACTGTATATACACATAGATTTGCATTTTATGTTAGTAATAATAATGAAATATGAATTCCTAAATGGCCATAATAAGTGTATAGATGTAGAAACTTATATAGTAGAGGCCTAGATGGGAATTAGGTAACTTGATAGGAGACGTGTCCAAGACTTATGTCGTTTTTAATTTAAATAATACCGAAAATTCTGTTGAGTTTTGTTCTTTGGTGCAGAGCACAAATTCAAGAAATAACTATATTTCTTTGCATTCAAATAAATTGCCCTGGACCAAAGACTTTAGAAGCACCTTCAGATTTCCATTAATTGGGTCAGGCGTATGCATTCTTTATTGAGAATCAATTTGCAGCACAAATTCAAGAACTTGCTTATCTTCAGTGCATTCGAATAGCCTACATTGGTCTAAATTCTAACCAAAGAACAAAAATCAACAGAATTTTCTGTATTAAAGTGAAACCGACGTACGTTCATGGCCACGATTCCTATCAATTTATGAGAAAACAAATGTTAATAAGTAGCCTACGCTTGAATAAGTATAATCTCCCGCTCATTTATTTCATCAAGTCATATTCAGCAATTATCGCGAATTTTATAAGAATAATCTGTGACGTCACGATCATTAGTATATTATCACAGTCTAGTACATACAGTTACGAAGCTTAATTCGTAGGGAATATGCATTCAGTGACAGTTGAACTTTGGTTGCTAGCCATTGGGATAGGTACTGTTGCCTCATCACAGACAATACGAAATAGTACCGCCACACTCTATTGTTCCTAGTCAAGAGGCCTATATATATATATATATATATATATATTATTATATATATATAATTATTATTAGTCCTCTTGTTCCTAGTACTCTCTGTTGCTAACCGCTTGGAGTACGTATTGCATCGCGAGAAATGCAAAAAATCACCTCAAGCTTCGTGACTGTACGATGGTATAGCCCTATGTATAGCCACGTCACGTACAGCGCTGAGAAACCAATCACGTGTCCAAACGCGCGCAAACTTCATGGTCGCTCGGAAATGTGTAAGGGAGAAGAAAAAATGAAAAACAATTTACTCAGTTTCAGTTAATTATGATGGCGGGCATTGTCGGCTGTTTAGAAGAGTTTCAATTAAATAACTTACAGTATGTGAAGTGATAATTGAGTATAACAGCAGCAGCTATGTTATAAACATGAAGCTGGTTAAATTAAGTTACCGGTACGTTAAATTCTGTATTAAAAAGTGTTTCGTAATAGTATTTAGTGGAAGAAATCATAGATCCAGAAGATATGACTAGAAAGAGGCGATGCAGAATAGGTAACGTACAAATTTGGAATATAGGCCTGCTCACCTAATGTGTACCTATTTTAAATTCAGAAGTATTGTAGCTTAGCTAATAGGTTATATGTTTGTGTTAAACTAGCGCTTAGTTTGTTTCATTGATTGCTGAAGTAAAAATCCGCCATTACACTACTATTGTCCTCAGTCCAAGTGGTTATGTCGCATCCCGGTTTCCACCCACCGATTTCTGCTGACTCTGTAAAGACTAGTGACTGGGCTGTTTAGTTCTTTCCTGAAAAGATTTGCTATACGGAATTGAAAGTATACATACCGGTAATATATTATATCACTGTTTAAAATAATTTAAAGAAAAGGGCCCCGTTAAGTAAGGGACTGTCACGTGATTTCCCCCGTTTTGACGACCCTGTGACATAACCACTCTGACGGACAGACCGGTACTTGGAATATCACAAAGCAAAAAATCACCAGCCTTTGCCCAATGCTTGAAAATCCTGCACAGATCCGTATATGCAAAGCATAACAAAACCCTAAACTAACCTAACCTAACCTAACCTGTCACATTCGTATAATATGCAAGGCATAGCGTTGAGTGTACGCTATCGTGAAACTTTTGTAATGTCACCAAAGTTATGTTGGTGTGACTGAAGAGAGAGCTCTGAACATTTGAAGGTAGGAATCGCCAAGCAGAGTACGAGGAACTAACTCAGCGCTAGTTTAGCCTATTTTTTCTATAAATATCTGTGAAGGCTACCAATGCATGTAGCTTAATTTAATTTTAACTATGGTCAATGTTAGACAGTAGTAAAAGGTTAACTGGATATTTCTATCTATTGATAAGTGGAAACTACAGTAGACTATAATTATATTTCTACCTACACAACAGTGCTCAAGATACCGGTAATTATTTATGGTTTCAGCAGTCTTCCATTGCCTTTTTTTTTATGAAAATGACCGAAATACCTTGTTTTGACGTAGAATATGCCTTACCTCGCACATCATATCAGCATTCGTGGTGAAATGAAAAATGATAGAGTTCCACTGTAACTAATACCAATGCTATTAGTAGTTAGGCTACGAACCATGTACAGATCTTGGATTATATCTTTGCTGGTCAGTGGCCGTTAAATTTCAAGTAGCTTATCTTACAACGTGGGCATGGACTTTTCTCCTATCGCCTCACCTCCCCATAGCAAATGTGGCATTCCACAGAGGCAGAGATAAAATATGAGATCTGCAACATGTATGACCACGTCCAGTGATGACCTATTCTCGCTGCGGGAATGAGGCCCCTGGAAGTTTCGTATAAAATTAGCCATGCTATGCGCCTCTCTCTGCAATATCTCGGCATCTAGAGCAGCTACAGACCTGTGCGACCACTCTTTTGATTTGTAATCTCGAGTTCTACAATATTATTAAAGTGATAAACTGGTAATAGACACGTACGATATATACTTTGAATGAACCATGGGGAAAAATTTGTTGTGAACTGGGACTAATTCCAGAATGTCGCTTCATATGAAGAGAAAATATATTACATAGCCCACTTCTCTTATCATAGAACCACACTCTCCATTTGTAGACCGAAACAAAAATAAAACGTTTAAACCAACACAAAAGTTTCATTACCGAAATTGGATCATTTATTCTACGTGCAGGTGTATCCCTGATAGCCTATAGAGCACAATTTTCTTCTTGTTCCCTCATCATCATAAAGAAAAAGTACGCGTGGGAAGTTTAACTTATTTTTGTACCTTTTTATAATTGCGTTACCAAAGGAAAGCGAATATCTGGAAAGGCAATTTTTCCTGGTCGTTCTCTGAAAGTCCTATTTTTCAGATAGTCTGCATCTGCAACTGAAGTTCTCTGCAGTTTGTAGAGAAGGCCGCCATGCCAAACTGTGTCAAATCCCTGTTGTATGTCCAGGAACATAGCTAGTTGCTGCTGTGTGGTCAAAATGATAGCCCTCTTTCTGTTGGAATGGAATTGAATTTTCGGGAGGAGGCACTATGACCTAGCACTACGACCTTTTACGATCTGTTGCGCTAACTCTCAAGCTAAGCGCATTCTCAAATCCACACCGGCTGACTACACAAAGGTTCGCTGCGTACCCAGGTTTCGAGCAGGCAATCCCTCTCGTCCCTAGGCCAGTCCCCTCCGTGCGTCGCCAGCCGTCACGATGTTCGAGGAATGCTATGGAATGTTGACGGAATAATGTAGACGCATAATATGGGGAAATGGGGGAACCCCGAGAAAAACTTCAGCTGTGACCTTGTCCGCCATAAATGTCACTACCCTGCCACTCAGGCTCTCGGTGTTGGTATCCATTGCTTATGTACTTTTATTTTATTTTATTATTGGAAATTTTACGCTGTATCAACATCTAATTTTGTCTGAATGAAATGAAGGTGATAATGCCGGTGAAATGAGTTCGAAGCACCGAAAGTTACCCAGCATTTGTTCGTATTGGGTTGAGGGAAAACCCCGGGAAAAACCTCAACCAGATAACTTTCCCCGATTAACCGGGATTCGAACCCGGGCCACTTGGTTTCACCGCCAGACGCGCTGACCGTTACTCCACAGGTGTGGACGCTTATGTACTTATATTTCTTTTTTTTTTTTTAAGATGGGACATGACAGGAGCGTCGCCATCGGAAAAACAACTGAATGTCACATAGAATGGTAGGTCTGTTGCTATGGTAACAACGGTTGAGTTGCCAAACTTACCTTTACCACGTGCCGAGTGCTTAATAGCTCTCTTGGCGACATTTATTGTGCACACAATGTTAGCATTGGTACGTTTCGTGTTTGATTCTCTGTCGATTTTTGTATTGTTTTCTTACATTCGCGTCAATTGTCAATGAATGTTTTATATAACTTCAGCCATCTTAACATCAATTGCTAGCTTCCATCAGCTGGCAGCATGGTAGTCCATATTGGCAACATAGCACTGTAGTTCCACGCTCGGCCGCTTAACTGTCATGTCCCATCTTAAAAAAAAAACAGGTATAGGTAGTGAGTGAGAAAAACTGTAACATCAACGCCACTTGGCGAAGTAAATTGTAACTACTTATTCAAAACACTATTATGGAAGGTTTTGTTGGGTAGGCTAGGAGCTAGATGCTAGTAAACTCCGCTTTATTATAGACAAAATAGAAAACAAACCTTCATCCATACAGTTGGTAGAAAAGAAACCCGAGATCATTTCATTACGTACAGCAACTATGTTGGACAATAGGCCTATTTGAATCATATGCGAAGATATCTCGAAATTGCTAGAGTCCTTGCGTGAAAAGTGTTTCTTCAAAATAATAATTTTATTACTACACAGTTAATACATATTGGAAACTGTATTATAACATAATTTTTGTAATTAAAAATAAACTCTTTTATGCATTTTGAAGCAATTGCAGCTGATTAAAATACGTAGTTGTACTGGTATGAGACACTCACTATGAGTTTCTTTATTCAAAATTATGACACTTATTGTGTTTCAATAGTAATGTTTTATTTACGTTAATAACCTTCACAATATACAGTGGCTCCCTTTAATATTCGGTTCGTGATTGATCTTACAGAATTTTGCTATTGATGTTTTGTTCTGTGTTCAAGTGAACCTGCATTTCGTTGCAGATAGAACATTTGAACACTTTGTACATACCGTTAAAAAGTTTACATCGATTTAATGTTTACGATGTAATAACAAATAATCGTAAGTAACATCAAAGTTCACCCTCTTTAATATTCGGTTTTGATTTATTTGCTTCCAATCTAAGGCAAGTTTTCTGCTTTACAGTATTGGGGTTCAGTAGCGAACTGTGCAATCATTCGGGATCTACACGTTGTGCACAGCTCAGGCGAGGTTGGAGTACAAGTAGTAAAATGGGTCGCAAAAGGAAAAAAAGCACAACTTTTGAACAACGCGACAACTTCTGATCTATCATCACGAAAAATGGCTAAAATACACAGAAATAGCCAAAATATTACGTGTGAGTAAGAGTACAGTTGGGGATATAGTAAGAAGATACAAAAAGAAGACAGAATCGAGTCCACACCAAAAAAGGGCAGCCGAAAAATTAACTGAACGTGAAGAAAATAAAATAAAATCCTCTGACTAAGTGCAACGAAACTTGCAGCATGTGTTCGTGAGGAGTTTGGCAAGCAGGTAGGTGCCGAAACAATTCGAGGAGTTTTAAGGAAAGAAGGGTTTAAAGGGAGAATCTGTAGGAGTCCACATAAATGAAATGAATAAAAGCAGGCGGCTTCATTCGCAAGGGAACATGTCCATAAAGAGCTCTGGTGGGACGATGTGATATTCGCTGATGAATGCAAATTTAAGGTCTTCTGATCGGATGGACAACAGTACGTGTCGTGAAAAATGAAGAACTCGAAAAAATAATCTATTGTCAACAGTGAAACTTGATGGGAGCAACGCCATGGTATGAGGTTGTATGGCTGCAGGTGGGGTTGTGAACTTGTTTCTATAAAAAAGGATGGATTAGCATGTGTATTTGGACATTATGAGAAATAATTTAAAACGAAGCGTGCAGAGAGTCTAAGAATTAAAAATAGTTTCAAGTACTATCAGGAAATGATCCTGAACGCAAGCTGAAAAAGTGCGTTTATGGCTTCTATACAACTGTCCGAACCCCAAAGCAAATCACCGGATTTAAATCCGATTGAGAATTTATAAAACTAATCGCAAAATTAGACTAACTCCTATCAGCCCAATGACAGAACTCGAAACGGTTAGCTTTCCGGAATAATTGAGGAAAATTAGTCCCTTTTCTACTTATCCAGGGATGCCAAGGCGTTTGAGGGCTGTTTTGAAAACCCTGTTCAACAAAATTTGTTTTGAACAAACGCGCATATTAATGAAGCAATATTTTCTATTAGAAATAATGTAATAATGTTTATAACTTTTATTTATATAACTGGAGGAGATTTTCATTTAGAGGTAAATCTATGTAATTTAACAGAGAGTATACTTTTGCTTTTATTATAGTGCAAATTTTTATTTTCATTAAATTTTTTGAAAATAATTAGTGTATTTATTTTAATCTTACATGTCAGTCAAACCGAATATTAATGGGAGCCACTGTACATAAATATATGTTATGAAAAAAAAAAACGAAGTCAATGCATGTAATGAATGTATTCCTCAGAAAATAAAATTTGGATTTTAAAATGAAAGTTTTCATCACATCATTGCGTGGTGCAATAAACAAGAGTTCTTGTAAATCATGCCAGCTTTATTTCATAATTAGTACTACTCAGGTGGACTCCGACAAACTGACAATGATTTGTAATTGGAGTCTGTATACCATTCGAGCCAAATTGATAGCTGTTTACAATTTTATTTGAAACTGGTAACGATAACGAAAAGGGAAATAAGTTATTGTTAAAATAAATGTATTTAAATGTAAGCATTCACAATTAACTATTGTGAATGCTCACATTTAGATATATTCATTTTAACTATGGCTCATTCACAGTGAAAATTTTTTTATTGGGTTATTTTACGACGCTGCTATCAACATCTTATTATTTTGACGTTAATAAATGAAGGTGAAATGCCTAACAAATGAGTCCGGGGTCCATCACCGAAAGTTACCTAGCATTTGCTCGTATTGGGTTGAGGAAAACCCCGGAAAAAACCTCAACCAGTAACGCTCCCAACCGGGATTCGAATACCTTTTCGCTCCAACGTTTTCCAAATAAACTGTGGATCATAAAATTTAAATTCGTAAGCGTTAACTTAAAATTTAAACGTTACGGTGAATTTATATTAATATTCACGATGGGAAATGATTCCAGTGTAAAAGCAAACAATGTCCTTTGCATGTAATTGGGACAAACGCCATTTCTTTCTGTCGCATTTGTGCTCCACAATTGTGTAATAATGTTTGCAAATCACGTAACATATGAAAGTTTACTTTGCAAATTTCATGTTAACTCTAACGTAAAATGTCATTGTTTATGTTTCATTGTTGATCCCATTTGATAATTACTGCAAACTTCTGTGTTTGTGTTACGGTTATGTTTAATTTTACAAATTGTAAATGGATGATTCTTTCCGAGACCTGAACGCTCCCTCCATTGTGAATGTTAAAGAGTAAGTCTGTTCGTTTCCACCCTGCAACAAAATTGACCTCAAACATGACATTAAAAACTTTTTCCTTCTGCATCTTATTTTTATAATGTACCAAATGTCATCTGAGCCTTGAACATCTTGAAGCACAAATAGATTCACACATTGGGCATCCCTCCGGCTAAGAACTGGTAAGAGCCACGTGGCATGACCAATCTGAAACTTTAAGACCAACGTTCCGCAATATAAAATTTCTGATGCAACGATTGATGCCATAGATCATGCCTGCTAAAACCATCTTTAGCTATAATTAGTAATCATTTGTAGCCAACAAAATTTTTATTGTAAATGATTTCCTACGTTTTCTTATCTTAATTTTTTTCTTTCCAAGTGTCACAAAATTGTTTTGTTTACTTATTATTCTTTATGTTTTAGTAGGCCTGATCTATCGTACCATTTAGGGCGGCTTTTGTTTATACAAATTATTATTTTAGTTGCCATGGTAATATTTTACAATGCATTAGTACAATCAGGACATAGTTAAAATGCAAGGAAAAAGTTTTTCACTTTATTTTATTTCAGCCAGTATAAAGATTCCACATTGTCGCATAATGATGCAGACCTATGCATGTTTTGTTATCCTCCAATATCATTGATGTTCTTCGACTTGGTATGAATTAATGTTAAACTCAAAGTTAAAGCAACAGCTTTTTTACTGACCGTCCATATACAGTTATAGAGGATTTCACGTTAAGAAAAAAACATTGAGCATAGGGAACTATTCCATCAAATGACCAGTTGCCATAGAAACGCCTACCTACCACATAGCTTGTACAATGTATTAGGCAAGGTCCATGAAACCAATGCTTTTTTCTTAATGTGGAATCTCTAACTTGTTCTCTTTATGAAGAAACACGTTTCGGAATAATGTATCCCATCTTCAGTGTTCCTATTGATATTAATTACATTGTGTCAAATCCATAATTTTCAATATCATTATACCTTCATTTATACAATTACACACAGTTATTGAATTCTGTGGCGCTTCGTCAGCCCACGTTATATATTGAGACATTCCCGCTAAATAAATATCGCACGAACTAATTAATTATTATTATTATTTACATGTTGATTCATACTCACTTACTTACTGGCGTTTAAGTAACCCGGAGGTTCATTGCCGCCCTCACAGAAGCCCGCCATTGGTCCCTATCCTGAGCAAGATTAATCCAGTCTCTATCATCATATCCCACCTCCCTCAAATCCATTTTAATATTATCTTCCCATCTACGTCTCGGCCTCCCCAAAGAACTTTTTCCCTCCGGTCTCCCAACAAACACTCTATATGAATTTTTGGACTCGCCCATACTTGCTACATGCCCTGCTTATCTCAAACGTCTGGATTTAATGTTCCTAATTATGTCAGGTGAAGAATACAATGCGTGCAAAAAAAAATAAAAAAAATAATAATAAAGCCAGTTTCTGTTAAATTCGTTTATTTTGTTTGCATTGCAATAAAATAAACTTAATAAAAATTGACATATGACTGTGTTCTAACATAATAATTAGAGAAACAACATTTTTGTTTGGTTGTTTGCAGCAAAAGTAAACCATTGCGTATCGTTTCATGAAGTTTACTTAAGGATCCTTATTTGCGCCTCACCCTGTGAAGTGAAAGATACTGTCTGTAACATTCATCATGACGCTTGACATATGATATTCTGTACTTAACTGACTTGTTTTGAAAGGTCGGACCCGATGTCCACTCTTTAGATCGGAGTAATGAGCAATTAACACGAACGGTTTGGAAGTGGTAGGCGTATTCAGGCGTAGATATTATCTCTCATTGTTTAGTCAATGCCACTTGAGTGCACCAAAACACAGGTATGTAGTTTCCGCCTGTAGCTTCTTTTGTAAGTTGCTTTTATAAGGTAATGTAAGTTGTAGTGTTTCATGTCCTAATTTATAAACAAATATTTTTATTACCCATATACATCCATTCCTTTTGTGTCATAAACAAATTTTAGACAAATTTTGAAAGAAGATTATAGGGAATGGAATTTTTAGGAAGGAGCATTATGACCAACCATTACGAATTTTCAAAATCGATTGCGCTAATCCTCGAGCTAGGTCTACCGCTGTGGAGTAACTAATGGTTAGCACGTCTGACCGTGAAACGAGCGAGTCTGGGTTAAAATTCTGGTTGGAACAAGTTACTTGGTTGAATTTTTTCCGAGGTTTTCCCTCAACCAATTGAAGCAAAATTGCTGGGTAACTTTCGGCGTTGGACCTCGGATTCATTTCACCTTCATAATTATACTTCCCCTCTTTCATCATCATCATATCCGTTTCTTTCCAAGTTTATCGGGTTTGTTCCAATGTAGAGTCGCTGAAGGCCGCCGCCGAACTTGGACTACGTGGATATGTGGTCATTCGTTGCTGGTGGTAGTTCTATGCACCGTGGGCTCTCCACTGAGCTGGTCCACAATAAATCGGGAACGGAAACAACGAGAACGGAGGAATTGTTAAATTACATATATTTAAATGTGAGCATTCACAATTAACGAGAAGTTTAGCAGAGCCCGGGAACGTGAAGGTTGGCGAACTTTTGTCATTCTCGTTTCCGATCACAGTCTACTACACTGATTCTGTTGTCATCAAAAAACTATTTGATTGTCGTATATTTTGTAGCAAGAAGGCCGTGACATAATTCTTGTTCATCCAACGTTTCCAACTAACTCAGAAATTCAGTAGAATCACTTTCAATATAGATCGTTACCTCAGAACAACAGTGGGATATCTTGCAAAAATCATGTTTTAAATAATGAGGATAAAAATTGCTATTGAACAACGTTCATCTAGTAAAATGAAATAAAAACATCACATTGTAATGTAAGATAAGTTTATGACGGACTTAAATAAAATATTGTTAAATTATTATTATTATTATTATTATTATTATTATTATTATTATTATTACTACTACTACTACTATTACTTTCAGACTTTCTTAATATCTGCAAAACATGAGACGTTCCACAGTGCCTACAACTGACATGCCTCCGCGTCCACGAAACCCAAAAGTTTATCCTAGATTGATCAGAACGCCTGCAGAAAAAATAAGTGGCGCCTCCGTCTGGGTAGTGGAGGTCGCACCTTCGTCAACATCCTCTGTGTCTACTCCATCTCTAACAACTATTGGAAGGGAACACGAAGACAGCACTTCTATCAGAAGAGAATTATTACTGATTAATGCAACTGGGGTAATAAAATCAACACCAATAACAGTCATGCAAATTATTACAGAAATTTCCTTCAGATTTGATTAGACGTAAGCAAATCTTACTTAAAATATACTTCTTCGTAAAGAATACGTGTTTATTATAAAATTATTCGTTTTAAAAGTTTTGTAGAAGTGTTCATCGAAGGGAATTCTCGGGAAAAGCATCAAAACCGGCCCTTACGAGAGATTTCTCACTTAAGGCCTATTATAGTCCCGTCGCTCTAATTTCCAGCAGCCAATCGCGTTGCAGGTCGGCTACATTTAAACGTGTGCGTCTTGTGATTCGCTGAGGAAAACGTTATTCATTTCTTAAGGCTCGATAAATACTTAATATAATCGCCCGTCATTTTGGCTCTTTCGTTGGCGTTCGCAGAAAGCACACGAAGACATTTGCCGCTCAATTATTTGCTGAATTACAGTGCGTTTGATTTATTATCATAGGAGCTACGACATGATAATGTTTAACGGTGTGGCAAATAGATTCCTCGTATGGTAGCTCAGCAACGAAAGAACAAAAATGGCGAACTATACTACCTACCTAAACTTTATAATGCCTTCACTTCCTAAGACGTAAGCAAAGAGGAGGAGTCATGCCAGGAATAACAGCGTCGCGACTATAGTATATAAAATTACAAATTTACATGTAATTTTCTTCGACGATGCTCTATGATATTAAACATACGGAGCATTCATTTTACCCGGGCTCGCTTTCAGAGGCGTGTGGCTGTAGGCACATACAGCTCGCCTGCCGATATTCCAGTCCTCGCGCGGTCGGCGGACCCACGCGACGTACACACATTGTTATGCATCAAGATAAATCGGATGAACGGACATGCTAATTTAGTACCATTATTTTGAAAATTAGGTTGTAAATATGCCTAACATTGCCTATCTTTTCAAAGAATCTGTTGAACATTTCCAAAAATGGATTCATATTGAAAATTGTTCATATTGATCATATCTACCACCTCTTAATGTTTGTAAAAATGTCACTGAAACTCTCTGTATAAAGGAAATTTAAGTTAGGAATTATAACATTGAAACATCTTGGGCCATATTCATAGACATTCTTAGCGCGGGCTTCCGGTGGATGATCAGCGAACTAACGTTTTTCGTATTCATAAACCAGTGTTAGCGATATGATATGATAAGAATCCTGTACTAGTAATCAGTCGATAGTCGGGGCTAGTTTAGCATGCTCGTAGCGCGGACTAGCGAAATGTCTATGAATAGCACCCCTTTTGTATAAGGTAGGTAGCTCTAAGTTCGCCGGGTCTCCAAAGTTCGCCACTCGTCATTTTAGTAAAGATATGATGTTTGGCCAAAAGTTGGCAGCAGTAACTTGATACATGATGCGTTAGAACTTCGTTGAATATGCAAGGTGCATTACCAGTATCTCTTGCTATGAGGTAGTCGCCATATTGTGTTAACTGTGGTTGCCGGTATAAGATATGCTCCGTAAGTATACATTTCATCCAACGAAATAAATCCATTTACAGAGTGTAATATATCATTTTAAAGCCTATTTTATGTACTTTCTAGCTGTATTTTTAGAATTACATGTAGGCCTACTATATTGTAGTGACGTCCTACGGTACTTCATAACATTATTATTAAATGTTGGAACTGCTCTTATGGCCAACTTAGGATCATATGTTGCTGCTTCTCTGAAATCGTTTTAAATACTTGGCAGTTTAAATAACTGATTACATTTTAACTTTACTATTTAAATGAGTGATATTTTAGAAATTTTATAGGTAAAGGAATACTAAGTCCCATGCAGTGGCGTCGTGGTCTAAGGCATCCTGCCTGGGACTCGCGTTACGGAATGCGCGCTGGTTCGAGTCCTCATGGGGAAGAAATTTTCTCATGAAATTTCGGCCAGTGTATGGGACCGGTGCCCACCCAGCATCGTGATGCTAGGTAGCGAAATCTGGTTATGCAAACCAGCTATAACGGCGGGGTGGCTCATCGTACTAACCACACGATACCTCCATTCTGGTTGGATGATCATCCACCTCTGCTTCGGCATGTGGCATGAAGCCAGCAGCCGGCTGGTCGGTCTTGGCCCTTCGTGAGCTGTAGCATCACGGATTATTATTATTATCATTATTATTATTATTATTATTATTATTATTATTATTATTATTATTATTAAAGGAATACTAAACTTATTAATCATGTGATAATTTATTAATGATGAAACTTTGTTTAATTCCTACTATGACCCTTTTTTCTGTATTAAAATATATTATAACTGTACTCTGATGATATTAAACTATTATTTTAATTTACAACAGGCACACAAATGGCGAATTTAGAAAACACATGCGTCCTAACTTCTCCAGTTGCATCATCCTGTCTCTTTTGTTTTAGTACGAGAAGGAGTACCTTATTCTTTACGAAATTTTTATTTAAGATGCTCTTTAGTATCAATATTGCAACGCAATTTTTTTTATACTTTCGAAATATGACTTCATCATCAATATAAAAATAAATTTGCTTAAAGCGGCGAACTTCGGGAGGCTTACTTTTTATCAGTTTTTAATGCCGACCATTAACAATTTCAGAAATGGCCAAGAACTCCAAAATTTTTTCAATTTGAAAATGACAATAACTTTCTTTTCTCTAAAACAGCATCCAGCATGGACATAACTGAAGGTTTACCAGATATTATGGGCACAACAGTTTCATCGTCAATTATGCCATATAACAAGTCAGAAGAAGAAATATCTACTGTCTGTCAGTTAAAATTTCAACCTGATTCTGTCTCAGAGTCCGATTCCTTCCATCAATCAATGAGATCTATTTTATTCGCTGCTCAGCTTTTCACAATTATGCCGGTTCAAGGAATTACTGGCCCGAATGCTTCGTCTCTCAGGTAAAATTTCACTCTTTTTCAAGTGTTTAGCAAATACGAATTTAAATTGATTTTACGAGTATTTATAAAATTTAAGTTATTTATTTGGTAGTGATTTAATTTCTTTTGGTTTAATTTTATTAAGATTATGGATTTGTGTTTTAATAATTATAGCAAGAGAATCTATTTTTCGTTATAGTTATTATAGAAATTTTATAGATCCACAAACTTCTTATTACCGATTAGAGATGAGGTCGCTATCACTACAAACAGGAAACATGCAACTAGCTCAGTAGTTCTGACTCCTGCCGTTGGTAATCGAAACTTGGCTGGCCTATAAGCCATTTATTATAATTGACAGTGTATAATACGATTGTACAGAGCGTTCGCCTACGGGTGGGGCCAGGAAAGCGGCCTGCCTGCGGTGTCGCTTGCGGGAATCGTCTATCCGTAAGCTTCCGCTTTCTATACTATACTCTGTAGGGTTTTAATTCTAAAAGTTTAGCAGCAGTAAAGACTGATGTTTTTGAAACACTAACTTTCTGTGAAACACTTCTTAGAGATTTATTAGGAGAGCGTGTAAATGATGCACTGGTTTCATCAATTTTTTCTTCCGTCAATACTCTCTGTTTTCGCTTACGAATTGTAGCATTTATCGACCCTGTTGTCCTTCATTTGTTAACAAGACGTCTAACAGTTTCTCTACCCTGAATTGGAGCACCCGAATATTTCACTTCAAATTGCCTACGCACCTCTCTACATGACTCTGTTTTCACATAATATGCATCATACATAATAAAAAAAACTCTCTGTTCAAGCGTGAATTTTGCGTTTTGCATTGTTAACAAATTTTACACACACGCTGAATATTTAAGCAACTGTGTCAAGAAACTGCACTGTACGTGTTAAATACTGCAACATCTGGCTCACAACTGATAACTTGTCGACCTTGATTGTCGAGCGTGTCTCAACAACTGCGCGCACAAAGCGGCGTATCAGTACATGCCGCTTTCCTGGTCCCACCCGTAGGCGAACGCTCTGTATTTTGTCTAATAACGATATTAGTGACTACTTTGTTGTACATCGTTGTTGTTCAGTTAACTGTCCGAAGACAGATTGAAATTTCATAAATGATAACAATAAAGCATCACTCATGAGGCAACTAAGTCAAGAGATAATGGAATAAGGTGGCCAGTTTCTTTCCCCCTTCATTGCTTACACCACTGACTAGTTACATATTAAACTAATCACATGTATACAAATCTTCAAGCGAGATGTAGGCCTACTGCCTGATAATAGATGTACAGATCCAGAAACAAAATTTGGATCACCTGAATTTTGTTTCTGGGTTTGTACATATCAGCCAGAACTTCAATCAGAGGTTATGTTGTACATTATGATATATAGGGTAAATTAGGGTCCGTTGGACAGTCGGGCATGTTGGACACTTTGTACTTTAACGTGTTACCTCGCCACTTGTGGGCACCACATTCTGCTAGAAGTCAATGACGGAAGTAGCCCCAATCGTGGCTACTTCCGTCATTGACTTCTAGCTGAATGTGGTGCCCACAAGTGGCGAGGTAACACGTTAAAGTACAAAGTGTCCAACATGCCCGACTGTCCGACGGACCCTAATTTACCCTAAATATCATATACTAGTCAGTTACGATAATTTTGTGAATACGAGTTATTAGGAGAATGAAATATTGTATTAAAGAGCTGAATGGAATTTGGTTTTAATTTTTCTTTTTTTTTCGCACAGGTTTCGCTGGTTTACACTTCGGGTCATCTACACAAGTGTCATTGTTATAGGCTTGGTGATTATGACAGTCTTTTGCGTAATCAGATTTTTCCATTACAACTCTGATTTTAAATTCAGTCGTAAGTTGATATTTACTGTTGCTTCTTGATTGTATAAATACCGATATTTCAATAATTATATTGATCACAAATCCAAAATATCTGTAAATATTTATATGCAATTTATTTGATATTAAGAAAGAGAACGATTTTATATTCCTCACTTTACAATTCTGTGGCCGGGAGGAAAAAGGTCTTAAGTAAAAATTTTATACTTTTTTCAGGAGAGCAGTAGAAAGATTGACATTGGTGTCAATTATAGAGTTCTTTTAATGAAGAGGTTTTTGCTGGATATTATTTGTTTATATTTCTTCTAAAATAGGTAATGTTGCTCATTTAACAATTTTCTTGATTATTTCCAAAAATAGCCGCACTTAAGCCCTTTTGAGACTAGAACCCAAACTGAGAAGAAGGGACAATTTAAAGATAAGAACTTTTTCATGTCAAAATAACTGAGAAATGTAAATTATTAGGAATGCAAAGTTAGACCTTTTTAATAGGGAAGCTAGGAAAGTAAACATGTGATGTTTGTAAGGAATAAAGTATTAAATATTCTTAAGTCCTTTATTCTGTGTGTGCTCATTCAAAAAGTACTTGGGACATTTGGCAACGCTCTATAAATTCAGTCAGGAGTCTTATTTCAATTTAACCGTTTTACCAGATTGTAGAGAATTGTTTCCGCTTTCAGAATATATAAAAATCTCATTTTCACAAAAAATTGACTTAAGACCTTTTTCCTCACGGCCACAGAATTAAAGAGTGTAATTCCAAAACGCGTTCTGTCCATTTTTATGAAAGGACTGGGCTAGTTCTTTATCCACATGTCTATGGACTGAACAAATTTTCAAGTGACATGCACAATAACACAAACTTTTAGACAAGGATTGGCGTTGTTTAGGAAGATAGCAAGCTTAAAATATGATAGAGATCTCAAACATAATCATATATACAGAGCAGAAGTGAAATAATCTTGCAGATTTTCAGAGTATCCCCGTAACATGCCATGAAGGCACTTGGGGGGCATGGAGGTAGAGCCCCATGCTTTCCATGACCTCGGCACTAGAATGAGGTGGTGTGGTCGGCACCACGCTCTGACCGCCTTTTACCGGAGCCTGAGTGAACCTCGGGGCCGTTCTGAAAGTTTGGCAACGAGAAAAAACCCTGTCACCACCTGGGATCGAACCCCGGACCTTTCAGTCCTTCAGTCCGTAGCCAGCTGCTCTACCAACTGAGCTATCCGGCCGCCCTAACTCATGTTGTATGGAACAAAAAACTGTAATACCATATTGGTGGAAAGTTCATAGTTTTTTCAGATCCCCCCCCCCCCCAAATGTTTAACACCTTCTTATTCGATACTGGTAACTACTGCGACTAAGATCGTGTTTTTGTCCATATCGATAGAAAATCTAATAAAGAATCATTTATCCCTCTGGCGTATTTCACTGGCATGAACGGTTTTCGTGTAAATGTAATTTAAAAACCACTAATTTGAAGCCACTGACCGATTCGACCAGCTTGCAACGTTGTAGCCAGAGAGGGAGTGGAGTTATAGCAGAGGAGGCAAGATCTGTCCTGTGACCTTATCACGCACCGTGGCTTTGTCTGTATCACCAGTGGGTATGGAGGGGGAAAATAAGTTTTTAGTCTGAGATGAACTTGCAACATTACCTAAGCTCTTAAATAAAATAAATTTGAAACATCTCAAGTAAGAATTGATAAACTTATCTCTTTTCAGGACACTATGAAACTTTCTCGAGAATTCTTACACAATATAACAGTTGCTTCCTTTTTGTCACTTTTATTAGCTACAAAAACAATCACCATATCACAGAAGGGAGAAATATAATTATTGTTAATAATATTTTTTCCTTTTTTATGCATTATTTTTATCACAAATACAGCTTGCATGGTTTTCTTCGGGAATTCAACCATATCTATATTGCTATTCTTAAAATTGGCATCTCAGTGGCCAATACTAGCTGCAAAATGGGAGAAAGCGGAAGGACTGTTATCACATTGTGGATATCCGTTTCACCAACACCGCAAGTTTCAAATCATCACTGCAGTACTTCTATCTGTGGCACTTGGTAAGTATCTAGACAGGTTTAATTATTGTGTATGTACAGGGTGTACGAAAAATGTTGCCCCAGAAAATGGCGTGATAATACTCATTTCGACAGCGTGTTTTTGTGCTGAAAACATGCCGGATGACAAATTTCTAGGTTAAAACGCCACGGGCAATTCGATGTGCGCAACGTTTCACCAAGCCAACAATTTTGACGATAGTGAGAAAGCTGGAGACAACTGGTTCGGTTTTCAGAGAGGGTAGAAAACATAGGCCTGCAATGGCTCAAGCTTGTGTGCACGATGTTAGAAGACATCTAATGAATTCACCAAAGAAATCGTTGCGCCGATTAAGCCAAGAGACAGCTACTCATATTGCATTATGTCAGAGTAGCAAAGAAATCGCGTTTTTGAGCGTACATAGTGCATGTAACTCCGTTTCTGGAATCTGTAGAGTATAGGAGACGAAACAAGTCCTTTGCGCAAATAGTAGTTGTAAAATTTTGACTTGTTCCACATCTGAAAGCTTCATTGCTCATGTAAGATCTATGGAATATAATGAATGAATGAATGAATGAATGAATGAATGAATGAATGGAGGGGGCCAGTCCAATGACCGCTTTGGGAGAAAACATTGCTTGAAGACAAGTGTCTAAGATGTCACACTTACGGATCTTACTCCTTAGCGGTCGCGAGCCGATGCAGCTCGAAAAACACTCCCGCACTGATATGCTCAGCCCATTCGCTTCTCATCGGCTTCACCCAAATGCGTCGATTTACTCTACAGATTCCATAAGCAGAGCTTAGTGTATGAATTGAAGGAACCATACTTGCAAAAGCGAGTTCGTTATTGTCAAAAATGCTGTCGTAGTGAGTACTGCATGTTTGCGATATTACGGCGAACTAATCACTACATATGTTCTCCAATAATAGCCATTATCAGTAACAATGGGGACGAAAATGTGCCAGGGGTACCAATATAAATTCTCCCAGAACCACAGAGATCATAATATTCTATTTAAAGTTTATACTAACTCCCAAAGAGAAATTATAACTCATTGCAATTGTAAAGATTTATATGGATCACCCTGTATAATACAGTAACTGCATGTTACATTTTATGTGATATATACTCTGTAATTAATTGTAATTTATATATAGCACATGAGTGTACGGCGGTGGTACAATTTTATGCTGAAATTTGTGATGTTTCAGTTGAGCACAGTCTGTCGTACGTAAGATTAATGCGACTGGGAATAATCTGTGGAAGGATAGAAGGAAAGAACTGGATGCGCACATTCTTCATTAATACCTTTCCTCATTTGTATGATCACATCAGTTATGAAGTATGGAATGCCTGCTGTGCCATTGTTTTGAATATTATTGCAACTTTCTCATGGTCGTACACAGACTTATTCATCATTCTTACGAGCACTGCATTGGCTGATAGATTTAAGCAGATCAACTCTCGTTTGAACTGCGTCAAAGGAAAGGTAACATTTATATAACATTATAATTTATAGTTCTACTTTTGAGTGATTAATGTAAAATGTATTTTTACGAAATGGAATTGTATACATTCATCTTCTTAGGGGTTAGGTACAGTATATAGCAGTAAAATTTTGGAAATATTCAACATTTTTTCCTCCATTACTGTATCTTGTGCAATAATGAAAATTAGTATGTGTAAAACACTGTCCTTCTGCTATATGATAAACATATTTTTACGATTTAAAAAATTATTTATATATATTTTTTCAAAATTCAAAATGTTAGCAGTTCACTGTGCAGTGATGAAGGGTGTCCCTCATAATTAAAAAACTGTCCAACATTTTGTGATGAAATTTTTGTATGTATTTATGCATGTCATACCTACAATATGATGCAAAATCACTTCTCTACCTTTGATAGACGCACGTGAAGAGTTCGCGCTCTGCAATAAGATGATACATCACGTTACGTATCACAGCGACGTAATACATTTCACATCAAATGTTTGTTTACCTCGATATTTTTCTTATCTGGAATTCAGTGTAGCCTATTCCTATATAATCTACAACATTACATAATATGTTGTTGGCTATATGTTTAGTAATTAATTCATTACTTAAAGTAGCGTAATTATTGTATGTGTTGAAGAAACAGTCTGAACTTTATTGTGATTTATTTTTTGATAATGAATGAATAACAGTGTTGCTCTTTGCAGACACTACCTCGTGGCTTTTGGTGCCAGATTAGGGAGGATTACAATACATTGTCATGTCTGACAAAAACTGTAGACAATGTGATCTCCAAAATAGTGTTACTGTCTTTTGGAAATAATCTATATTTCATCTGTCTCCAGTTGCTCTACAGCATGAAGTAAGTTAACTTACATATTCTTACTTACCTTCGGAAAATATATTCCTGAGTCATATACTTGCATTTCCAACAGGGACGATTTCTCAGGGCATGCTATGCTTGCTGCGCAAGCCCAATATTTTCGTAGAATTCTCAAAATGGGATTACGTACATTAAAATTAATTTTGATATTTGGAATATTGTATAGGCGTAATACCATCCGCAGGTTGCACACCGCAAGTATCGCAACGCTTGCTCGTTTCTTGGAGCTACATGAAAGACGTAGAAACAGCGAGAATATGATGCGCGCGCAAGTGCCTTCCTCGTTAGTCCGTCCTAGGCGCACGTGCTTCTGTTATGTGTTGTTTGAAGCTCTGGTCCGAGAGCTACACCAACTACTATTTAACATTACACAGAGCAGTATTGACAGCGGGAATGTGCTGTGATTTGCGAGTGCAATGTAATTGTATGAGCGGATTGCATATGTTAACTGCTGCATGTATTATTAATTCTTAAACATTAATTTGAAGTATTGCAATGAGTTCGGAATTGTGTGTCATTGAAACCTTATTATTAAATCCATTTTCCCGAAGGACTATTCAAGAGAAGACAGACATTATAGAGAATATGTGCGCTCGTTTAGTGCAGCTCAATACAACAATGTGCATTGGTTGGCAGGGTTGAAAAAACTAAATAAACTGTTTTGTTGGCCATGTTTGTTATATTATATCGAACTTCTACATCTGATAAGCGAATATGATCCATGACTCAAAATGATTTCATAATTATAAAATAAATTATTTAGGCTATGTGGGTCTGATTATTTTTATTAATTATGAATTATTATATCCTCCCATCTTCCTCTATGAATAAAAGAACAAGCCTAACTTTCGTGACTAGCATTCCCCCCTGATTTTCCAATATACCTCTATTTAATTTCAACCTACAAATTTCTTATTGATACTGTCCCATAAGTAATGTTGTTTTGGAGCAAAATTTTAGTTGTAACGAGAAACTAATGTAATCTTCAAACTAAAGATCATTAGATTCTATGTCTTGGTTCACTTATCCCACAACGGTACCAGTTTCTGATTTTAATAAGAAGAATTCGGTGATGCCCATTTCAATGGAATTCAAGTTTTGGAAATTTCTTCCACTCAGGAAGTGGGCTATGAATCGAAACCGATAATAATCTGAAGGCACAAGATCAGGGCTATGTGCCGGGTATGGTAGAAGTTCGATTCCTTGACATTTCTAATAAGATTATCTAAATTTTAAGTGTTAAATTTCTTTACGAGTCTGTATATTGTTTTGTGCGAGATCGTGTGTATTTGCTTGGTTTCCGCACAAAACCAATCCGCGGAAAGTCTAAAATTCCACATTCAGTATTCCCAACCTAACACACATAACAATTTCCCTCTTCTTACCGCTTAAGTGACATATTGATTTTACTGCTTTAGGCTTTTAACATATTATTTTCAGAGACATTCAATATAGTAATAATTATAAATTGAAACTTACCACTGCAATTTCACCTAAATTGCACTGTTAATTATTGTTTTTAAATATTTGCAAAAATTAAGTAAACTCTACAACTCCACTAAAGTTATTGCATTCGTGATGCAAGTAACATTAAGGAAGCCGTGAAAAAATCAACAAGATTCCAGATTCATAGTAAACACAGAAAACAATGTTGAAGATAGATATTTTTGTTTTGCAAATTTGCCGTCATTGAACAGAAACCAAGATGGAGATTTCATTGCAACTAATTAGAAATTCCTCTTTCAGGTATGTAATTAACGATCTTCGCACAAAATAATGTATGATACACGAGTGGTATGTTTTCTTTCAATTCTCGGAAATTAAAAAGCTCAACTAAGTTTCGCTTTTTCAAACTTTTCCTCGAACATGAAAACTTCAACATACCGCTCTTGTAACGCATATTACTATTATTTTTATTTTTGCGCCCATTGAGCTACAAATGAAGATCTAGCATCTGTAACTCAAGGGGGCAAAAATTTGGACTCAGACTAAATCCAGACAAATCATAAGCTATAATAATGGGCCATCAACGTGCATTAAACAAAATAGATCTAGCCACTGTATCAAATACAAAAATAAATAATACGGTACCACAATTACATATAGTAAGACGGTAAAAATTTAGGGGTATATTTAGATTCAAATTTAAATTTAAAAAATCAAGTGACCTACTTATGTAAGAAAACTTTTTCCATAATTCATTCCCTCAGACACTTAACCAACGTTTTACCTCTCAGTCTTAAAAAGAACCTGATCCAAACTTTAGTGATGCCCCACTTCGATTATTGCGATTCTCTATTCACGAATCTAAATACTGATCTTGCCCATAGACTACAGCGTGTTCACAATATTTGCGTTCGTTTCGTTTGTAACATTAGAAAATTCGATCATGTAACACCGTCACTAGAATTGTTGTCTTGGAGTCCACTTAAAGAAAGAAGATTCTTCAACTCTCTCTTATTACTATTTAAAAACATCCACACCTCCACACCCTCTTACCTAGCATCTCGTTTTGTTTACCTTTCACTACCTCGAACCCGGAACAAGTACCTTCTCTCTATTCCTCTGCACAGAACATCCTTCTACTCATCATCTTTCAGCATATCTATTCCACGCGTCTGAAACTCTCTCCCTGACCATGTCAGAGACTGTCGGACTATATCAAAATTCAAATTTAAATTAAAAAATCACATTCTAGTTCATGGAATTGCTTGTTAAACACCTGTCAGGTTGGGAAACTTCGCCTTAACCCATGACATATAGTAAATATTGTAACTATGCTGTTGTAAAATTGACAATTAATATGTAATGTATTTATTATTGTTATTATTATTATTATTATTATTATTATTATTATTATTATTATTATTGTATAAAACCTTAGCACAGCCAGTATTAAGCTATGGTAGCGAAGCGTGGACTGTGAAGAATAAAGATGTCAGTAGAATAACAGCAAGTGAGATGAAGTTTATGAGAGCAACAGCTGGATATACTCGCTGGGATCATAAAAAAAATGAGGACCTAATGCAAGAAGTTCAAATAGAACCCATTATGCAGTTCATCAGCAAATATCAACTTCAGTGGAAGGGTCATCTCGAACGAATGAATGGATGCAGAATTCCAAAAGCACTGCTTCATTACCATCCGTATGGCAAAAGACCTCTAGGCCGTCCAAAGAAGAGATGGACTGAAACTTCTAGTTTGAGACCGTAACAGGCCACTTGGCCTAATACTTGTTAGGAAGATGATGATGATGATGATGATGATCATTATTATTAGTATCAGTTATCACTATCATCTTTGCTATCTTTGTTTCTTTCTTTTTTCTTGTATTAACTCGATGAGAGCTCTAGTGTTCTTTTGACTCTGTTGACCCTCTATAGGACTTTAATTTAATTTGTATTATTTTCATCAGTGTTTGTATTTCTTTTTTGTATTTATATGTGCTATCTGGTAAGATGGAAGAGAAGGCCTTATGGCCTTAATCCTGTCAGATTAAATAAATTAAATTAAATTATATTATTTTCTTATTCGGCACAGAACCATCGTGGAAAAGACGTCTGAATTTACGGCAATACGTTCTCCACGTATATTTCACAAAAGTCATGCATATAAAAATGCGTTGTTCTATACTGTACATCACAAAACAAACGCGCGCAATAGAGACGGTCTGAATATTGACTTGAATCTATCGTACTAGCGAGAGACATAACTCCGGGATTCGCATCGTTCCCGCCTGCCAACCAGTTTTCATGGTAGTGGGGGACATCTTGGCTCGAATGTTTTGTATTTAATGTGCCCTGATTATTTGAAATACAGGGACATCATTTTATTTTTACTTGCATTTTTATTGTACCTGCATTTCTGAATGTACTTCACTCCCACCCCTTCACTAATGTCCTTGCTCCCGTCAGACACACAAACTTACGGCCGCTGTTGCATTCGAAGTCTTCAAGCAGTGAAGTAAACACTGCAGTGTATAGTGTGTTTCAGAAATATGGTTGCGTTTTCTATCGAAGAAAGAACCTATATTAATAATATCGTACTAAAAAATTATATTCAATAAACGATAATTTCAATTTCAGAGAATATGCTTCAAAATGGTTTTAATAATATGCGTTCTGAATTGAAGCCTGCATTGTAATGAACGGCAACCATTTTCAGCAACTTGTTTAAAAATTCAGATTAGCTTATTTTGAATTGAGGTAGCTAGAAGCAAAGGAATGCTAGTGACATTTGTAATAACATGAGTTAAGTGCATCCAGTGTAAGCTGAAGTATCTAAAATTTTTGTGGCAAAGGGATATTTTAATCGCATCACACATTAATATTTAAATAAAAATTTCACCGATTTTACGAAAGCTTAAATATTTAAACCCCATTTTCTCAAAAGTACCTTAAGTGCACTTACAGCCTTTACTTATGACACCCTCAATTTAAATGCACTCTCTATATTGTATGTTAACACCAATAATTAGTATGCTAAATAAAGTAGACATTACATAACGAACATAGCCGCCTGAAAAGTTGAGTTAAAAAAAAAAAAAAAAGAAAATGTTACTACTCTACTGTATTTTGATAAATTCCGTAAAAGTGATGATCAAACTGAAAATCGTAATATCGTATTTCCCTACAACATAAATGGATACACTACTTTTCTCTCCTCCTATACCTAGTAAAATGATTTGTTTACATATTGCACTAGTAACATCAAACTCCTGTAATGGAAGGGGGCAACAGAGTTTCCGAGTATAGCCAGGTTAATGTTAAAAATGTTGGTAAAAATAAAGTTATGTCCCTGTACAATTGTATTTTGGAGAATCTTCTGGATGTACTTTGTATTTGTATTTAAAATACTTGGATGTCAGTGTTTTGTCCACCCATGTGTAAATTATTATACAGGGATATGAGGATTTACCGTCCCTTATGGAGCTTATTTCCGAAGACATTCTAAGCAAAAAAGTCACATAAACATTTGTTATAATCTCAATATTTTCAGAATTACACTAATTCGAAGTTGTTTGTAAAATACCATTACTCTTGAGTTTTAAGGGTAAAAGAATATTACAGATAAAGAATGAACTATTCAGGAGTATCATTTCTTTAATTAGCTAATATATTTTTATTTTAATATTTTCAAAATGAAAATAATATTCTTAAGCTAGAAATGTGTTGTGAATTCCATTGTTGCTTCGTACAGATTTTTTTTTTTCGATTTTTAACTACAAAATTACATTTTCTTACGCATTTCGCATTTATCATAACAATTGGTCGACCTTGTTGGCGAGTTGGTATAGCGCTGGCCTTCTATGCCCAAGGTTGCGGGTTCGATCCCGGCCAGGTCGATGGCATTTAAGTGTGCATAAATGCGACAGGCTCATGTCGGTAGATTTACTGGCATGTGAAAGAACTCCTGCGGGACAAAATTTCGGCACATCCGGCGACGTTGATATAACCTCTGCAGTTGCGAGCGTCGTTAAATAAAATATAACATTTTTTTAACATCATAACAATTGTTACAAATCACACCACTCTTTTAAATTCTTTAACACTGTACATTAAGATGCATAATTAAACTGTAAAGAATCAAGTTCCTAAAATCGTATGATTTGTAACAATTTTTGTGATAAGTACGTAAGAATGATGCCATTTTTAATAATAATAATAATAATAATAATAATAATAATAATAATAATAATAATAATGACTTTATTTAACCTGGCAGTGTTTAGGCCGTAAGGCCTTCTCTTACACTCAACCAGGATTAAAACTTGCTTACATAGTTGAACATACAACTGGATCGGAATTAAGTAATTACATACTGATACAATTTAGGTACATAATGAGATCAAAAGAGGTAGTTACATAAAATTTACCTCATAAAATAAAAATAAACATAGTGGAATACATATTAATGTTGTTAGACTCAAATACGAATCACATAAAAACAGAAGCCGATAATTCAATAACAAAAATGTACACAGTAAAAATAAAAATAAACACATTAGTATACATACTAGTATTAGATTACAAGTAAGGAAGTAGGATTCACATAATTAAACCAGAAACCGACAATTTAATAAAATGTACACAATAAAAAAATAGATTAATAATAAAAAAGCAACACAGTGGGATACATACTGGTGTTAAGTGATAAATAAACACGATTTACATGATTACACAATAAAAATAAGAAACAAAAAATAATAAAAATAAATACAGCGGAACACATTAGTTAAAAATTGAAAAATAAAATATGTACAAAGCAATTTACAACACATTTTTAGCTTCAGAACACTAGCCAATTAAAGAAATGACATTTCTGAATAGTTAATTCTCTATTTGTAATATTCTTTTACCCTTAAAACTAAAGAAAAAATATATTTTACCAACAGCTTCAAATTAATGTAACTTTGAAAATACTGAGATCAGGACAAATGTTCATATGAAATTTTTTGCTCAGAATGTCTTTCTGAAATAAGCTCCGTAAGTGACGGTAAATCATCGTGAATCACCTGTATTATTAGAATGACAGAGAAATTAATTAAGGTGGGTGCTCCTGTTATGGCCATGTTCCTGATTTGGCCACCCCCCTATTGTGAGTTAGTTAACCAAAAAATCCGCTAAATTCAAGCAGCATCCAGTGAAAGGACATCCTGGTATGTCACTTGATCGTTTTCCATCCAGTCAGGTTGAGCAATATGACGTCAGTTGCCTGTTTTACGGTTTTCATGTGACCTCTTCTTATTTTTCTCTGGTAAGTCTCCTTTGTTTTAAGCTTGTTTTTCAAATACTTGTTTCATGAAAACCATCGTACTCCATTCAGTTTTTAATGTTCTGTTGATTGGTGTTGTCGTTGATGGCGTATCTTTTACGAGTTGTTCATAATCAAACGATTTTCGTGAAAGCTTACCTGCTCCTGATATGGCCATATCAAATGCACCATGGCCATATCAAGTTCATTTCACTTTTATTTTTTCACCTGACAAATTTACATGCCTTATAGCTGGGATTACGCAAAAGTTTTGTATTTTAAGAAAAACAACTTAATTTTTATGGAAAAACCTGTTTTGACTACACTTCTGAATCATAAAAAGATTATTAAGTGTCATGTTTATTCATGTTACACCAAAATTATTTAATTTTAGCACAACTGCGCTATCAAACTGAAAACAATCACGATTTGTAGAACATGTTACAAGGGTGGCCATATCATGTGCACATGTTCCTGATATGGCCACTAGGTAGACTTTTGGAATTTGGGAGTTTTGGACAATTAAAGCTATTTTTATGGGGAAATGAAATTGTTTTAAGAAAGTCCATTAGACTGAGAACGAGTAAGAAAAAAGTGGTTTACATTTTTTTTTCAAAATGGCAGCTAGAAAAATTCTCAAACCTCAGCATGGCCATATCAGGGACACCTACCTTATTTTTAATCTAGACTGTAGTGACGCAATCTGTTATTCTCTTATAGCAGTCCACCACTTAATACAATTCAAATGGTTTACTTCTACGTGTCACTGTATTTCCTGCTTTTCCGAGCCATAGCAGTGTGCCTCTGTGCGGCCAGAATCAACAGTGAGAGCCATGAGCCTAAAAACATCCTTTATTCAGTGCCATCTACATCTTATTCAAAAGAGGTAATGATATAGAATAACTCATGCCATTATTATTCAATAGTTAACAGTAATAATACTTCGGAATATGTATGACAAGTCTTTCGTGTGTTAAATTTTAATGTACCTTGTTAACATGTTGCGACCTATTTTTGGTCGTCTTCAGAACTGGTCGTTGTTGGTGTTGGCGCCTCTTGTTTCCTGTGAGGGTGCGTTCGTAGTGTAGAGTCAAAGAGTGTATGTGTTTTGAAATTGAGTTGTGTGTTGAGAATATCGTTAGGGTGTGTTTTCGTGTGTCTGTATATTTCGTATTGTTCTAGTGTGTTGAGTTTCTGGCTTTTTGGCTAGATGTGTAGTATTTCCATGTCTGTGTTGATGTCTCTGTAGGTGTGGTTGGCATTTGTGATGTGTTCTGCATATGTGGAAGTGTTTTGTAATTTTGTTATGGCTGTGATGTGTTCTTTGTAACGTGTTTGTATACGCCTGTGTGGTTGTATTTGTTTGTTTGTGTTGTTTGTGTGAGTGTTATTTGTTCTGTATGCGATGTTGTAATTTAATTTCTTGAATGAGGTTGCAATTTTATGTGTGTTTTTGTTTTCGTATGTTAGTGTGATGTATTTTTGTGTTCTTGTGTTTGTGTTGTGTTCTTCTGTTTTTTGTGGTGTTGTTTTGTCTTACGTATTATGTTGTCTATTATGTTGGGGTTGTATCCGTTTTCTTGTGCTATGTTTTTGATTGTGTTTAGTTCTTCGTTACAAACTCAAATGTAACACCTGCAACAACTTCTACATGGACAGACAGGCAGATCATTTCAAACACGTTACAAAGAACACATCACAGCCATAACAAACTTACAAAACACCTCCACATATGCAGAACACATCACAAATGCCAACCACACCTACAGAGACATCAACACAGACATGGAAATACTACACATCTAGCCAAAAAGCCAGAAACTCAACACACTAGAACAATACGAAATATACAGACACACGAAAACACACCCTAACGATATTCTCAACACACAACTCAATTTCAAAACACATACACTCTTTGACTCTACACTACGAACGCACCCTCACAGGAAACAAGAGGCGCCAACACCAACAACGACCAGTTCTGAAGACGACCAAAAATAGGTCGCAACATGTTAACAAGGTACGTTAAAATTTAACACACGAAAGACTTGTCATACATATTCCGAAGTGATACAGTGTTAAAAGTTGTGTAATGAAGATGTATATGAGTAATAATACATTATTATGTAATGATAGGCACTTTTTTTTAGTATTCCATTAGTTTCATGATTTATTAATTGTAATTGTCATAGAGTTAGACCTATATTTACCCTTTATTGATCCACAAACATTGCAGTACAATGCATGGGACTCATCATCCTTTCTTTAAACACACATGAGATACAGATACAATACATATTGTCTAGTCATGGACAGGTTGGACCCTCACAAGTGACAGCAATAATGCATCACTCATGAGGCGACTGAGCCAGGAGATAAGGGGATAGTGTGGCGAGTTCCTTTCCCCTACATTGCATACATCGCTGATTAAGAAACACAGTTCACTAATCAGACTTAAAATGTACAGTATACAAACAATAATTGATTTATCTTGATTGCACAACTTTAACACTATATCACTTTAGATTATAAGTATGCATATGTTTTCACATGTGAATTAACTAGTCAACAAGGTAACCTAGTTAATTACCTAACACGTGAAAGCATATTACAGTCTGATGCGTTTGGGTATGGATAATATTAATTTATTATTATAAAGCTATTATGATAGTAGGAAACATTTCTTGCTGCTTATATTATGATTAAAAGATGGGAGTTTCCATATTTGACAATCAACAATGCATAATCTGAAAGGACAAATGAAAATCGTAGATGATTAAAATGGCTATTACAAATCAACAGCGGGCACAATATGTTCTTTGGTGTGCTAAATTTGAGTGTGTTAAAAGAGTTCAAAGGGAATTTCGACGTGAGTATGGTGTGCGTAATGTACCTAAATACGATTCCATAATGTTGTGTATCGAACATTTGTAGAAACGGATTTTGTGTTAAAAAAACATGCAGAAGATCGCAGGCGAAACCCAGTACGAGAAGCAGCTATCTCTTGGCTTGGCCCTCAAACTCCCCAAATCTAACTCCTCCTGACGTCTTCGTATAGGGGTTTGTTAAAGACATTGTCTATTCACAGAAACCCAGGAACATTGATGATCTGAGAGTAAAAATTACTCAAGCTTTTCAACAAAAACACTCGTAAACACCCCCAAACACTATGCACTAAAATAACAATACGTCTTACCAATGTTTTATTTCTGTAAAAAAATGTATTTTCATTCATAAAATGAATTATTTTTAGATTTATTTTGCTCATTCTCATTTTACAGATAATATTGATAGTTGGGGAAATATTGTATGTATTTCTTAATAATGAAACCTTCTCATGTTGATATTTCCTGGAAGTAAAATGTATTATTTTGTTCATGGCAATAATAGGCCTACATAATATGTAGTGTGACAGGTTTGTTTCTTTGTAGGTATACAGGCTTCTGCATCAGATAACAACAGATGACGTGGCCTTGACTGGCTTTAACTTCTTCTCAGTAACTCGCACACTTCTGCTTACGGTATGTGAGTAATAATAATAATAATAAATAATAATAATAATAATAATAATAATAATAATAATAATAATAATAATCGGTGGCTTAGCCTATATTGGCGAAATGTCATTATTATTCTTTCAACTTTAAAACATTGCCCTTTAATAAAATAATTCATTTTATTTCGTAACAAAACAAAATATGCAGTAACTTTTATGTTGCTTTTATTTATTTTTTGTCATTTTTTTATTTTTGGGGTCATTAAAAATAATTTCCTTCAATTTTTATCGATTTTTGTAGCATTTTTTTAAGTTTCGTTTTAATTAGCCCTGAAGCACCGGACTCCCTCATTTTATTTTTCAGGAATCTTACATTCTTATCTTGTAGGATGTTCATCATTATCATCATTATTTAGCTATTATGGAGTTAGGCCACTTGTTGACCTGTCCTCTATAGTCCCGTCGCTCTAATTTCCGGCAGCCAATCACGTTGCAGGTCGGCTACATTTAAACGTGTGCGTCTTGCGATTCGCTGTTGAAGACGTTATGAATTTCCTAAGGCTCGATAAATACTTAATATAATCGCCCGCCATTTTGGCTCTTTCGTTGGGGTTCGCAGAAAGCACACGAGGACGTTATTTGCCGCTCAATTATTTGCTGAATTACAGTGCGTTTGATTTATTATCATAGGAGCTACGACATGATAATGTTTAACGGTGTGGCAAATAGATTCCTCATGTGGTAGCTCGGCAACGAAAGAAAAAAATGGCGAACGATACTACCTACTTAGTCTTTATAGAGCTTTCAATTCCTAAGACGTAAGCAAAGAGGAGGAGTCACGCCGGGAATAACAGCGTCGCGACTATAATCTCTTCATAAGTCGTCCTTGTTTTTTAATATCCTGGGAAGTCTGTCCCTTGTCATTCTACGTGCTGTAACCATCCTGTTGTGTAGCCTAATTTTCAATTGTTTCCGAAATTCTGATTATTTTCAATTATGCTATTTCTGCGTTAGTTTTGTAGTCTGACTAAGAGCAACCAGCTGTTGTTCTCGCGAATCTCACTTCTTTTGTTCTAATTCTTGATTCTGTAGAAAGTTACTAATACTATTTCAAGATTGCTGGGCAGTCCTTAACGATGAATGGATTACAGTTTACTTGCGATCAGAATGAATCGAAAGAAAACATTCTGGTTCGTGAACGTAGTAATTTTCAAGCATTTTGACGATAAAAGGAAATGTAGATTTGGTGGAAATTTTTAATCTAGAATACCGGCACATCTTTCCCCGCACTGAATATGGTCACTTAGGCACCCATTCTTTGATTGCATTAGAGAGTTGAGACTCGTTCATATCAAATTATCATAAATAATTAAGAAGTTATCAGTAGGCTACGTACTAAAATTCACTCATGCAAACTATTCAAATCACGTTCATGGAAAACAGAAGTCACCTTTTCAGAAATAGCTTTATAGAACATGTTAAGCCTTTACGTACACTTAAATCTGTCCTAATAATTTTCTAGTTTTATCTTACATATAATACAGAGTTTCCCAAATTGATGTATGTGGGCTATTCCATCTCAAATCGACCGAAATATAGAGAAAACTGACCTTGCAATTTTTAAATACGGTACAATGAAACTTTTTCTGTCCGTAGACAACTGTGATACAATGCTTTGTGCAAAGTTTGAGGCATCAGAACTTAATAGTGTTTAAATTAATAATATTTAAATTTATCGTATTTTCATAAAATTAGCAACTTTAAACTGTTGTGGCTCCGAAATTCTTTCACCCAATGATCATGGTTTATTTCGATGCCGAGAAGTTAAAGTTTATATTGACATGTAAACAGTTTTTCTTACTTTTTATTTAAATGGAGAAATTTAGATTTTTCTTCATTAAGACGCCCTTAGCCACGGAAAAATATTTTTAAAATATGTGCTTAGATTCCGCATTGAAAGTACAAATAAACACGTATTTTTTACTGTTGCACCGTCCATAAGAAAGTATTGAAAATATCAAATAAAGAAAATAAATAGTACGCGCGTGAACTAACCAGCTGACTGTGAGGCGGGAGCTAGCCAAGTGAAGCAAGGCCAGTAGACATAAACACGTGATGTTTTGTCTAGCAGTCATAGCTGGGCTAGCTTTATCACAGGTTTTCATAAACACAGGAGTAAAATGACGCCCAACTCTCGCTTATTTTCAGCTATCGGCCAGTGCGTGCGGTACTGCGCCGTTCAAGTCTAGGCGTGTGAAAATAATCTATTTAATACCCTCGAAACTTATTGCCGAGCCATAAGCAAACAATGCCGAATCCCTCTTAATAATGCAAGTTTTTTTCTCAATATTTTTTTATACTTTTACAAATGGCCAAAAAGCCTAAAAGCAAGTAAAATCAGATTATCTGTCTCTCTGTGTACAATAAAAATAAGGATTACTTCTTAACATAACCTACCAAATGTCAGCTTCAAAATAAGCTCTCATTCAATGTTCTGCAGTAAATGGTTCTAGAGTTCTGAGCGCTGAAAGAGGCTTGTTTTTATAAAATACGCTAAATTTGTCGCTCAATAATACGAAAACCGTTTGACTTTCGATAGTATATTTTTGAAAATGCACTCCCTTCAGCACCGTGTATAAGTAGGGAAAAAATTAGAGTATAAAAATATGCGAGTTTTTTACTGATCGATTTCATATGGTATAGCCCATACATTGTTTGAAATATTATTTCACAGCAATATGTACTTACCTTGTCTTAACCTTGATATTTCTGTGGCTTCTTACTTACACCAGGTTGCTGGCACTATTGTTACATACGAGATTATATTGGTTCAATTCAACAAGTTAACAGAAGATGAAACATCTTCAACGTCAAGAAACACAACTGAGAAATTCTGTCACTAATTCACTTTCCTAAAGTAACAACGGATATAAAGCCTCCTGTTAGCTTCTGTGTTATGAAATTTAGACTAATGAGCAGGGGCGGCTCGTCCATAAGAGCTGCGGAGCTGCAGCACTCCCTGCTTTGAAAGGAAAATAAAAATAATATTTATTTTAATTTTTAGAGGAATTGTTACAGCTTTTATTGGTAAATTGCTTTATATTTCATCTGGCCGGGAATATGTACTATTATCTTATACATAATCTTTTTGCGCGTCATCTGTATTGGAATTGACACTGCATTCAAAGTCGTCCTGGGATCTGCAGGGTGGTCAGCTCATAGAGAGTGTGTCTTGCATGGTCAGGGGGTAGAGAGGTGAAGGGAAGCATAGGAAACTGCCGCTGTTTAAAACCCATATCTTGCTGCAGTGGCTTGCAGAGCCAGGCCACAAGGGATCTTTCCTCTCCTCCCTCACCGCTATTGTAATGCTGCGTCAAATGGATTCTCTATTCCCTTGAAACTTAATGACAAAATTTTTATTTTCTTTTCACATATTTGTTGTTGTAGAATCTTATCGAGTTAATATAACGAAATTAATATTCTCTTTTGCCTTATTATTAGGTATATATCCAGCCTCCAGCAGAACCTAATATTTGCCTTAACTCAAAATGATTGCACGAGTAGAATCCTTTTGATATAACACGTAAAATACGAAAGAGACTTCTTTTCCAGTTTTAGAAAATTGTTGACCATCAGTATATCTGAGTGTTGCTTTGGTGTGACGTTTTAATACCGTAACTTAACCAGTGCAAATGTGCAAGCATGAGTGTATGTGCATTACAGAATATTAATTTTATTTTTCTCAAGTTTCCTTGCGGAGAATATTGATGTAATGAAGTGAAATTAAATGGTCGTTCGTTACCCGACTTAAATCTTACTTAAGGGGAGTTGGTCATTATCGCATGCAAAATAATGGTAAAAATAGCCTCTCTTCAAGCAGTCATAAATATAATACTATTTATCACAGCTCTTTTATTTTTTTAGTGATATATGTATACACATTAATCTTTGAAATGAAAAAGAATGGTTACTCTAGAGTAAATCTTTATCCTTAAATTAATTTTTTAATTAAGCACAATTTTTATAAATCCACTACATGTCTGTAATTAGGTACACTCTTCACTTATTATAGCACATATTGAATTGAAAATTTGACCACTTATTGCTAATAGATACTAAAACATACCCTACTAAAATTATTCATGTATCTATAATATTATTGGCATAGGGCTTATAGCAATCGTCACCGTCAATAAATTAAAAAGGAATTGAAGATTAGTATGAGCCGTATGCCCATAATATTACAGATATTTTAATAATTTTAGTAGCGTATGTTTTAGTATCTATTAGCAGTAAGTGGCCAAAATTTTAATTCAATGTGTGCTATGATAAGTGAATAGAGTGTACCTAATCACAGGTATGTAGTGAATTTATAAAAAAATATGATTAAATTCAAAAATTAATTTAAGGGTAAGATTTACACTAGATTAACCATTCTTCTTTCATTTTAAAGCAATGTGTGTACATATATCACTAAAAAAACGAAAGAGCTGTGATAAATAGTATTACAATTCTGACCGCTTGAAAATAGGCTATTTTTACCATTACTTTGCATGCGATAACGTCCAATTCCCCTTAAGCTTCATCCAGCCGAAATAGTGCATACATGTAAGGAAGTATAACAATGAAATTTACACTAAGCATTTGTGGTTACGTGGATGTGAACAAAAAAAATCTGTATTTTGTTTTCCTTGCCTCCTCTTCGGTGGTGATGCTGAATGGACTAGGAGTGGTGTGATAGATTTAGGACATTTGCCCCTAAAAAGCAAAATGCACGAATCTTCGCAGTCTCACCTGAAAAATGTTGTTTCATTGGCTATGTTACGCAACTCATACTGCTGTGCAATTAAGTGAAACGAACAGAACAAACATTCTCAAACATAATCAAGAAGTGAGAAAAAATTGTGAAATTATTTAAAAAAAAACATATTGATTGTATCAAATTTTGTGGCCAATATGAACTTCCCTTTAGCGGACATGATGAAAAAACGATTCGAAGAACCCTGATGTGTTTTCCGTGGGTTGCTACAGTTCGTGAGTAATCTAAACGAGCCACTCAAAAATCATTTGGAACATGTCACTGTTTAAGGTTATTCTAAGACAATTCAGAATGAACTGGTAGATTGTAAGTTGAGTGTCTGCCGATCTGAAATTCAGACTGAAATCGATGGTATTAGTTTTTCTTAGGGATTAGCAAATGGTCCCACAGACATATCCCAAATAAGTCAGGAAGTTTTGGTTTTTCGATATGTAGTGCATTTATTTTTGTCCTATACTTATTAGTAATGATATCAAGAAGTGAAATTTGTATGTACCGAAATCTACTGCAGCTCTCCCAATCCACAAGTTCACGAGCCGCCACTGCTAATGAGACTCATTGATTTATTAGACATCGAAGTTATATAATTTATTTTGCAAATGCATATTTTGTTTGTTCTCACATATGACATGCCCAAAGTAGGCCTACAATATGTTTCACGTTCTTGTAAATCCGTATGTGAAGTTTTATAATGCATATATCTGCGTGTTTTGGCTGTTGTGGCATATTAAAGAATACACGCTTAACATGCATATTTTTAAGATTAATATGAATATACTGTACATATTTTAACACATTGCATTTTGGATAATAACCAGTTTTTGAGATTATAAGAAAAAACATAGGATGGATAAGTTGCAAAACGGCAGCTGAGAAATATTTTCTGCAGTAATTTGAATTTATATTAAATAAACAAAATTTGTATTAATAATTTTAATGGCATATTTAAGTGCATATTTTCTTTACTTTAATGGCATATTTAAGTACATATTTAAATGCGAATTTCTTCCATTTCAACTGCATATTTGCATGCATATTTTAACTTTAATCTGATGTCTAGTCATTATACAGTAATCAGAAAAATATTTGAAAATCATAATCAATATTTGTATACCGGTTAGTGATTAAGCATCTAGGTTATATTATCTCTGTAATAATTGTGTAGTCAGATGAAGCAGTATTATGTACTGTACAATTTATATTTCTGGAAAATAAAATATTTATTACTAGTACTATGTAAGTCACTTCTGTTATTGACCGTGCATTATTGACTTGTATTTTTTAGTCTGAGAAGACCTTACATCTTAAATTCAGTTTAATGAAAATTTCTCTGCTGAGAAAGTAATAATTTGACTTACATCAATGGTATTCAATCTTTTCTGCTAGCGTACTCCCAAGATGCATTTTTTTTTATTTCGTACCGGTACCCCCAAATGGATAAAAAAACTTGGCTCTCTTCTGACAAAGGAAAAATTTAACAGTCCGTACAGAAAAAACCAAATGACCTGGAAATGTACAAAAACTTGCCCAGGCATGTACAAACATTTTTAACAAGAGCCAGAACAGGTCACATTGTCACACAATTGTACCTAGCCTACACCGATTTCACATTTCTGATAATCCTACTTGTCTGTGGTGTAATAATCATGATGAAGATCTGGAACACATTCTTCTATACTGTCCATCCATAAACCACAAAAGAAGTAAATTAAAATCATCAGTACCAGTTGCAGAAGACACAGCCCTGCAGTATATATTGACTACACCCCACCTCTGGCTACTAGCACCAGGCATCTATAATGAACACCGATCAAAATACCCCTCATTTCTCGTGAAAAACAACAACTGAATAGACTACAGTGGACTATAGTGGACTTTATGTTGTCAGCAAACAGCTGGATGCATTAAGAAGAGTCGACCTGGTTGGCGAGTTGGTATAGCGCTGGCCTTCTACGCCCAAGGTTGCGGGTTCGATCCCAGGCCAGATCGATGGCATTTAAGTGTGCTTAAATGCGACAGGCTCATGTCAGTAGATTTACTGGCATGTAAAAGAACTGCGGGACAAGATTCCGGCACATCCGGCGATGCTGATATAACCTCTGCAGTTGCGAGCGTCGTTAAATAAAACATAACATTTTAACATTAAGAAGATTGATTGATTCCCATTTTATGGAAACCCCCTTTTAAGGAAAACCCCTATTTAAAAAAAATAAATAATCCCTCAGAGACTCGTTAAAAAAGGATTCTACTGAAGATGTTCGGTATATTTCCTATTTAATATAAGTTCGCATCATAAAAACTTCACCCTTTTCAAAATAGCTGCTGAAAATGACTCTCATTCGCTGTAACACATGTTTCACATCTATTAAAAAATTATACTTCACAAATAGTAGTTTCTCACAGTTTTAGAATACCTTGACCTAAACAAATAATGACACATCAGGCTATATTTTAACATAACCTAGCCCTACCTAATGATTTGAAAAGGAAAATATTCTGAAATTGAAAATTTTCTCCCTAGCGAATTGTTGCTTTTTTCTCAAGAGCTGAACTTGTCTTTCTGATTCAGAATTATCATTAATCATCAATTTGTCAAATGGAAGTCGTAAGTCATCTAACCTTTAATAGATGTGTCAATACTGACTCCTAAACTACGTCATTTCCACGTTTGTTTTGCTATGACATTACTGATTAAGAAACAAGCGCTGACAAATGTGATATTGTGAGAACTTTACTGATCTAATCTAAACTGTCACAATACTATTACTTCCACATGGAGCAATTGCAAGCATATTATTTAAAAATACTTAGTTATTATTGACTGAAGAAAACATTATGATAATTATTATGTTGTGTGGTTCCTGATATCCCATCTTCATTATTAAGCCTATTATTTAAAAATACTTAGATATTGTTGACTGAGGAAAACATTATCACAATTATTATATTGTGTTGTTTGTGATGTCCCATCTTCGTTATTTTCTGTGATCTCCTGTCTTTATTTCTCATAAATGATTCATAGCTCAATCAGACACCCAAACTTATAGTAAGTGCGAAGTTCTATGTTGTATTGTATATGGTCTGACGAAACTGTTTCGTGTAGTTAATTTCCAAATAAAATTTATTTTTAAATCCTGATTCATTTATGAATTACGCATGGAACATTTTCGAGTGATTATTATGTAATACGAAAGTATGTAGACCTATTGTGTAAATGGTAGCTATTTGAAAAGCAATTTATCTACTGATCATGATAAGAGGTGAGTGATAATAAATTATATCAATATAATGTTATAAACCATAGCAAAGTCAATAAACTAAAAAAATTGCTGAATGTAATGGAGATTTTTACACGAGGATTTATAATAATTACATCAATAAAATTTTATAACTTAGCAAATCAATAAGCTAAAAAACTACTTAATGAAGGGAAAACCGGCATATGTACCCATAATTATAATACACCTTCAGTAAACTTAGCAAAATCAGTAAGCTGAAGAAAGCAATGCTTAGGTGAAAATTTTAGTAAATCAGTAACCATTTGTAGATTATGTTTCCATATTGATTTGAAGGTCCATTATTCCATATGTGATGTTTACTACTAAAGTCACCAACTATGATAAACTTGCGATCAGATGGGATCAATTGTTCTATATCATCCATTACTAGGTTTAGGCCTGGAGGTATATATACATTGACGGTGAAAATGAAATATTATTTTGAAGTAATAATTTTGTCTTAATGTATTCAATTTGGCCTTTAAATTGTTGTTTAGATTCAATTACATGAATGGAGTTGTGGATCATGGTAACAACACCTTCACCCCATCTATCTTCACGAAACAGATTAAAAATGTTGTAGTCAGCAAATTTGTAAAATTTTAAAATATCATCACTCTGAAAAGATTCTTGTATGCATATTATAGAAGGCTTTTTGTCCTGAACTTCTTGCTTTAATAAATCCATTTTGTTTCTTAAAGACATAGGGCCGTATTCATAGACATTCTTAGTTCGGGCTTTCGGTGGATGATCAGCGAACTAACGTTTTTCGTATTCATAAACCAGTGTTAGCAGTATGATATGATATGAATCCTGTTTAGCACGCTCGTAGCGCGGGCTAGCGAAATGTCTATGAATAGCACCCCTAGAGTTCCGTTGATTGAGGGACTATTTTACCTCCGGAGAATTTTATACTGAGGGACTCCATGAATATACCCCTCATTTCTCGTGAAAAACAACAACTGAATAGATTACAGTGGACTATAGTGGACTTTATGTTGTCAGCAAACAGCTGGATACATTAAGAAGATTGATTAGTAAATCAGAAAGCTAAAAAAACTGCTTGATAAATAAACAATTTCAGATAAATTTGTAATTATATCAGTTCAATTGTAAAATTTAACAAAATCATGCTAAAAAAATGCTTCAAGAGAAAGTTTTCCAATTTAAAAGTTTCCAGAAAATATCCATCACTAGGCCTAGAGGAAAAGCTAATAACCATCAGACCTAAAACTCTTATAAACCCTTCTGTCAATCAAAAAAGTTATTGCTTACTCTTATAGACCAAGAAATCTTAAACATGTTTTCAATCTCTAAAGTAAATCAATAAAACGACTTTTAATCCTTGTCACTCTTCAGAGATATCTTTAATTGAAATACTTTAAATGTTAAATTATCTCTGATTAACAACATTTAAATCTTTGATAAAAAAAAATATTTTTTTTCTAACACATTACACAAAACAAAGGCGATTCAACTATACGTAAAATGGAACTGAAATAATAAACTGGACGTAACACTGAAATATACACTGACACTGTCACATTCTATATTTATGGTATAATATACGGGTTTGTAAATGCTATAAACTGCAAAAAATTAGGGGTAATAGAGTATAAATATTGGTAACCGAATAAAAAAGTCAAATCATGTTTTTCTAACTGTCAAGGTTTTTCGAGAAAAAAAAATGTGTTCTATGAGTCTTAATTTTTTGAAAATGAGAATAAACGGTCGTTATGCCCGACACGTACACTGAAGCAGTCGTTTCTTACTCTGTTGTATCTCTTTTGTGAAATTGGTACGTACTATGTGTTGGGTGCAAGGTTATTGGCAATATCATTCACGTTCAGTTGAAATGTAAACAAATATTAGACTACTACTAGGCCCTAATCTTAAAAACATGGTATTTTACAAATTAAAATTAAAATTATAAGAACTAATTAAATTTACTAAACATTTTGTTGCTTGACCTATATGTATTGTCTATATAATTTTGATGGTGTATTATGACAACAAAATTTTATTAATCATAAAGTAATAACTAAATATAAAGAGAGAAATTCATTTTTGTTTCTTCTTTCCTCGGTGAGGGAAATAAACCTAACCACCCTCCTTTGGCATGATACACCACTGTACGTTCTCCTACATATTGCATATTAACAGAATGTTCTGTGTTCAGCGACGTGGAATGTTATATGCTAATATAAACTACCATCTCTGTATTTTCAATACAAAGAAAAAAAGGAAGAAAACCTGCACTGATATACTCTTATCATCAGGAGCAGATATTTATGGAGATTAATTTTATCATTTGTGTTTTTTAATACTGGTGTCGTCGGAGATTGTTGGAGATTGATTTGTACTCTTGGCGGAGATTAATGGAAATTTTGGAAAATACAATTATTTTGGAATTGGAGTATGAATATTACTTTCCAAATAATTAACATTAAAGGTTCATTGGATTCTGGTAAAGGTGCGGTATGGCCAATAGGCAATATATGTTGGATTGAGACTATTTAACACACTTTCATTAATAACGAAAAAGAACTTGCAGCCCTCAATTTAACACTTTCAAATTATTAGTGGAATGTTGAATTCTCCGTCTTTTGAGTTCACTAATGTAATCAGAACACCTGGAATACCATGTAATGTAGCCTACTTGGATATATAACAAATTTAAGTGAAAAAAAAGAATACGAAAAAAATCTCAGAATATGGAATTCGTTATAAAACGACGCAATAGTACTTAATAATTCGAGAATGTGTTCATATTTCGCTATTAAAACTCTATTTCGCTATTTGTCGCGATTGTTTTATCCGCATATTATTAATCAGAATCACTAAATTCGTAAAGATTAGTAAAAATCTATTGCATATCTATTATGTCGTGATTTTCGCGATCTCCATAAATACCCGGCCCTGCTTATCATTATAACATTGGATAAACTGCAACTGATTTCTCTCTCTTCTTCTCTTATTTGACCATTCAATATAGCCATTATTTACTTATATTTGAAGGAACAAAATTCTTAGAAATCAATGTATAACTTCAACGCAGAAAATCATTGAAAGTGAAATTGCTTCATTGGTTCATTGGTTGCATTGATCTACATTGCTCAACTTAATGACAAATAATGTTCTTTAAAACTGAACAATCGAATTAAATTGAATAACACGTTAGAGTTACTAATTAGTGTGGACGTACTGCTGACCTGTTGACAGGAGTCGCACAATAGAAATGTCACAATCCAATTATAACATTCTCAGGACTGTACCCTTCACATCTCATCAAGTATTCAGTCTATTGTACGCAATGTCGTTTTGTATTGTGTCACAGAATATCAGTCCCCTGATTGTCAATTTGGACGCTGCTTATCTGATATCGGATTTTTATGTTGTCAATATTCAATATTCTTATAAAAATAACATAACAACTGTACTTCTGTCAGTAGTAACAAGTTGGCTGGCTAACCTTCATTTATTTATTAGAATAACAACAATAGACACGGTCAGGGCGTAGAATGCAGTCAGTATATATATGAACTTATTAGAGTGTATATACGAAGTCGAAAGACATATATTAGCCAACTTGAAGCCTTTTTTTAGGTTATTATTTAATGGTAAACCTTGATAAAACTCAAGTTTTATCCTCATTTACAATACAGTGTCAGTTTCATATGATAGCAGAAGAGCTGTATTTAACGAAGATCTTAATAAAAGTATCTGAACATTTTCTGAAGGAAGCATGAAGTATCACGCAGAAATTTTAAATTACTAATTGCAAATTTTGTAAATCGGTAAGTACATTTGCTTAATGAATATTTAAGATCTTTTATTTCTCATAATTATTACTATATATTGCTGAAATCCAGTGTCGATATGTGACACAAAATCATCAATATTTTGCTTACTATATTATTATTACCAGTACTGGTACTTGAAAGTTTATACCTAGTCCATTATCATATTACTTTTTAATAATTAATTCTTGTAAATCTCTATTTTCCATGCCAGTGATTGTACGTAACAAGTAATGTCTTCATGGCGCAAGAAAGTACGACCAATTGTGAAGCTATCACCCAACCACACCAGGATAACGGATCATCCATTTAATGAAGAAACATTTTTTATTGAATCATCTCTAGGCTACAGATTTCAAAGCCAAGCAACACGTATAATTTTATGAATATTTTAGCATAAAATACATACATAAAAAGAGGACATAAATCATTATTATATATAAAAGAGATTATGAATGCAATTTTTTCTGTGGGGGAGGGAGGGCTAAGTAGGATGGGATTTAGAACAATTTATTGTTGTAGTCCTAATAATTATTACTGTTTCCTATTTTTCAGGAAAGTCTATAAATAAATCTTTTTCAGGTACACTGATACTGAAATACTGAATTATCATTTTGTAGATCTTGAAAATACAGGGTGTTTCAAAAGTGATGGTAAAAAATTTAGGAATGAGAAGTAAGAACGAAGAGAAACAAAAAAGTTTCAGTAAATATGGGACCGCAAATTAACCGCTTACGAGATGATGCTATTCTTTTCTGGTTGGGGCCCGCTAAATACTAAGTATTAATTCCAACAAAAGCAGTGACATTTTTATTAATTTATCGATCACGAGACAGTAAAATTCATAATTTTGGCTTCAACACTACAAAAATGCGATTAAACATTCAAGATTTTGCTCCAGTTTTGTCTATTTTTCCTCTGTTAAAACTGTTTGTTTTTGCTCGTGTTTTTTGTTTTGCACAGACCACAAAAATGTGATTAAACATTCAAGATTTGCTCCAGTTTTGTCTATTTTTCATCTGTTAAAACTGTTTGTTTTTGCTCGTGTTTTTTGTTTTGCACAGACCACAAAAATGTGATTAAACATTCAAGATTCGGTCCAGTTTTGTTTATTTTTCCTCTGTTAAAACTGTTTGTTTTTGCTCGTGTTTTTTGTTTTGCACAGACCACAAAAATGTGATTAACATTCAAGATTTGCTCCAGTTTTGTCTATTTTTCATCTGTTAAAACTGTTTGTTTTTGCTCGTGTTTTTTGTTTTGCACAGACCACAAAAATGTGATTAAACATTCAAGATTCGGTCCAGTTTTGTTTATTTTTCATCTGCTAAAACTATTTGTTTTTGCTCGTGTTTTTTGTTTTGCACAGACCACAAAAATGTGATTAAACATTCAAGATTCGCTCCAGTTTTGTCTATTTTTCCTCTGTTAAAACTGTTTGTTTTTGCTTGTGTTTTTTGTTTTGCACAGAAACAGTAGATTCAAAATATTGCACGATATCTTGAATTGCAGTTTTAGAAAGAGGCAATTGATCAGAAAATGTCTGAATAAATTCCGCACATAATTCGTATTTACAATATAATAATGTTTACATAGAAAAATGCGTTGTTCTACAGAATGGTTGGTAATATCTGCACCAAAATGAAACTGATAATAGATCATGAGAAGAGATTTGAAAAATCTAAATAAGTTTTTTCTCTAACATTCGCCGTTTTAGAGGAAATCGTTATGTTTCTATGAAACATCTGGCAACATCACAGCTGCTGCAATAATTCTAAGCAAGTGTGGCCTGCACTCCTTACCTTCCCCTCCCCCTCTGCTGTACTCAGTCGGTAACATGCGACGTGCGTTGTGTTGCAAGATTTATTTAAACTATTTTCGCTATTATTCAATTTAAATTCATGGCTAAACGGTTTAATTTGCAAAAAAAAAAAAAAAAAAAAGATTCAAGACATTTACTGTTCAGATTACTTTTGCCTATCTGCTTGTATAGCAATCAGCCACTTCTGTCGGGCCATTACCGTAATAGAGCGCTGCAAACATTGTGCAAAGACTATTTTTTCCTGCTTAACGGTGCTTCATGGAAGGAAAAGCGTAATAAAAGTTTTGTTATATTTAACATGTAGAATCACCTCTTAAATTTTGGTGCAGAGGTTACCATCAACTCTGTATGGGCTATTCCATCTCAAATCGACCGAAATATAGAGAAAATTGACCTTGCAATTTTTAAATACAATGAAACTTTTTCTGTCCGTAGACAACTATGATACAATGCTTTGTGCAAAGTTTGAGGCATCAGAACTTCATAGTGTTTAAATTAAAAATATTTTAATTTATCGTATTTTTATAAAATTAGCAACTTTAAACTGTTGTGGCTCCGAAACCCTTTCACCCAATGATCAAAATCATGGTATATTTTGATGCTGAAAAGTTAAAGTTCATATTGACATGTAAACAGTTTTTCTTACTTTTTATGGAAATGGAGAAATTTAGATTTTTCTTAATTAAGACACCTTTGTCCACGAAAAAATATTTTTAAAATATATGGTTAGATTCCACATTGAAAGTACAAATAAACACGTATTTTTTACTGGTGCAACGTTAATAAGAAAGTATTTAAAAATCAAATAAAGAAAATAAATAGTACGCGCGTGAACTAACCAGCTGACTGTGAGGCGGGAGCTAGCCTAGGCAAGCAAGGCCAGGAGACATAAACACGTGATGTTTCATCTAGTAGCGCATACTTGGGCTAGCTTTATCACAGGTTTTCATAAACACAGGAGTAAAATGACGCCCAGCGCTCGCTTATCTTCATCTCTCGGCCAGTGCTTGCTGTGTTGCGCCTTTCAAGTCTAGGCGTGTGAAAATAATTTATTTAATACCCCCGAAACTTATTGCCGAGCCACTAAGCAAACAATGCCGAATCCCTCTTAATAATGCAAGTTTTTTCTCAATATTTTTTTTTTTACATTTTTACAAATGGGCGGCAAAAAGGCTAAAAGTAAGTAAAATCAGATTATCTGTCTCTCTGTATACAATAAAAATAAGGATTACTTCTTATCATAACCTACCAAATGTCAGCTTCAAAATAAGCTCTCGTTCAATGTTCTGCAGTAAATGGTTCCAGAGTTCTGAGCGCTGATAGAGGCTTGTTTTTCTAAAATACTCTAAATTTGTCGCTCAACAATAGGAAAACCGTTTGACTTTCGATAGTATATTTTTGCAAATGCACTCCCCTCAGCACCTGGTATAAATAGGGAAAAAATTAGAGTATGAAAAAATGCGAGGTTATTTACTGATCGATTTCATATGGAATAGCCCGTATAGTCAGCTGTCTAACCATATTCGCGAATGAATGTATACTGCTGTGAGGCTGTCAGGAAACAGGTTCAGACATGAATTGTCAGGCAATAGTATGGGGTGAGGGAAGCAGAGTTGAAGTTTGAGTGCTGTCAGCTGCAGCATGCTTTACTAGCCAAGACGTAAAACACTGCGTGAGCAGAAAGATTTATAATTAAAGCCATGTATGTATATGTATATGTACAGGGACACCATTTTATTTTTACTAACATTTTTTAATATTAACTTGCCTATACCTCTGGATCAACGCCGTTTACTACCCCCTTCCACGACTGGTATTCGATGATACTGGCGTAATATACAAACAAATCGCTTTACTAGGTATAGGAGGGTAGAAAAGTAGTTCATCCATTTACGTAAACTAGGAAATATTTCGCTTTTGAGTTTGATCATTTTCATTAGGTTTTTGTTTAATTAAAATACAGTACAGTATTAACAATGAGTGTTTTTACTCACGAACTGAGCTGTCCATGTGGACATATTCATTTTGCAGTGTATATTATACTGTCTACAGCACATTAGCGTACAATATAGAGAATGAAGTTAAATTGAAAAATAATCATAATATGGATATTTAAACATTTTTAAAAATGGTGGCCGTTCATTTCGATACAGGCTTCAGTTCTAATGTGCATATTATCGCACTATAGACTATTGTACCTAATCCCAATTACCAATTTCGTTCTTCGTACTAGTAACTCATGTTGAAATAATTCTGTACTTACTCTATAAAAGAGTACTTTACTTACTGTAAATTCAATCTTCACTTCTGTCCGATCCGAAAAGATAAAATTACTCAGACATACTATCTACTGTCCGTCCAAGTGGTTATGTCGAAGGGTCGTAGAAAGGGAGGAAATCACGTGACAATTACTTAACGAGGCCCTTTTATTTAAGTTATTTTAAACAGTTGTATAATATTACATTGACGTCCAATTCCTAACAGAAATTAATGTTCTCAGAAAAGAGCTAAGGCAGCTCAGCCACTAGCTGGCGAATAAAAGCTGGTGGGGAAACCGGGATACGACGTAGGCAAATGGACAACAGTACCTGTGCGAAAATGATTCAATATTGAAAGCTCTTTCGTCAATGGAAAACGCGAACATATTTTTGGAACGTACTGTTTACTATGACCGTAAGGCTACTATGACTGTATATGTGGTCTTGGGTCTGTGTGGAGGACGGTTGAACTTCATTGGTAGAAGGGGTGGGAGTGAAGTACATTAAAAAACTCAGGTACAATAAAAATTGAAGTAAAAATAAAATGATGTCCCTGTATAAGGGATGTTGCCAGCTGATTTTTATGTGTAATGAGAGATATGAATACATACATAAGTGTTCTGCCCAAGGGCAAGTCTTTCACTGCAAAGCCAGCATTCTCCAATCTTTCCTATTTTCTGCCTTCCTCTTAGTCTCCGCATATGATCCATATATCGTCGTCTATCATCTGATATCTTCTTCTGCCCTGAACTCTTCTCCCGTTCATTATTCCTGTCAATGTATCCTTCAATAGGCAGTTTCTTCTCTGCCAGTGACCGAACCAATTTCTTTTTCTCTTTCTCATCAGTTTCAGCATCATTCTTTCTTCACCCACTCATTCCAACACAGCTTCGTTTCTTACTCTGTCTGCCCATTTCACACGTTCCATTCTTCTCCATATCCACATTTCAAATGCTTCTATTCGCTTCTCTTCACTTCATCGTAATGTCGACGTTTGTGTCCCATACAATTCCACACTCCACACAAAGCACTTTACTTGTCTCTTCCTTAGTTCTTGTTCCAAGGAAGAGACTAGTGAAGTGCTTTCTGTGGAGTGTGGCGTGAAATAAAATTGAAGAATTTATTCATTTTTAAGGTGATCAGTTGATAACTGACCGTAATATTAATGCTGATCTGCCAGAGTTCATGGAGCCGCCAAACACTGCTCATATAAATGTAATGGCAAGAAATGAATTGTTTGAATTTAAGAAGGATTCTGTGTCTGAGTCGGATTCTTTCCATAGAGCATTCAGCAAAATAATAATCATAGCTCAGTGTTTTGGCCTGATGCCTGTCTATGGAGTAACAGCCGTCAATGCTTCGTATATCAGGTATGACTGGCTCAACTTTCACTCTCAATAAATCTGTACCAGCAGTTTAAGGGGAGAGGATGGTGAAATTTTGACAAAAATTTGACTTTAGTTTTATTATTTTATTGACCTTGCACGAATGGAGGTCATTAGCAGCCATATTTAAAAATGGCTGGGATTTTAAATAGCACTCTGTTGTTTGTTGATTTTCTGCAAATTGAATTTAAAAAAAAATCACCTAAAACTTTTCTTCGATATGTGTAGAACACAATATATATTATTTTATTGGCCATTTTGCACGATTGGAAGTCTTTAGTAGCCATTTTTAAATGGCCTACAAACTGAGATTTTAAATGACGCGCTATTGTTTGTTAACGTCCCGCAAGTTTTATTTTCTGACACTATTTACAAATATATATATAACTCTGCAATCACTAAAGGCAAGTTCATGAAATTTTGAACACATCTTTACTAGACTATAAGTCAACTTTTGTCTTGATTAGAATTTTGATATTTTATGTATATGTGAAAATAATGTCCAATATACAAATCACTGACCATAAAATAATAATTAATCATGTTCATAAGCTTGTATTATTGTACTCAGGTGAAATATTAAAAATCTGATCTAAACAAATTGTACGTTGGTTTTTTGTGAGTAAAATACTGAAAGAATTTTTTGAGTATCTTAAAAACTGAGGTACGTTATATCAATTTCAGTAAATTCGTATGCGAGGAGGTTTCTTTTGTGTTAAATTTGTGCCCCCCTTTAATTTTTAAACACTTTTGACTGTGGATTTAAGGTTTCACTTACTTAACTGTGACGTACTAAAAATTTAAAGTATTAAACAAATAACAAAGAAATTATAAATTTCACCATCCTCTTCCCTTAAGGGGGCGGTCCACTAAAAATGACAACTTTTTTCCTAATCATTTTTTTCTACCAAATTTTGAGAGCATGTTTACTATGTAAAGGACTAACAAAATTCAAGTTTTAAACTCCCAAATGTTTTTGGCCTTTGAGTTTTTATTTTTTTTTATTTTTCAATTTTTTTAATAAATATTTTCAAACCCAAATTTTTAGTGGAGCATCTCAATTTTTAAGCTTCTTTTTTTTTGGTTACATTCACAAAACATAAAGAAACATTTCTATGCATTCATTGTATGAAATACCTTATTTATTCACTTTCAACATTTTTTTTTTCAATCTTTGAAAATGTTATTTCTTTTATGATTCATAAAAAATTAATATAATAAACTAGCAGCATTTCTAACAAAATAAATGCATAGAAACATGTAACTACCTCATAAATACTTGCAGTAAAAATTTCATCCAGATTGATTAATATTTGGCATAAAAAGTTAGTGTTGAATCAAGAAAAATAAATTTACGGAAAAATGGATTTGAAAGTAAAATGAATATTTGTCACACATATCTATTAAAATTCTCCTCCGCTACATTCATTTAGTAACTTCGGGAGCCAATTTTGGAACAAAAATTTACTAGATTTGTGATCAGAAATTTGTAAAAAAGAATTTTTTGATGAAAAAATAATTTTAACAGCTCTTTAAATGTCACGCTTCCTTACAGCCTTAATTTAAAAAAATAAACATATTTGTAATCAACTTGAACTAAATTGTTTTGGAATATGAAAATATACATTCTAATGAAGTAAAATAGCCAATAAAATTTTTTTGGAAAATTTTCATGATTTTCAGTGGAGTCTCCCTTTAAAAGTTTAGTCATGCATTTAATGTTCATGACAAATGAATGTGACTATTTTTTTCTATTCAAACTGTCATAGTGTGGAAATGAATCAATACTTTAGTTCAGTACTGCAGTTTTAAAGAAGTCCTGAGTCCACCACTGTGGAGTAACGGTTAGCATGTCTGACCGTGAAATGAGTGGACCCAGATTCAAATCCTGGTTGGAAACAAGTTACTTGATTGAGATTTTTTCAACCCTTCAAGAGCAAATGCTGGGTAACTTTCGGCGCTGGACCCCGTACTCATTTTGCTGGCATGATCACCTTCATCTCACTCAGATGATAGATAATCGTAGCATTTGGTAAAGCGTCGTAAAATAAACTTATGTCAAAGAAAGTCCTGAAAAATTGTGAACTAGTTTTCTGTCATTTTATCTAACAAAATGGATATTAGGTAAACAAATATTTAAATTGAAAGTCAAATTTGAATATTAATAACTTTTTCTCTTGTTAAATAGATTCAAATGGCTCAGTGTACGCGTGATTTACACGGGCTTCTCCTTGTTGGGAATTTTCTTTATGACGTCTTTGTGTATTATGAGATTCTTCAAATATGGCCGCAGCTTTAAAGAAACACGTAAGTACAAAATTATTTAAAAGCTTTTGTTTTCAAGGGGTATAATTATCGAAAAATAAGTTATTGTTTAATTTACATGAGACCAATTGCTGTTATGTACGATAAAAATTAGGAGAATTTGTCGTTTTATATTACTTCTGTACCAACAAAAACAGTACCTATAATTTAATTGTTTTAATTATTTCTGTTTGTCTCCAGAGTGCACCGTGTTCTATGGCTGCTCGTTAGGAAGAATGCTGCTGTTTTTGCTACTAGCACGCCATTGGCCAGGCCTGGCTTCTAGATGGGAGCAAGTAGAGAGTACACTTGGTCATTACGGATATTCTCGGAATCTACGTCGCAAATTCAGTCTGATAACTGCTGCGTTTCTCTCTGTTGCTTTTAGTAAGTAATATTTTATTGTACCATACTTCGCTATGATTTTATAAATTCTAACACTGGTACAGTACCTGTTTTGGCGTGTAATGTTTATATTCGACCTACATTAATAGAAAAAAAAACGAAAGGATTTGATGGAGTGGAAATTAAACCAGTCACAATCAAAATGCTTACTTGATATTCGATAAACCTAACAATGTGAATGAGTCCATTTCTATATGCAAGGGGAGTCCGCATATATACATAACCTAACTAGAAGAGTTAGATCAAGCACACAACTACAGTCAAGTGGAATACATACTGGAACTCTAGTGTTAAAGGCTCTCTGATCAAGAAATTATTTTTTCCCAATGTACAAGACAGACTATATTGCAGTCAGTTCTCAACCGACTTCTTTTTCACTCAATTTATGACCGCCCATGGAAAATTCGGTTCCTACTTTGAAAGATTTAGGATCAAAACTGCAGAAGAATCTCTGTGCATATGCAAAGACAATCAGACTGTTGAACATTTGATTTTTCACTGTCCAGTGTTCGAAAAAAAGACACTTCTTAAGATATCATATCTCGGACTGCAATTTAAATTACTGCACACCCCTTTACCATTTACTTAGGAAAATGTTGTTATAACAATTCACAGAGTTTATACACCACCTGCGGCACGCAAGACTGTAGCTATTAAGTGTATGTAAATTAATGATGATATAAAATCCTAATGCAATAAGTTGTCTCTCTTTAGGACATAATAATAATAATAATAATAATAATAATAATAATAATAATAATAATAATAATAACAACAACAATAACTATGTTTGTATTATGGATTTTACTATTGTTCAGTATTTGATGACAGGTATATAGTTTGTAACCGTAAGTAATTTTGTTTTTATTTCTTTACTATCGCAAACCACATATATATTAGGAATTTAATTTGTAACTAAGTTAATTTTGTGCATTATCTCTTTACTATTGCTTAAAATTATCCTATAAAATCGCAAATTTATGTCATATTCTTGCAATCTCTCTACACCTTCGATTATAATTTCTAATTTTATTTAATTTTGTTTTAACTGAATGTAATTATTGCATAACGTATTTAGTATTGTTTACTGTCTATTAATTAGTGTATTTAGCCTATATTGTAACTATGACTCATGCCTACTACTACTTCTTTAAAATTGTGTATTATCTCTACATAATGTATTTCACATGTAACAAACTACAACCCTAAAATACCAAAGGGTAAAATAGGGTTTCAATATTTGGATAACAATAATAACTAGAAGAGTTTATTATGTATATTCCACGGGAGGATGCTAGACATTAAAAAAAGTAAAGTTACGGTATTCTGTTGTGCTTTGACATGGACGCAAAAAAGACGCATGAACAATACATGCGTAACTACAGAAACGTAATAGGTATAAGGTTGATGTTACCTATATACAGATGAAATAACAATATTTACTGGATATTCTCATGTACTTATTGTATATGCAGTAATTGTTAATTTAGGACCTAATATTCTAAATGTGATAAGTCCCAAAAACAACTTTCTGAGATACTGATGAAAAACCTACTGCGAAATGCATGTTGAGATACCTACAACACCATCTTTTGACGCACGAATGAGTCACTTGCAGTTGAGCTACAACAAAGACAATTTAGTATGATATTCTTTTATGGTTGTTCTTCCCTTAGATTGAATAAAATGAAATTTGAAAAATTGGCACTTAGCACATTTAGAATGTTACTTCGTCAATTATCTGTGAGTCAAAAACAGTTATTTACTTATCCTTTTAATAGTAGGTACATTCCGTTTTTATGGATTATTATTATTATTATTATTATTATTATTATTATTATTATTATTATTATTATTATTATTGTAAAGTAACTTGTTTCCCCTTTCTCCTACTTGGTATCTCTCTGCTAGCCACCACCCTTCTTTTTTTTTTTCTTTTGTTAAATCATTGCCAGCACACTCCTGAATGCGTGTGTGCTTGTGTTTTAGATCTGTTGTAAAAAAGAAGGTAAAGGTAACTCCTATGTACGCCATGAAGGCACTTTGGGAGGGGGCAATGAGGTAAAGCTCCATGCTTTCTTGACCTCAGCACTAGAATGAAGTGATCTAGTTGGCACCACACTCCAACCGCGTTTCCCTGGAGAGACCTGGTACTCAATTCTATAAGAGGCTGAATGAATCTTGGGGCCGTTCTGGAAGTTTGGCAACGAGAAAAATTCCATCTCCAGTCTGTATTGAATCCAGGACTTTTCAGTCCGTAACCAGGTGCTTTACCAACTGAGTTATCCAGCCGTCTTTAGATCTGTTGTACAATCTAGTAATTAAAATCTATATTGTTATATCTTGCAACCAGTGACGTCGCCAGGATCAGAGCAAGGGGGGTGCGGATGGGGTGCGAGCTGTAAAAATACGGTACATAAAAAATCCAAAATTTTCTCTCATGCACTTGCGCGCATACCATACATCTGTATTATTATTATTATTATTATTATTATTATTATTATTATTATTATTATTATTATTATTATTATTATTATTAATATTATTGCTCATCACATCCATTACGATACACTAAGGGACGTAGTTTTTTTCACATACAAGAAATTGTTTGTTTGTTTTTGTTCTTCAAAATAATTTATGCCTAGTATTTTGTTAATAAATTACCCTATGGGGTGCAGAAAGTGGTGCTCCGATTTTTTATGAGGTGCTTGCGCACCCTTTCGCACCCCCCTAGCGACGTCCCTGCTTGCAACTGACCAACAATTCTGCTCTACGAAAATGGTGCACTTTGTTCTCATTTTTTTCACAGTTGAACACGCCTTTTCACATGTCCGAGTAATTCGATTGGCTGTTCTGTGTGCAATAGAAGACAAGATGGATGGAATATGCACTTTCTTCTTCAATAGCTTTCCACATGTGTATGACTATTTTCCTTGCTCTCTGTGGAATGGACTCATAATGTTCATTGTCAACGTGCTTTGTGCATTTGCTTGGACATATATGGATTTGTTTATCATCCTAATGAGTGTTGCATTGACTGACAGATTTCGACAGCTCAACAGATGTTTGAAAAGTGTCCAAGGAAAGGTAGGTGTTGTAAGAGTGAGAAAGTACGTTATAACAACTGAAGAATCTAGAAACAGAACGTACCAAATGTAATTTTTTCATAATTTGAATTAAAAGTTGTTTCGTAAAGGTTGAAACAAACACTACCAAATGATGCAGCTATGATTTTGTTTCTAAACCATTTGCATGCAGTACTGATTGTGGGAAAAATGACTGGATACAAAATGTACCATAGGCATTGAAAATCTCTTCTAATGTAGAAACAAAAGTATTTTGTATTTTTATATTTATTTTTTCAAAATTTGGGCCCCAAAATATTTTCATAAAACTAATCTAGAATTTAAGTTGTTTCAGTAATGATATTTCTACATAAAACAAATGAAAATCAGGTACCAATAGAATCAGTGTCAAATTTTTACCATCTTCTCCCTTTCAAACCAAGCATTTCTGAATTTAATCCTAATTTCTATTTGCAAGAATGACATAATATATTTATGAAAGTTCTGAATTCATTCTTGAGACAAGATTGTATTGTAGCAGTAGTAATGTTTGCATTTGCATTATATCTGAACAGGTTTTTCCTCAGTTAGATTTATCATATCAATCTTTTGTTTAGTAGGTTTCTGAGCTAGCTAGTGATTGCGTCAATGTTTCAAAATATGAAATGAATGCTGTTGTGATGGAGGATTAGGCATTCCAGACCATGACAAGGGTCAGATGTAATTTTTTTCTCATTTCAAGCAAAATTCCAAGTTATTTTGACAGTTTGTCCTATGCACTCTGTTAGAGAGACAAATTATTAAGTGTTTTTGTTCTTTATGTAATGTTTTATACATCAAAATCGAATAAATTTGAGTTTCTAAAGTATGTTATTTCAATGTTTTGGCATCAAAACGAATCAAGTGCAAATGTAAATTAAAAGTTTGAGTACAGTATTTCTGTAAACAAATTACTTTCAAGAGTAACAACATTTTATTTTCAGGGTGTCCACATGAAACCTTTACAACTTCAGCTGTAAATAACAATTATTGAGACATGATATCAGGATGCGGTTTTCAGCATGTTAATCAAAAACTGTCAAAGTTTTTATGGGAATTTTGCTGGATTGTTGAAATGCGTTTTTTGGTTGTAGGTGTTAATTTTGGTGAAATCTGAAATCTGACAGTGAAGGAGATGTGGACACCTCAGGAGATGACACAATGTGTATCCTGGTTTATTGTAACACAATCAGATACACAGTTGGAACATCACGTCTGGAACCAAAATGGAAGAGAACCGCCATCATGGCCAACAATTTGGGAATGGCACCAAAAATTTATGGAGACAGTGGGCGGCGAAACACAAGTATGTAGGACATTGAACGTGTGCAAAGTGCATTTGTCAGAAGCCCTAGTAAGTCCATTCGCAGTGCCGCCAGGGAACTGAACTTGCCGCATTCGATTGTCCACGAAGTCCTTCACAAGAATCTGAGGCTGTTTCTGTACATAGTTCAGCTAGTGCCAGCTCTTCAGCCAGATGATCGTCCACGCCGCACAGCATTTGATGTCGACATGTTGGCTGCAATTGACGCCGTGGAAGGATTTCTTTGGACAAATGTACCCAGCATATGTTCAATGTCTTCCACACTTGTGCTTCGCTGCCCACTGTCCTTTAGCCGCAGCACACTCTCAATCTCCATAAATTTTCGGTGCCACTCTCAGATTGTTGGCTGAGATGGCGGTTCTCTTCCATATTGGGTGATGTGATGTTGCATCTGTGTATCTGATCGCGTCTCAATAAACCAGGATACATATTGTGCCATCTTCTGAGGTGTCCACAACTCTATTTCTGTCAGATTTCACCAAAATTCACACCAACCAAAAAACATATTTCACAATGTACCGTAACAAAATTCCCATAGAAACTTTGACAATTTCTGATTAACATGTAGAAAACCGCATCCAGTTATTGTGTCTCAATAATTTTTTATTTACATCTGAAGTTGTAAAGGTTTCACGTGGACACCCTGTATATCACTGAAATCTATTAACATGGAAAAAAAAGCAAATTGAAAATATTTAAACATAAAGTCATAGAATATTTTTGCATTTTTCCAAAAAAAAAAAAAAAAAAAAAAGACACGATTTTGTACGTGGTATGTTCAGTTTATAGACTCCTCAATTGAGGACCGTTTTTGCAAAATTGCTAACTGCAAAATTTGCAAAATTGAGATTTTGGTGAATTCGTTAACATAAGGCAGGCCTCTACACTATGTTAAAGGCATCTTAGTAACATTGAATTATTTCTCTTCATTGTAGTGTGTCAAAGTGTGATCGTTGCACCTATAACCTACTTGTCTCCATTCAGTTTTTTGTGTCTCCTGTAAAATTTTTTTTTTTTTCAGTTAGCAAGTTTTGCAAAAACAGTCCTCAATTCCTATATTATGTTACAATGTTACTTAATTGTAATTTATATTCCAGATTGTCTCACCAAGATTCTGGCACCAAATACGTGAAGATTACAATACATTGTCTGACCTAGTTAAGACAGTAGACTCATGTATTTCTAAAATAGTACTGCTTTCCTTTGCAAACAATCTTTACACTGTTTGCATCCAGCTACTCAACAGTCTTCAGTAAGTAGAGTCTAATTCCACTTAAGAAATCCTTTTATAATGGTCGAAAGCAAAGATTAAACTATATTTATTCGACATCTTTAATTGGCACTTTGAAAACATAATTATTACAAGTAAATAATCATTATCAAAATATCTTAGAGTTTAATACTTGTGTTAACAGAAAATAGTATTTTTTGGTGATATTTAGGCATATTTGTATGTCCTGGTACACTTGATAATTAAATAAACACTTTACAAAATGTTTAAAAATAAGGCAACAATTCAGAACAGTTATAATGCAAGAAAATTATAGTATTTTGCAGATGGTTTGACTCCTTTTAATTATATGCTATTCCCTGTCACAAATGAAACTAACACTTAAAATTAAATTAATATCTGCCTGAATACATAATGTTGGAATCATGCTAATATAACATTAGTATCTTTAACTGTAATTCCATGTATTTAACAACTCCACAGTCCACCTGAGAATGCCGTGCAGATGGTATACTTCTGCTTGTCTTTTGGTTATGTGCTCCTGCGGATAGTTGCCGTTTCTCTTTCTGCAGCAAGTGTCAACGAACAGAGCAGCCAACCACAAAATATCTTGTATTCCGTCCCTGCAGACAGCTACTCCACAGAGGTATAAACACATTATATTACATTTCAATTGATTTATATTAGTATGAGTTAACGGTTATCATCATTTCCGCCTTGTATTCAGAAGGTCCGGAGTTCGATCCCAAGGATGGCTCTCCTGACTTGGGTTTCTCAAGTCCTTCCATGCGAATACTGGGATATTATCAATTTAAGGGCCACAACCAGACTCCTTCGCAATCCTACTTCATCCTTCACCATCACTTCTCACTTGTCATCCATGGCGGAAGGTCTGCCACCTATCCGTTATAATATTGCACCCATTAAAATGTGTCCTCTGTGAGTATGACGGTGAATCACGTCAATACAGAGAAAGCCGAAAACAAACAAACAAACAAAGTATTTATAAAATAATTTTTGTACATTGTTTATTGCCAGTGTCATGATGAAAATTAAAAGTACTGATGCATAATAGTACATTATGCAACGAGCCTATAATGATAATAATTGAGACGCAAGTATGGATATTTATGAAACGAGCGCAACTGAGTTTCATAATATTCATACGAGCGTCTTAATTACCATTATAGGTAAGTTTCATACGACTTTTTATGCTCGACCATAATTTCTAACTTGAAATTATTCAGATGTATACATTTTATTTGTATCTGACAAGATCGGAAGTGACCTTGTTCTAGATCGTGAATTGTGAGATGTGCGCAGACGCGAAAGTATTGATTTTTTCCGAGGAACAATAATGTCATTGACCTTGATGTAATCTCGTTAAACTTGATATAATCTTGATTATTGAATCCGATATTGAAAAATGAGATGACAAATTGAATTTATTTGAATATTATTTACAATTAACGCTAATTATTATAGTAACAGAACATAACATTCTGCGAAAGTATTGGATTTCCAGCCTCCGTGAATTTTCGCTAATTCTCTTTCGATTGCATATCCGAGAATAATCGATACTTGCGGTTTTATAACGGTACAAAGCTGACTTGTCATTGGCTGAACACCTGTAAGCTGAGTTGTCATTGGCTGAACACCTGTACCTTAATGAGTAGGTGTACTTTAATGACATGTATTAAAGGACTGCTACCAGGTGTATAATTACTACATTTCGGCATGGTCGAGCATAAAATAAAAAAAAAAACTATACTTTTCTCTAAACAACTTATTTAGGACTTCTTCTGCTCTTGCTGCTGCTGCCACTGCCGCTGCTGCTGCTAGTTTATTCTTCGACTACTGGGTGGCACAGTGCTTGAGTGACCACCAGCAACCGGGCCCTTAATCTCACGGCAATAAGATCTAAAGATTGCAAAGGATAACACCAAATGCAATCAAAGGATCAAACCTTTGGCAAAGATCTGCGAAAACACAAACTTGTATTTTCAAGAGTGTAAACTCTTGATGAATTTAAATACTTTATAGTCACAATCATGCCAATGTATGAAAGAAAAATTTCACAACCTCGAGCTGGATTCGAACCTGCGACTTCCTGTACTCCGGTCAGGCGCTCTAGGAGTACAGGAAGTCGCAGGTTCGAATCCCGCTCTAGGTTGTGAATTTTTTCTTTCATACCATGACATGATTGTGACTATAAAGTATTTAAATTCATTAATATGTCACATCAACGGACGTACATACGTCATCCAACATCATAAGATGAAGATTACATGTGTAAACTCTATTTATTGTTTTAAGTTTTCTCTGTTTCGGCTTCAATTCGCCTCTTCAGCTAGAGAAGTGATGACAAAAATTGTGTCGATCACTACTCTAGGATAGAGCGGAGAAGGAAAGATCTCTAACGAGAAATTCCAAATTGTAGAAAATTTTTTTGTGTTCTGTTTTCAGTCAAGAATATCTGGTAACACTACTCATAATTAAAAATTTCCAAGAGTCGTGGTAGAAATTATATTAGGACTCATAAACATATTGTCACGATGTAATCAAGCATTCGCAATGCTTTCTTGTCACTGAAATGGATCATGTGAATTGTTCAGTAAATGAGCTAAAGAATGTGGTTTTCAGGTACAGAGATTTCTCCATCAGGTGTCAACAGATGAAATTGTTTTAACTGGACTTAACTTCTTTTCTGTCACACGGACTCTTCTGCTAACGGTTTGTACTAATTAACATTGAATTTATTCAGATAAAATCATGTAGCTTATACTTTCTTTCACTCCTTAACCCCTTTCGTGAGAATTTAAGGTGCACCAAGACTGAGTTTTTACAAAAATAGTCAACAAATCTTTTTTTGTACAAAAATATTCCTCAGAAATTTAAGAAGTTGATAGTAAGAGGTTTTTGGCCTCTAAATTATTTTTGAGGCCAGAAGCGATTTTTATATGGGTCTGCTCCATGTGTCAGTATTGCATCCTCTTTTATAAATTTGCCATTTTCTCGAAACTACACTTCAGAAGTTCAAAATGCTCCATTTTCATACGTGTTCATGAATATATATGAGATCTAACATTGAGAAATCTTTAGTATCGGTATCTTGAAAATTAAGAGCTAGAAATATTATTATGTAAATAAGAAATATGAAAAAGAAAATTAATGTCTGATTTTCAAAACTGTATAGTGTCCAAACTAACCTACAGTAGATATCACGAATTCTTAAAATAAAAATATTACCCATATTATATTATTATAAAAAATATGAATTTGCTGTATTTAAATGTAATGGTCCTGAGACATTTTTATCATGTCACTAATTTGTGTAACTAAAAAAAAGCTTCGAAACTAGCAGTCCCAGTCCCATTGAGCTGAAAATTTGCTCATGCCTTATTCATAATTGGACCTCAGGTTTTTAGGCACTTAAAATAGGCCCTGAATTTATCAATAGGCACAAAAACATAGATTTAGGTACCTAAACATATATTTTCGAGCAGCTAAAAATACTACTTTATGCAGCTAAATTGTAATTTCTATTCAGACAAACTACAATATTATAAAAACACAATTAATTAATGAGTATTAAGCATTAACGGTATACTGTGACAAAAACAGTAAAAAATTATTGCTGTTAGAAACTTTAATTTTGTTAAGTTTTAAATTATGAATACTGGTACGTAATTTTTAATGAATTCATCTGCCTAATTGCTCTAAGGCTGCTAATACATAAGTGCTCATATTAAAATTAAATTAATATAACCAATGAATTTACAATTAACACATTATTCATAATTGGCATTGCAATACATAGGGGAGATTCGGGTAGTATCGGACAGTGCGTTTCTTTCATCTGCCACCATATGGTAGTACCTGAATGACGTGGTTACGTTTCTCTATGCGACATCACAGAAACGTAACCATGTCAGTCAGGTACTATCATCGTGTGGTAGATGAAAGAAACTCACTGTCCAATATTACCCGATGTCCGATACTACCCGACTCTCCCCTAACAAGATTTTTCTTTAATTTTCTATTGTGAAACTTTGCCTTTTCCTAGACAGAACCACTTTATAAGTGAAAAAAATTCTTCCCAGTGATATGGAAGCAATGGATACATATTTAAATCTAGCAATATTTGCCATTCTGATTTCCTTAAGGAGAACTACATCCTCCCGTTTCATCACATTCCTACTGTCTGCTGTAATATTCAACGAAACCAGACACCTTCCAGGAATTTCCTTATTCCTATACTTACAACTTACTTACAAATGGCTTTTAAGGAACCCGAAGGTTCATTGCCGCCCTCACATAAGCCCGCCAGCGGTCCCTATCCTGTGTAAGATTAATCCAGTCTCTATCATCATACCCCACCTCCCTCAAATCCATTTCAATATTATCCTCCCATTTACATCTCGGCCTCCCCGAGGCTTAATGTAGGGATTCGTAACAAGCTGTTTTTTACGGTGATGGGTTGTTAGCCCTTCGCCCAACCCCCAAGCTGGAGGACCACCCCTTATCGGCTGTCCACGACTGCTTATTCAATATATTCGCAGCTACCCTCCATATCCTATAACCAAACTATTACAGGATAATTGAAACAAACCCATCCTGTGACATTCAAAACTTTCTCTTTCACTGTTGTACGAAAATTAAAAAGAATATATACGTAACAAATAGAAATAGGCAATTTTAGGCTCTAAAACTTAAAAAATAGGTCTCAATGGGCAAATAGACATTTTTAGACACCATAAAACCAGTTACGTTCATATTTTATATAAAATGTGAAGATATTTAACTAGTTTTAATTTATCCCTTCAGAAAAAAAAAAATTGACATTTAACCTAAAATCCGAGATCTATTCATAATGCATCTAACAAAGTGTTAAAAAATAAAAGAAATCCGATTAAAATTCATATAACTTCAAAACTCAGTCCTAGTGTTCTTTAACTTTGTTTAAGTTTTGTGAGTTAACATTGCTTGTGGTTGATTTATGTACTTTAAACTTTTAATTTCATTTTAATGAACTGCTCTTGATTTCCATTCCAGGTAGCGGGAACGATTGTTACATACGAACTTATACTAGTACAGTTCAGTGGCATACATGCAGATGAACGGGATTCAGCTGCACACAGTGTTGCCAGACGATATTGTCTCTGAAAGAATTAATTTTGAAGTGTGGTCAGTATATGATAAAGTATAACTGACAAGCTTCGTCTCAAATGGAGAGAGATATATATACAGAATCATAATACCAATATTCACCAACTATTGGAGTTCTCCAACAAATGAAAGTACTAGTATTCCTTGCCACTCCTAGGTAGGAATTTAGAGGAACATGGTGAAGAGGAAAGCAAGAGGATCAGTTGCTTGTAAATGTTTTAAAATAAAGATGATTTAATATGACTGCATTCTTTTTGTGACTAAATAAATGTAATGAAAATAAAGTTGTTGTTGTTGTTGTTTTCTAATGCCAGGCGTTTGACAGTAAAATCATTTGACCTTTTGCACTCCAATGTTTTTCAAAGATATTATCATTGTCAGCCACTGAAACACAGATTTTGAGGGTTCCGAATCCATTTCTTGGTGAAAATAAAGTTTACCATGGAATAATAATTCTTTTCGGATTTTCAGCCGGGTGAGTTGGATTGTTGATTCCAAGCACTTCAATCCCTGAAGAAGATGGCAGAGCTAGTCATCGAAACCTTGGAATCAACAGTCCAACTCACCCGAGAAATATTCCATATCCAATGCCGTGAAAGTCTTAAGTCCTACAAATTTTTATCGTATATGTAGATCTACTATCTTATTAAGGTAAGCGTTCACTACATCGTATCGCACTCCTCGTACGAATCGCACACAACGGATATTTTAAGTGCAGTGCGTTCACTGTACCTCATCGCCTCATCGGATTCCCCTATCAGCTGTTTAAAACATGACGTCGTACGATATTGACATTACTGAAAGCAGAGGAGTTTAGGTTAGGTCTATTAATTACGTCTGTTAGCGAATAAGAATTTGTAATTGCTTCATGCGTCTTAATTGAAGAGGAAGACACGAAAGAAATATTGGTTACATAATATATATGCAAAAAACGACTTGATTACCACAGTCTAGTATATACAGTCGCGAAGCTCAATACGTTGTAAATATGCAAACATTAGATAGTTGCTCACCACTAGGATCGCTAAAATCGCCTCATTACAGGCAATGCAAAATAGTACCGTCACAGTCTATTGTTTCTAGCACCCTCAAAACTCAAGCTTCGTGACTGTATATAGTAGACTGTGTGATTACTGTAATGGGAACGCTTCAAATTATATAATTCTTCGCAATTTTCTACAAGCGAAATAAGTTTTCCGTCTGCCATTTTGGCGCGACACTGAACATGGCACAACATAATAGTAACAGTTGACCAATTAAAATTCATTTATTAAAGAAGGCCATGATCGCACGCATCGGAAAAGTTGCCCATCCGAGAAACGTGGACGGATTTGCCAAGAAGCGATGCGTCCGATACGATGTAGTGAACGCGGTTACATAACAATTACAACAAAGATAGTCTTTTTCTGATCCGTGCGATTCGTCCGATGCGTGCGATACGATGTAGTGAACGCTTACCTTTAATGTTCTTTACAGATAGGCTATTACATACGTGTTTATATTTTATCGTTATGTGTTGACAAACATTTTAGATAGCTACATATAGCTCGTGCAAGGAACGATTCGAAAAACAGTGGTGGCGTTACTGTCTGTTTTCACGTGTGTATATAGGCACGCCGAGGGGGCGAGAGATGCGGGTCGATGGAAGTACTGCCTCTCCCAAGAAGATCAACAGATGGGACATCGCCTGTGGAAATGAAGAGCGTAGCAAGAGAAAAATCCGAAGCGAATTAAAGGCGCAACATTATGTTTACGAGTCCCGCATCGTGACATCGTGGTCTGAGGCATCTTGCCTAGGACTCGCGTTACGGAATGCGCACTGGTTAGAGTCCTCATGGAGGAAGAAATTTTCTCATGAAATTTCGCCCAGTGTATGGGACCGGTGCCCACCCAGCATTGTGATGTACTTGGGGAGCTACGATAGGTAGTGAAATCCGATTGCAAATGCAAGCTATAACGGCTGAGGGGATCATCGTGCTAAGCACACGATACCTCCATTCTGGTTGGATGATCGTCCACCTCTACTTCGGCATGTGGGCGTGAGGCCAACAGCCGGCTGGTCGGTCTAGGCCCTTCACGGGCTGTAGCACCACGGATAAAAAAAATACGTTTACGAATAAAATAATGATACTCTGCGAGGGGAACGCTCCATCACTACATACTAAAATAAGCGCACTTGGAATAAAACGCGTATTCACATGCAGTGGAACTGAAACTAAAACCGTAATGTAACTATCGTAACGGAAGACTGATTCTATCGATGTCGTTTCTCTTCCGACTGTACTCGTGATATCATTAAAGTTATCTCGTGACCTTTCCGACCTGGTTGGCGAGTTGGTAGCCTGGCCTTCTATGCCCAAGGTTGCTTCGATCCCGGGCCAGGTCGATGGCATTTAAGTGTCGACAGGCTCATTGTTTCGTTTGCGGGACAAAATTTCCGGCGACGCTGATATAACCTCATCGAGTAATAACCATTTCTATCGCCTGCTCTTCCTTATCGAATTGTTTCTTTGAGATCGAATCCTGTTGAGAGACCTGTACACATAGATGTGCAATTGTAACTCGTACGAGGTAACCCCTGGCATTAGCAACCCGCAGCGCATATTCTTTAAGGTCGTTTTTCGTATGTTATATGAAAGTTATTGATCTTAACAGAGCATGCTTGACGTGCAATATCTCCTTGTTCTATACGCGTTTGGACACTCATGCTATTAGATATATTTTTATACTTTATCGTTATGTGTTGACAAACATTTTAGACACATATAGATAATGTACAGCTTGATTCAGGGATTTTAGCCCTTGCAAAAACTAAGTAGATAGACTAAGAGCGAGTTACTCATCATTACTGTAGGCTGGGTCGCACAGGTCAGGCCGCACAGTCATAACACTTAAAGGCTCATTCACAATCAAAATTAAACATAATGTAAGCGTTAACTTAAGAATATAAACGTCACGGTAAAATCAAGAAGTCATACCATCATTCATGATGGGAACATAAATATAACAGCAAACATACTTGGTAACCATGGAAACATAACAACGACGCCATTTCCTCATATTCTGTCGTATACTTCAGCGCTCCACGACTGTGTACTGTTTGCAAATCACGTAAGCATAAGCATGAAAGTTTGGAGTTTGCAAACTTTCATGTTAACGTCTAACGGCAATTTTTATGTCAATGTTTATGTGAATCATTGTGAATGATCCCATTTGGTAGCCTGGCCGCAAACTTCTGTGTTTATGTTACGGTTATGTTTAATTTTCATCGCGAATGGGCCTTAACACTTCATATCATGTCGCGGTACACTCCTTCTTAAAACATACAGTATATTCTTCCACACGTCCCGTTTCTAACTACTACGTCTGTTGACTAAACAATGTCATGATGACTTATATTTTCTTGACATGAGTGTCCCTCAGCTACGAGCATAGATATTATTTTCATTCTTTCTCTTCCCTCTTTTCCTCCTATGCACGTTTGTGATTAAATTTCTTTCTTGTGACGTAACACATAGCTCGCTCACTAGCCAACATCAGAGTGTAAAAGATAATTCATCGCATATTCCTAAGTAATAATTTATACCTCTATCAGGTACAAAATTCTTTTACATGTTGTAAATCTTTATCATGGGCCTTCCAGTTTTACTTCTCCCGGAAGAAACCTTGCTAACAGTTATATAGCCCTTGGTGGGGTCTGAACCAGCAACACCTCTGAGGACTAGTACTGTTCGGAGAAATCACGGCATGTAGACAACTCAGAAGTACGGCTTAAAAAAATTACGGTACCAATGTTTTCAATTTTATTAATTTAATCATATTTACAAATACAGACATTATAATTAAACACACTTTACAAAATAATTGTAATTATTCTTTCTCACATTCGCATTTATATGCCTGAGATTCTGGCTGATATGTACATCTATTATCAGGCAGTACATTTCACTTGATGTTATGTGTCAGAGGAAGAACAATTGTTTGTATGCATCTGAAGTCTGATTAGTGTAATATGTATAGCTCACGCAAGGAACGATTACCGAAAAGCAATGGTGGCGTTGCTGTCTGTTTTGACGTATGTATGTAGGCACGCCGAGCGGGGAGAGGTGTGAGCCGATGGAAGTACTGTCTCTTCCAAGGAGATGAACAAATGAGGACATCGCTGTGAAATAAAGAACGTAGCAAGAGAAAAATTCGAAGCTAATTAAACGCGCAACATATGTTTATGAATGAAATAATAATAATACCGTTCGATACAAGACACGTATTCACATGCAATAGAACAAACTAAAGTCATAATGTAACAATCACAACGTAAGACTGATTCTATCGATGTCATTTCTCTTCCGACTGTACTCTTGAATATCATTCAAGTTATCTCGTGACCTTTCCTGTCGCCCGCTCTTCCTTATCGCAGTGTTTGATTCGCATTCCTTCCGTCGGTATTCCGTGCTTGCGAGATCTATAACTAGTCAACGATGTATGCAATGGAGGGGGAAAGAAACTGGCCACCCTACAACATTATCTCCTGGCTTGGTTGCGTCATAAGTGAAGTCTTATTGGTGTCACTTATGAGGTTCAAACTTGTCTTCGTACAGTGAACCAAACAATAAAAGAAGAATTGACTTTGAATATAAGTTTTTTTAGATGTGAAACAAGTATAACACTGAAAAAATGTATATCATATGTATACATATGTTACAAACAGCTATAAGTTATAAAAATAAATATTAAAAAAGTTTTCCTGAATACAAGACGTTTCAGCGTCACATTGTTGACAAGTAACTCCACCTGTTAGCACAACCATAAAACACTAATAGGTGCTATAGAGTTAACAAAAAAAAAGTTATGTTCACAAATTTACAACTTTTATTTGCTTCTCTTATAACGCACTGCAGTCGTTTTCATCATTAATACTGAGAGAAACGTGGAACTGCAGCAGTATCACTATACACGTGAAAACAAAGCCCGCAATCTGTAAAAAAAAAAGATTGATTGATTGATTATTTATTCTAAACATGGATGTGAATTATTTAAAAAACACAATAAACTTAAAAACACTACAAGTTAAAATACATTTAAAATAAATAATATAATCAAGTAGTATTGCATATATCATAACTTGTGATTTAAGAATTCTTTTACTGAATAAAAAGTTTGAGCAGTTAAAATCTGTTGCTCTCTCAATTAATATCACTCAATAAAAGAATTGTATTCCAATGGATACCATCCCATTGTGGAATCGTGGGAAAAGAATTGCTTTAGCAAAGAGGGCAGCACTGCTACTTACAGACCTGTTAAAATCTACGTATTACTTTAAAATAAATAATATAACTTCAACAAACAAAACTTGATAACACAATCTCAAGGGAAAAAATGGAACTTGCATCAAAATATTAATTCATTTAACTCGTCTGTGATTTAGATTGGCAACAGGCCATTTTATTGTTTAAAACATCTGCAAAATTGGAATATATCAGTCCCTATCTGCCCATTGTGCAACTAAAATGGTTTCGGAATACCTTCTGTGCTTCAGTGGCTGACCATGATAATACCTTTGAAAAATATTGGAAAGAGGTCAAATGACTTTAACGTCAAACGCCTGGCATTAGAAAACAACAACAACAGTTAAAATCTGTTTAACTTTCACTTTAAACTTTGCATAAGGTAAAGATTGTATCTGCAGTGGTAATTTATTAAAAAAAACAATGCCAGTGTAGGCAGGCGGTTTTTCATATTTCACAAGTCTATGATTTTTTATTGAGAATAGATGTGCATTTCGTATATTATAATTATGATAACCTAAATTCTTGTTGTATTTATTCTCATTCTCTTTCAAGAAAATTAGGCATTTGTAAATATAAATGGATGGAAATGTTATCATGATCATTATTATTGTCACACATACATTTATGTTAAATTTTATATTATTATTATTAGTCTACAAATTTTTAAGTAGGTACTATACAGGGTGTTAAAAATCATTCACTACTTTGAGACGTAGAGGGGAAGGGAGAGAGAGAATAATAAATTGCACATACTGTAGGTAATTCCATAAGCAAAAGCGAATACAAAACAATGTTCTCACCATCAGCATGAAGCTCCTTGTAACAGAGAATATACGCAGACCTGTGAGAGCTACTTCATCTGTTGAGATCTGGGTCTGTAGTTGTTCCATCTGTGGATAGCAAAATATGACGAAAATTTATTGTGACTATATTTAACTGGAAACGATCTTGATTCTAAACCTATTCTGCAGTGAAATAATCATATTCATATTCAGAATTCGTATTAATTCATATACTTACTTAATTACTGGCTTTTAAGGAACCCGGAGGTTCATTGCCGCCACCACATAAGCCCGCCATCGGTCCCTATCCTGAGCAAGATTAATCCAGTCTCTACCATCATATCCCACCTCCCTCAAATCCATTTTAATATTATCTTCCCATCTACGTCTCGGCCTCCCCAAAGGTCTTTTTCCCGCCGGCCTCCCAACTAACACTCTATATGCATTTCTGGATTCGCCCATAAACACATGCCCTGCCCATCTCAAACGTCTGGATTTAATGTTCCTAATTATGTCAGGCGAAGAATACAATGCGTGCAGCTCTGCGTTGTGTAACTTTCTCCATTCTCCTGTAACTTCATCCCTCTTAGCCCCAAATATTTTCCTAATCACCTTAATCTCTGTTCCTCTCTCAAAGTGAGAGTACAAGTTTCACAACCATACAGAACAACCGGTAATATAACTGTTTATAAATTGTAACTTTCAGATTTTTGACAGCAGACTAGATGACAAAAGCTTCTCAACCGAATAATAACAGGCATTTCCCATATTTATTCTGCGTTTAATTTTCTCCCGAGTGTCATTTATATTTGTTACTGTTGCTCCAAGATATTGAATTTTTCCACCTCTTCGAAGGATGTCTCCAATTTTTATAGTTTCATTTCGTACAATATTCTGGTCACGAGACATAATCATATACTTTGTCTTTTCGGAATTTACTTCCAACCCTATCGCTTTACTTGCTACAAGTAGAATTTCCGTGTTTTCCCTAATCGTTTGTGAATTTTTGCTAACATATTCACGTCATCCGCATAGACAAACGATGTAACTCGTTCAATTCCAAACCCTCTGTGTTACCCTTAACTTTCCTAATGGCATATTCAAATGCGAAGTTAAAAAGTAGAGGTGATAATGCATCTCCTGCTTTAGCCCACAAATTGGAAAAGCATCAGATATAAACTGGCCTTACGGACTTTTGTAAGTTTCACTAAGATACATTTTAATTAATCGAACTAGTTTTATGGGAATACCAAATTCAATAAGAATATTATATAAAAGTTCTCTTTAACCGAGTCGTACGCCTTTTTGAAATCTATGAATAACTGATGTACTTACCCTTATACTCCCATTTTTTCAATATCTGTCGAATACAAAAATCTGATCAATATTCGATCTATTACGCCTAAAACCACACTGATGATCCCCAATAATTTCATATACATAAATGGAGTTAATCTTCTCAAGAGGATATTCGACAAAATTTTATACGACGTCAACAAAAGTGATATTCCTCGAAAGTTACTACAGTTAGTCTTGAACCCCTTCTTAAAAATAGGTACGATTATGGACTCCTTCCATTGTTCTGGATTAATTCATATACCCATTTTAAATACTGTTTATGAAAAAAATAAAAGATACTTTTAGGTAAAATTAAAACTGAAGGCTACCCATGGGATCACATCTCTCCAGCATCCTAACCGAAATTTTCATACACAAGATAGAACAGACACACATTCTAAACAAGGACAACAATAAACACACAAACACAATCATTTATTGGCGCAGATACGTAGACGACATACTAATACCATACAAAGGAAACAAAAGGTAGTCAAGTAATGCCCTCATATTAACACAGTAAAGAGTTAGAAAGTTAGTCAATGGTAAAATTAAATAATTGATTAAATGGCGATCTTGTTCGTGTTAATTGTGTAAGCATGTGCGGCTTACAGCTGTTTCGGTGCTTCTTCACACCATCCTCAGAGCCTACTGCTAGTAGGCCTACTGCTCACAGTTGTAAGCCGCACATGCTTACATAATTAACACGAGTGAGATCACCATTTAATCAATTATTTATTTTCAAGTGTTAAAAGTAGTGTACGAAAGATTCAACGTGGGTAAAATTAAGTTCTGATTCACGCAATTATACATTATTCCAGCGTTGTGTGCTAATTTTTTAATACATTCGTAACGGCAATGGTTTTACCGTTAATAAAATGACATTATCGTAATTACCTCACGACAGTAGTTTTCAGTTGGGCAACTGTAAAAGTCGGAGAGAGATGCTCGACTCTCCTCATAGATTCTGGCCGCACTCTTTGTGATCAAGAAGGTGCCCACCATCAGCAAAAAAATTGTACTGCAGTAGTATAACTTTTCCATTGCATTACAACATAATCTGAAACATAACTTTTATTAATATTGACATGTTAACAAAACTTTCTTGTATCTGAAAATTAATGTTTGTATTAACCAGTACTAGAATAGGTTTTCAAATTGAAAATAAAGGAAATTCCGGAGATTATTGTAGAATTTTAAGATAAAACTGAGGGTACTTTTGAAAAGTATTGCATGAACCAACTAAGAAGACACCTTCTTTTAGATTTTTGAGGGAAATTTTATCACTGAAGAGCTATTAAGTTATCTAAAATAAATAAATAAATAAATACAATTAAATGAAATAAATAAATAACTTCATTGTGTTAGTACCAATACAGTGTACATCTTAACAAAACTTTCTTGTATCGGAAAATTAATGTTTACATTAACTAGTACTAGAATAGGATTGCCAGGTTTTCAAATTGAAAATAAAAGAAATTCAGGAGATTATTGTAGAATTTCCAGGATTTTAAGCTAAAATTAAGGGTACTTTTTAAAATTATTGCATGAACCACCCCAGAAGACACATTCCTTTATATTTTTTAGGGAAATTTGATCACTGAATAACTATAAGTTACTTAAAATAAATAAATAACTTCATTGTGTTAATACAGATGCAGTGTGTCTGGCTTAAACCTAGAACAAAACATTTAGGGGAAACTCAGCTAATTCCGGCATTATCACCTTCATCTCATTCAGACGCTAAATAACCTGAGAGGTTGATAAAGCGTCGTAAAATAACCTAAAAAAAATTCCGCAGTACGGGTAATTCCGCAATAGTGCATATATGATTTTACTGCGGCTTTACCATAGCGTGAACGTAAGTTTAGAGAGGCTGTCAACAAGAGGCAAGTCTTCTGCAGTGTTATAGAAAAAATCAAGGATATTGGTCGACACCTCTGTCGGCAATACAGTGAAACATCGAAAGTTGGCCGTTTTTCGTGTTTTGCTACACAGCTGTGAAGAAAGTGAGCATTAGTATATGTAAATTGTTCCTTTTATGTTACTTTCATAATGTATTTCATAATTATTTACTACTGCGGAATTAGCGAAACCCTATTGCGGTTTTATCCGCACTGTTGCGGAATTACCCGAGTTGTTCTTTTTCAACTGTAATGTATGTACAACTAAATATATTTGCATTTTAATAGGTCTCTTTATCTCATTTGGTAATGAAAGGTTTTCTCCATGTCTACATGCATTGATAATATTTTTCAATAAACATTTTCATAAAAATTATGATAGATTTACTTCTTAATATTGCGGAAATAGCCGAGTCTCCCCTTGGACATACTGTATTTATTTGTGGATTGTTTCTACATGGATAGCAACGCAAATATTTTTTACATAGCCTAGGTTATTTTTTTTTTCTGCATGGACAGCAACTGAAAAAAATTTTACACGTGTAATTTTTTCTACATGACATCAACTAAGAACATTTTTGCACACATGTTATTTTTTCGTACATGGACAGCAAACCAAAATTGTTTTACACATGTTACCCCACCTCGATATGCGCACCATTAGTGGCGCGACACGCCCAACCTGTACTCAATTTCCTGCCATATATTTTATTGTGTTTTACTAATATTTTAACAATGAATTTAATGTTACCAGACAAAATAGAGTTTAACGTTAGATCTACCATAAATAAATTTATTATTATTATTATTATTATTATTATTATTATCAGTAATATAAATAATAAAAAATGTAATTTTTTGTAATTTTATCTTCTTTGGTAATACGAGGGTGGATCGGAGAGTAACGCACAATATTTTTTTTAACAAAACGTTCAATAGGTAAACAAAAACAAAAATACACAAATAAACTCGCATGTTTTAGCTACTTTTCTTCATAGGCGCCAAGTTTTTCAACACATTTCTCCCATCGTGGTACCAGTTTCAGTATACCCTGTTCATAGAAATCTGTTCGGTTGGAGTATAGCCATGTGCGGACAGTTGATTGCACTTCTGCATTGGTCGCAAAGCGATGACAGGTCGGGAATTTCTTCATGGGACTAAACATATTGAAGTCCGACGTGCAAGGTCTGAACTGTATGGTGGATGGGGGCGAGCGTTGTCATGAAGTAGTTTGACATCGGCAGCATTAATGTTAATGTTACATGAAGGACACGACGCAACTTTACTAACGTTTGAATGTAGGCTGCAGCATTCACAGTGGTCCCGTGTTTAGCAAAGTCCACCAACAAAACACCATGCATATCCCAGAACACTGTCACAAGCACTTTCTTAGCAGATTGCGTCACTTTGAATGTTTTTTTACTGGGGAAACAGCATGTTTCCACTCCATAGAGGCTGCTGTGTTTCGGGCGTGTACTGGTACTCCAAGAACTCATCACCAGTGACAATTCCTTTCAGAAAGTCATGCCCTTCTGCAGCGTAACGCCTTAAGTGGTCCAAGCATATCATCATTCGCTGGCCCTTGTGATCGTCTGTCAGGTTCTTAGGCACCCAGCGGGCACTAACTTCATGAAATTTCAATGTGTCATGCACGATATCGTACACCGCATCGTGTGAGATGTTAAATTGCTGAGATAAGGTTCGCAGTTGGATCCTCCGGTCGTTAAAAATTGCCGCCTCAGTGCCTGTGACATTATGCTGGGTTGCAGCTGTTACCGGCCGCCCGGAACGTGACGAATCACAAAGGTTCTCACGGTCATCTGCGAAGAATGTGCACCACCTGGAGATGTTACAGTCCATACAGTTTTCCCCGTACACGCCACACATGTCCCTGTGAATTTCACTCGGGTTATGTCCTTTAGCCCACAAAAATCGCACAACACTTCGCTGCTCTTCACAAGTTGACGACAGTAACATGCGCGTCATCATTGTTGCGTAGTTCACGCTTCTCTGGCTAGAGATGAACATCCAAAACAAATTGTGTCTATACTTGTTTTTTTTTTTAAAGATGGGACATGACAGGAGCGTTGCGATCGCAAAAACAACAGAATGTCACATAGAGTGATAGGCCTGTTGCTATGGTAACAACGGTTGAGTTGCCAAACTTACCATTCCCACGTGGCGAGTGCTTAATAGCTCTCTTGGCGACATTTATTGTGCACACAATGTTAGCATTGGTACGTTTCGCGTTTGATTCGTTGCCGATTTTTGTATTGTTTTCTTACCTTTGCGTCAATTGTCAAGGAATGTTTCAACGTCAGCCATCTTAACGTTAATTGCTAGCTTCCATCAGCTGGCAGCATGGTAGTCTATATTGGCAACAGAGCACTGTAGTTCCAAGCTCGACCGCTTAACTGTCATGTCCCATCTTTCAAAAAAACAAATATAGTGAAAACTTCAAACTATATATCGATGAAATTCAACATCCCAGCCGCAAAACCAACGCAGAAAAGAATTATTGTGCTTTACTTTCCGATCCAGCCTCGTATCTAGTAACAGTTGGCAACATTAAAAATACGGCCATGTTAGCTTTTTAGGGACTAATCTTACGTGAACGTCATTATAGTATTTAAATCTACTTACATCACAATCTTAGAAAACATAAGGCAAATACGACATAAGTTTCTAACAAAACTGAGCAGTATTAAGCCAGATACTTCTCTATCGACAGCCCTGACAAGGTCTGTTACCAGATTGAAGTGGTTTCTTAAACTCTTCCAATCTGCTGGAACCATTTTCTGAAAAATAAATTATTGATATGTATTTCATACTGTTTCACAATGTTTGTTTTTGTTTAACAAACAAGATAAGTGTTCTAAGTTGCTTGCATCATTGTTTCAACTATCCATTCTTACTTTTACCCACTAATCAGACTATAGCAGGAAAATAAATGTTGAAACTCATCAAAATGAAATAATTTTAAATAGTATAATTGACATTGCAGGTCGGCTACATTTAAACGTGTGCGTCTTGTGATTCGCTGATGAAGATAAAGAAGGCTCGATAAATACTTAATATAATCGCCCGCCATTTTGGCTCTTTCGTTGGCGTTTGCATAAAGCACAAGAGGATGTTATTTGCCGCTCAATTATTTGCTGAATTACAGCGTGTTTTATTTATTATCATAGGAGCTACGATATGATAATGTTTAACGGTATGGCAAATAGATCCTTCGTCCGGTAGCTCGGCAACGAAAGAACAAAAATGGCGAACGATACTACCTACCTAGACTTTATAGAGCCTTCACTTTCTATGACGTAAGCAAAGAGGAGGAGTCACGCCGGGAATAACAGTGTCGGGACTATAGTAACATATTATACTAATCAGACTAGCTATAGTAGGAAAGTAAATGTTGGAACTCATAATAAAATGTTACAAAATGAAATAATTTCAGATAGTATAGGCCTAATTGACATTTAAAATAACATTGTTGTTTGTATTATCAACTGTCCAAAGACAGGTATAGGTATTTCATGAACTCAGTCAATATGACTGAATGTAGATATTAGAGATGAACAAAACTAACTACCGCTCTCGCTTGCTGTGTTCGTTGCATTTGTCTTTCGAGTCTCGTCTCGTCATTCTCGTGCGCTTCGAGTCTCGCCCATCATTCTCGAAATAGCATTTGGTCGGCGAGGAAAGATTTTGTAACTTTGAATGACATACATCATTGAAATAAATAACATAAATGTTTAAATGAGACAAAACAGAACAGTATCTCAGTTATCAAAATGTTCTGGTTCTATTATGTGATATAACCTTTGGTTATATAAGTATAAAAAACAATTCTCAAATAAATTTGCATTTCTAAGAAACATAAAACATAACGTTAATATCTTTTTACTTGAGATTGCACACTTGATCTCAAACATATGAAAAGAAATTCCTAGCCTTTTAATAAGGGCCTAGTGATTAAATAAAGACTGGGGAACGGATTATTATACACTGAAAGGTAGAGATGATGTTTTAAATAGGCTACTTGATTGTTCATATATATACGAGTATAAAAGTTGCCAAAATAGATAAAAGTTCAGTGAGGTATAAACAACTGTGGCGATTCAAGGCTGCTTGACGTTCGGGACTTCGGGAGCGATCAATGTCGACGTCTCGAAACACTCACAAGCAGTCTTTACGTCAACAACGCGACGTATACAACATTGTCGTGCGGGTTATCTGCTTTCCGGGCGCTGTTATTCTTGCTTTCTCGATCGTTGTTCATCTCTAGTACGGTAGTACATGTGTTACAAAATTTCGCAGTTTTATGATTTACGTACTGGTAGATATCTTTCCCAATGCCTATAATAATAATAATAATAATAATAATAATAATAATAAAGAAGTAATGTTATTGGTCATTATATTGTCGGTTACTCGGACGAAAATGAGCTGAAGGATTGCGATTTTATGACTGTGGATGCTGATTATGGAAAACGTAATTCAGAATTTCATGATTGTAATAAGACTGACTTAGTCTTTTAGATCTGAATTTTATTATTTATTATGTTAGTGTCATTATACAGGGTGTAAACGATATATACTGCCAAAAAATACTGGTGGTAGAGCATAAATATCAGAAGGAAAAACTCAAATGAAGTTTTTCTGTATCTGTCGAAGTTTTCCTAGAAAAAAAAATACATTTTGTTAATCTAACGTTTTTGAAAAAGAAAACAGAGCCATTATTTACTTTGTCCGATACGTACACGGACGCAGTCATTTGTTACTCTGCTGTATCTCTGTTGTGTATTGGTCGCTAAGTCATTGGCAATGTCATTCAGTTAATGGTACCGTACTGTACTAATCTATTCCTTTCTACAGTATGTAAAGGTTAGAAAATCCAGATAAAATACACACAAAAAACATACTTAATCTAAATTGCTTCTCGGTCAATGAAAGTGTAAAAAATTAATATAGTTTAATTCAAATGTACTTCAATGTTTAATTATCCACCGAAATTCTATAGTTATTAATCTACAGTGCTTCTAGAAAAGTACATTTCTGACGTTATATGATTGTTAGTTGCGACTTAAGAGCTATAAAGATAATTTAAATGTATCTATAATAGCATACCGTACCTTGCTCATGGCATCCT